>BSQZ01000057.1:510000-567500 GCA_033239005.1 Lamellibrachia satsuma
TACCACGAGGAAAAGGATGTTCTCGATGGCCTGCTTGTTCCTGCTGATGAGCTGTTCGAACAGGCTCGGGCGGAGCGTCCTGCGTCTCGGAGCCGACTTCACGCACGAGGTCGACTCGGCCATCGTCAGCGGCCGGATGACGGCGCTGATCCGGTCATCGGGGTGTCGTCGACTCTTCTCCGTCGCCTTGCGCAGGTGGTGTCTACGGGAGTAGGGGACAGATGATGATGATGATGATGATAATAATACTGATAATAATAATGATGATAATAATAATAATTATTATAACAACACTGATATTAATCTTAACATAATCCACCGTGAGTATGTCTGTATGTATGCTACGTTACTCCTGGTAGACGTTTTGCGTATCGGGCACCAAACTTTCACGGGTTCATCCACGACACCACGACGCCACGATCACAACACTTTTATTTTTACGAAATTCTATTACCTATTCTACGAACAATCGAATTATCCTTTGTAGTTATTATAAACTATAGTCCGTAACGCTACGCCAACAATTACATACAATTGTGCGCAACGTCAAGCGTTTGTTCTACAATTGTCCCAAGTTACTTAACACAAGGGCAACGCGTCGATAGACGTTGTTATAGCTGCTATTGTTTAGTCGCAATGTCGAGAGTTGGATTTCAGGCAACAACCATCAAGATTTCGACTGACCAGTTGGACGGGACCTACGGCTTTTAGTGCATTTTCTCAAATATCATTATTTTACTTCTGGTTTCATGTCATACAAATGAAGTGCCAGTGATCTTGAGATGGTATCCACTTTGGATGATGTTTGGCAGCGTGATTAGTTTAGGAACATAGAAAAAGGCACATTTGTAGAGGAAACAGTTGCACTGTACACATGCCGTACACATGCCGTAAACATGCTGTACACATTCTGTGCACATGCTGTACAGGCCCCTTTGCCCATTTAGATTCTACTTCTGAAAGAATAACTGTGGCCTGATCCCTGTGTAACTGTGGCCTGACCCCTATGTCACTGTGGTCTTACCCCTGTGTAACCTGTGGACTGACCCCTATGTAACTGTGGCCTTTCCCCCGTGAAACTGTGGTCTGATCCCTAGGTGACTGTGGGCTTGCCCCTGTATAACTGTGGTCTTACCCCTATGTAACTGTAGACTAACCCCTATCTAAATGGTCTGACCCCACCTGACTTCCAGCGGTCGATCACCGATGCCGGGTAAGGATATGTGGTCCTCCTGTTTCTCTGTATCCGTCTCCCATTGCTCGAAGTCGGGACTGCTGCCGTTCCTCGACGGCGTAACGGGGGCGGCGACCGTCGACTTGGTGCTCGCGACGACGGTGTGTTTGAGCGTGTCCTGGCTAGAGCGCGCGAACCGGCTGCGAGGGATCTGGTGCCGCATGCTCACCGTCGGGTTGATCCGGGAGATCACCTGAAAGGGTGGGTGGACGGGTGGGTGGGTGGGCGGTTGGGCGGGTGGACGGGTGAATGGGTGGGTGGGTGGATGGGTGGGAGTGTGCAGGGTGCAGGAACACACGAACACACACAGACACACACACACGCACACGCACACGCACACACACAAACACACACACGCACACACCTACCCAGCCACCTACAAAAACACACAGGCGCTAACGCACGCACGCACACACACACATGCCCACCAGACAGGCCCACAATACACACCCACCAGACACGCCCACAATACACACCCACCAGACACGCCCACAATACACACCCACCAGACACGCCCACAATAACCACCAACCAGACACGCCCTCGCACCTCTCGGGTGTTGATGCACCAGATGAGCACTTCGCCGTCGTAGGAGCCGGTGACGAGCAGGTTGGGTGCATGGAAGGCCATGGCGGTGATGTCGTCCTTGTGCAGACGCTCCCACTGATGCACGGTGGCGCGGTCCTCCGGGTAGTCGAGGTGCATCCAGATGCGCCGGTCCCAGCCGGCCGTCAGGATCTTGTTCGGTATCCAGATGATGCAGGTGATGTCCCGGTGAGCGACAACCGTCAGTTCCCGCATGAGGGCGCCGTTGTTGAAGTTCCACACGCGTAGGATGCCCTGCGAGCGACCGGGCACGACTCAGTGTGAACGTGCGGGAAAAACCTGAGTGTCGATTGAACTTCAGAAAGCACCTCACAGAGGACACTACATGAATGGAACAAATTATCTATATATTGTGTAAAAGATAGCAGCGTGAATATATTCAAAACCAAAATTGACAAATATCTCAGAAGGCCAGCTGACACACAGATGAACAATAATTGTTGTACTCTCGACAAGCCAATGGCTTCCTTGTCCGCTTGTCATCTGGGTGTTTTGCCTTGGATGACAATCGTGTTAAATCCTTTTAAAACTTGACATGTAAACGAGATGAGAATGAAATGCGATATTTATCATAGCCAGATTTAACGGGATTTAAAAAAAATTTAACTAACATTAACCAAATTGACTTTTGAGAAATTTGCGCTGAATGAAAAAATATGAAGAAAACAGTCACGAACTCACCGACAAAACGAACGCAAACAAATGGATTTAAAATAAAACACCAGCCTTCCCAAATAAGGGGATGGCAAATAAATAAAAACATTAATAAATACAAATTGGATAGGATTAACACATCCACCCAAACCCTTATAAAAACAAACACAAAATTTTAAAATTTGAGGCACATCGCGCTCATTACTACTGCAGTGAACGCAACGCCGATTTTTGCACACAAAAAAATCAACCGGGTAGAAACTCTAAAAATATACCTTCACAATGTTTGTGTAACAATCCATATGCACCCATAACCCACCTATTGACTTTTTTTTACATTTACCCATGACTCCCCCCCACCCTAGTGGGCCGACGCCTCCTGTCACCTGTGTGTTTCCCGTCGCCAGCTGTCGCTTCGTCTCGTCGAAGCACATGGCCGTGACGGAGTTGTCTACCTTCCGTTCCCATTCCGTGGAGCTCTGGTAGGCCGTGAACTGCAGGGCCCGCATCCCGGTCACCGGGTCCCAGATGATGACGTCTCCGTCCACATCGCCGGTAACCACCTACACGGGGACGTGTCAGCGTTTTATTTCCGGGTTGATGTCATACGAATTAAGTGTCGGGGATTTTGAAAAACGTTGCTGTCTGGAAAATAATTTTTTTAACAGGAATATGGACACGCATGAGAACTACGACAGTTGTGCTGCGTCCAGCTTAAATATTCTGTGTATGTCAATGACTGTGGGAAAGCCACTTGATGAGGAGCTTATTGTTATTTGCTTTTCTGTACAGATAAAAAATTATGGAATTTGATAGATTTTATTTTATTTTATTCAGCAGGTTGAAGCAATTATATATTAGTGTAGCTCATTTTCAGAATATTTAAAATATAAAAGTTAACATTGCCGCCAGGTTTAGTCTAAAATCAACAAAGGAACTTCCGGATGTGCGCGCGCACCTGCCGGAAGACGTCATTGTAGAGAAGCTGCGTGATGGCGCACGTGGTCGAGCGCGTCTGCATGTTGCGCAGTTCCTCCTCGCGATGCTCGAAGACGGCGACCTCGTTGTTGCAGAGGATGAGGGACTGTCGCTCCACGTTGAAGAAGGCAGCAGTGATGGGACGCGGCGGCAGCGGAACCCAGATGCGGATGACGGTCAGGATGCACACCTGCGTGTTCAGATCGTGTACGTGCACGCACTTCTCGCAGTCGACGCTGATCACCTGCGGCGTTGGTGCGCACGAGGTCCGGGCAGTAACACGTGAACAGCATTTAACAAGACTTAACACGATTTAACACGATTTAACAAGATTTATCACGATTTAACATTGTTTAACCATAATTTACCTGATTTAAAAAAAATGTATAAGGTTTGGCAAGTTTTAGCAATGTTTAACAATGCTTAACGAGATAGCCACCCAAGGCTAATATGGCAAATGGACAAGGAACCATTTGTTTTTTTATATGTCGTAAAACCAGAATGTTTTATAATCGCCGTTTATTTTCGAAAATATTAATCGACGAAAGACGACGATGGTAACACGTCATGTTGTCAATACTAATCAATTCAGTGCTGGAATGTCGTTCAGTTAACCAATCAATATCGCTATACGTTCCCTTTAAATAACACCCATGTATGGAACGTCGGCGCCGACCCAATCTAAGTACTCGTTACCGTCGCTGACAAATGCGTAGAGTGTGAGGCCCCAAAACCAAAAAGGTGGTTCGCTTCACCTGTTCCTTAACTTCATTGGCAAACACGTAGATTATGGGGCGGCGGTGTTGCCGAAACGTCATGACCGGCTTGTTGGGGATGTAAGGGTTGTACACTCGGACGATGGCGTCCTTGCTTCCGCACACGATTACAGTGAGCGCTTGACTGAAACGAGCCGACACTTACGGTTACAGATGTCCACGTGAACGCTAGGTTGCCGCAACTTGATAATAGATTAAAATGGACGGTTGGCGGAGTGGTACAATCGATTGGTAGCATTGGTGCACTTATCGGGTTTCTATTCAACTTATAAACACAAAATACTAACCACGATTGTGTGGAATTCAAATTGAGAGATTTCAAATGAAATAAAAATGTGAAAAATTCACACATAAACGAAATGGTGGCAGGATGATGATGTAAATGTTTACGCATGCGCGGACGTTTGACGCCACCCACCAGAAATCGAAGCACGTGACACCACGTGATATCTGTATGATACTCGGTTCCCGCCTTCGCTGGAAGTCGCCGAAGAACACTGACCGCTCCGGGTCACCAGAGCAGCACGAGATGAAGGCACGCAGGTCATAGATGTACTTCACCATGGAGACGGGCTTCTCGTGCACGTTCGACAGCTTGTAGCCGGTCATGCCGCACACGCGCCCCGCATCGATGTCGTTTATGTCCAGCTCGTGTTGGTACTTGCGCTTGAGGTTCGGCAGCGCCGGCTGTCGGGGCAGGAGGTGGTTTACGCCATGACATACTCATCATGTGTCGGGTGTTAAATGTATAGTCTTATCTTTTTTTAAAGTAAAATCATGTTTTACAGTGCGTAGTATAAACTATATCTGTTCTACGCGAATGTCGACGTCACAGTTCAGAGTGGAATGTAAACAATTGATATTCGACAAACAATAAACGTTTTGATAACATAAACATTCAAATTAAACATATAACGGTCAAATTATATTCAAAATTGTTGTAATGTAAATATTCGATTTTGGTCTGTTTTGGTCCGGGCCACTTAGTTCGGATCATTTCCTTTTCCAAAACTAACACGCATAGGCCTACGACGCCACGTGATGTTACGGTTTTCATAAAAAAATCATAATTTTATATTTATGCATGGTCGTTATCCAGTGACGTTAGTGCTATACGCATATGATTACATACACGAAATACGTGTTTCTCAATCAATATTGCATTTTTATTTTTTGGCTAGCAAAACGCTTGCCTATATACGTAGCAAACTGTAGGAATGGGCAGGCCTGCTTGCATGCTTGCATGCTTGCCTGCTTGCATGCTTGCATGCTTGCCTAACCTGCAGCACGCAGATCGTGGGGCAGTCGTTGAATTCGAGCGCATAGATGCTGCCGTTGAGGTCTCCGAGCACGAGGATGGCGTGGCTCAGCTTGTCCTCCTGCACCCAGTAGTCCATGCACGTGGCGCACGAGTCGAAGCCCCTCACCGTCAGCTCCAGTTTGAAGCCGTTCGCGACGATGTCGTAGAAGCGGATCTCGAAGTAGGTCGTCGACACGGCAATCATGCGCACGTTGTACAGTATGACCATGTCGAGGACCCACGCGCCCAGCTTATCGCTCGGCGGCTCGACGCGAAACGACTGGTCAACATAGGACGGGTGATGTGTTATAATCCAGGAACAGTAGGGTTGAACAGTAGGGTTGAACATGGAAATAAATAGCACAAAGCGACTTTTGTCAGGATACTTGCAAAATACCAAAGAAATTAACGTGGCATATTTGGAGACAAACGATAACGCCATATATATATATATATATATATGAGGAGGGACATGAGAAGAAGGGGTAGGATGAAAGATGGAGAGAGGGAGCGGCCGATAGAAAACTGTGGAAAGTACAGAAAGAGTGGCTCGACAATATTTTACCTGACCGTCACCCCTGTACAGCAGGGAACAAGGAGGAAGGGCACACACACACGCACACGCACACACACACGCACACGCACACGCACACGCACAAACACACACACACACACACACACACACACACACACGATTATATACAAATGTGCATGTGCGCGTGTATGCACGTTTATGCGTAACCATCTGGCCACACCCATTTGAGATCCGGCCACGCCCAATGTGAGATCCGGCCACTCCCCTTTCAGATGCAGCCACGCCCACCTTCGTGAGGTCCATGTCGTTGTTAAAGAGGTTTACACAGCCGTCCTGCGAGATGTGGACGTAGCGGCCGCACTTGTCGCTCGCCACCGCCTCGTACAGGTTGTTTAGACTCTTCACTGTGTGAGGTTGGTAGCGCACCTGGATGATCGAGTCGGCGTACCGCAGACTCATCTCTGTGCGACGCACCAACTGGGGACATAACACAATTAATCCGCACGTTGTAGCTTCTAGACCACCCTTTACGTAGCATGCATCACGTTGTACTCTGAATCGGGTCCCTCATTTTTGGCGGGATTAGGGGCCATTAAAAAATACGTAGCGCCAGACAGTTCTTGGAAACTTGGAAATGCTGGAGGAAAGGAAACAACGCTTGAAACTATTCTCACTTCGTAAATTACCATTACACAAACATATTCTTGAGAGCTAATTGTGCGTCCAGGGAGCTCCTTCATGTAACAGGTGCAGCACACGTGTTGGACCCCGCTGCCTACCTTGCTACAGCGGCCGGGGAATGGTCGTATGTTCGCTGAGTAGTACATGTGGTCCTGTTCCGTGTAGCGCAGTTGGATGTAGGATAGGTACTCGTCCCAACTGACCGTGCCGTCGCAGTTGCTATCCACCTTCATGAACGCGTCGTCAATCGTCTTCGAGGCATGCTCGTTTCCCAGCACCTGCAGGGACATGCGGGGAGAGTGCACTTACGCATACACGCACCTACGCACGCACGCGCGCACGCACGCACGAACTTTCTGTTCGGAAATGTCTAGTTGTTATTATTATTATTATAAACAATAGTAATGTTCCAGTGTTCCGTACCGACTTGATCTGCATTGACGCTATAAAAGCGTCTGTGAGTTTCTTTTTATTAATGAATGATTGCTGTAGTGATAATCGTCGTCATCCTTGCCGATGAAATTTTTCCAATGAATCCAGCACCTCTCCCAAGATCCACTAACTGCTGGTTTACGGAGCGATTAACTACCCAATTGGTCGGCCGACACGGTGTCGCGGTGCAGCAATCGGTCATGTAAACACCACCGACGGCGATTTGGAAGCAGTTGCAGTAGGTGAACCCGTCGTGACCTTTCATCAAAACTTATACGGGATTGGCGCGATGTCTGCGCCGCAGACGTCGCTAATCTAAACGCACACATATTTTAGATGCGACGCGGTGTCGCCCGACCAATTGGGGCACACATCGCTCATATTAATCGGCCTTAACGATTGCGGTGTTGTGGTGTCGTGAGATCTGCCACCCAGGCCTACCTTACGCATGGCGGCACGGAACTCGTAGATGTCCATGCAGCGCTTCTGTTCCCGCTCAAAGTGAGTGAAGATATTCTCAAGTGTCCGCACTTTATCAATGGTCAACAGGTCCTCAATAACGATGCTGCTGCATTTCGTATGCTGCGTCGACAATGTAAGTTTCCGGTTGCGCACTGCTGCCGCCTTCAGCTTCACTATCAACCGTAACGATGCCATATTTGTCCGGCGAGAGACGCGAAGCAGCGGCGACTACTGTGGCGTGCGGTGGGATCCTCAAATCCCAGTAATTCCACCACAACCTGAGTAAGTGTTCAATATTTCGTCTTGCTGACGGAACGGTTCATTTCCCGGGTTTACTTTCTACATACAACCTGAAAAAGGGGCGCGTCTGCCCCGCGCCCAGAGTAGAAATTGACGTTGTTATCCATGTATTAATTACGACTCTGTCCGAAATATCGTCCATATAAGTAGCAAGATTACTTATTCTCTGAAAGTGCCGTGCAGATATTGCGAAGTCAGTCGTGGACCGTTAATATTTGTTTGAATTTCGCGCCATGTCGCGTCACGAAGTCACGGTGACGTCATGTCAAACGTGCGTGTCACTACATCCGGGAGATGCATCGACATCCGTCTGTCAGCTCTATCTTGAAAAAAATGGTTTGCGCAACTGAAGTTTCCTCTCCCGGGCACCAGCCAATGAGAAGTGTGCGGAGCTCAGGGTTAAACAGGGGGACCTTACCGCGTGCGTGGAAGACGACTACGAATTTAGCCAAATATATTAACGTTTATTCAACTATGTTGCATATGCGCACAAACAGACATACAAGAAAATACAGGGTATAAAAACAAGCCAGAATTACAGCATACAATGACATGCCAGAAACTAATACAAGAAAATACAAAGTAAATAGAGACCGTACAAGTTTTCGTGAGCAAATAAAAAGTGACTCTCAAATACTTCCCACCAAATTAGATACCAACGGTTCTAAATGAATTATGATTGATTTTGTGGGGCCCCGGTACGAGTGTGGCACTGGTACCATGGTTAATGCCTGCCACTGTCTCTGCCTCACTGATGTAGTCCAAAGGAACTGCTCTGAGGCATGATGACGGATCGAGTACTTGTCCTCCAACGAGTATCGATGGTCACAAGGTTTCGACAGGTAATCCAACGCTTGGATGCATTTACTGTGTTCGTGTCGACCACTTTGTCCGGTAAAATCGCATCCTTGAATTCATTTTAACGAAACAAAACTAACTCCCCTGCCCTGGTGTTGTACGCTAATCCACATATCGATTCGCTGGCTACAGCTCGGGTGGCGACATTCGACACTAGATTACGCCCACAGTGCACCGCACGCCTAGTTTGTTTTGAATTCTGACGTCATCATGCAATGGGTCTATTCAGAGCAATACATGCAGCACCAGCTCGGCCGCAGAAGCCACCGGAAGGAAGACAAGGTTGTCATCAGACCGCCTTCGGCGCTCCGCCCCGGTTTTTCTGTTAGGATTTTCCTTAGTTTACACTCTGCTCCAAGACGAGGACACAAGGTATATCCAGTACGACTGGTGCACCAACAGGGGATTGTGCTAGAGTCTTGCCTTTTGATAATCTATATATATATATGGATATGGGATGGAATAATCGTAAGTTTGTTTGTTACGTTTGTTACTGTTTCTTGTTAATTTTTTTCACCAATAAACATAAATATGTTGACGAATGAAGTTCTTTTAAATGTATCCTAAAAACCACGATGTGAATAATTGTACTGCAGTTGATCCCAATATGGCAATACAACTGCCCCACAAACGACGTAACAGTGCTGACGTTCAAACGCGTAATAACGTCTGGAGCGTAAAACGTCACCCACCATTAACAAATAGCCTTGACAACCACATGTCCGACGACCTTACAACGAGAACGAGTATGATCACGATGGCAGTTGGTTGTGAGTAAATAGTTACTTATGCATACATAAAATTATAATAAGTTAAATAAATAATGGGCCGCTCTCTAAGGTATATCCACCGGAGAGCCGTTCTCTGCGGTAGGGCCACCGGAGAGCCGCTCTCTAAGGTATGTCCATCGGAGAGTCGCTCTCTGTGGCCGGGCCACCGGGGAGCCGCTCTCTATGGTATGGCCACCGGGAGCTGCACTCTACTGTATGGCCACCGGGGAGTTGGCGAGGCTGTGTTTGGAGAGTGCGCATAAACATAAGGCAACGACGTATTATTTGACAGTGCGTTTAATTCATATAATGTTAATATCATCATCAGCACTTATACTGTGCACGTATCATGCGAAGGTGGCCTTTATTCAAAGGCAACTTCTATTTGAAGACGAAGTATTTAAGTTCGATTCGTCGATGTCGTCACATCCCCGCGTCGTTTCTGCTCCACGATTGGCTTATTTGACCACGTGGTGTGTCTATTCAAATGAGACTGTCAGTCAGAAATAGTAGCGTCCTGTAAGAGAACAATAACAAGACGATAACTAGCATTTTGAAAGAACAAACGAAGATTTACTTTTGAGGTATGAAGTGTCGACTTACGCTAGGGAAAATTTAATTAACAATTAACGGAAAATCAAATAAACTGATGGGAAAACAGAAAGGAAACTACACAAATGTAGTGACTCGGTCACGCACAAGAATATTAAGCACAGATTGTCACGGCGTCTCGTGGATACTATCTCATGATACTACTATATTGGTGATGCTATATCATGGCTACTATCTCGTGGATACCATTTCATGGATACTACTTAATGGATATTCTCTCGTAGATACTATGATATCTCATGGAAACTATCCCGTTGATGCCATCTCGTGGATACTACATCACAGCTATTATCCCATGGATACGATCTCAATGAAACTATCTCGTGGATGTTATCTCGCGAATGCTATCTCGCGTATGCTACCTCGTAGATAATATCGTACCTCGGCACACATGAGCACCATCATGTCGAGCACCCGATGCTGGTTGGCCAACATGTACTGGTTGTGGTCGAGTGACGCCAGTATCTGGAAGTAGTGACGCAAGTCGTCCCGATCCCTGCAAAGTACAAACCTTCCTTTTGCGAAATTCGCAGGTGACCATTTCACGTGAAAAACAAGCAAATGTCATCAATTAAATGGTTGTCTCCAGCAGTTCATAATTTAAAAAAACAGAAACCGTTTAGTTTCACAAAGCCGATCAGATGTATTCTAGCAGTAACTAAGCTAATTAGAACAGCTGATTCCCCGTTTCCGTGTTAGCGCGTACTGAAAATATTCCTATTAAAACATTACTGGCGTTAAGGAAGTCAACTTCAACAAGGGGCGTAATTCAGACATCAGTTATCACGACCTACTTCTTCGGCATGTCTGAATAGTAATCCTGGATCGTCTTCCGCCTCTTCACGATATCCAACTCACCAGTCGAAATGGAGCTCTCTGAAAATACGAGAGATCCCTCTAACACCTTGCTCGGTGGCGTCGAGACTGAGCTTTCAATCACGCAGGTCTCACATATTCGCGTATATTGGAGGCTGAACACATATGTCGTACAACGTACGCGCGCGCGTGCATGTGTGAGGGGAGGGTTGCGTGCGTACATGCGTGCGTGCGTGCGTGCATCTTCTCACAGCCCCTCTTCAATTTTTCTGCATATTACTCACGTCTGTCATCCCATCCCTCTTATCTCTACTGAAATGCATTAATTATGTGACTGTTTGTCCCGTGCCTTTTCCTCCTCCTTTTTTCGCCCGCCCGCCCGCCCGCCCGCCCGCCCGCCCGCCCGCCCGCCCGCCCGCCCGCCCGCCCGCCCGCCCGCCCGCCCGCCCGCCCGCCCGCCCGCCCGCCCGCCCGCCCGCCCGCCCGCCCGCCCGCCCGCCCGCCCGCCCGCCCGCCCGCCCGCCCGCCCGCCCGCCCGCCCGCCCCATGCGAGATGCTGACCTGTCGATGCGGTTACGTGCGGGCCATCGTCATCATCGTCGCTTTCATTTTCCATCTACAGCGCAGAAGAGAACAGCGCCGATTCAGAGTCGCCTTCACTGGGCTTCGAAAATACTATACTGTTCTAACTGGAACTCGAGGAAGGAATTTTGCCTGGGTCACCTTGGAATCGGTGAGCGAGGCGGAAACTTCGCGAGGATCGGATAACATTTATATGACTTTTATATGACGATGGACATGCAACAGCGAGACATTTATTAGGGCATTTTTTCTCAGTGTTGCAGCACATCACCTTCAGTGCGTAGTGAAACAAGCCCTACCGCGAGATAATTATTATTAAAGCTACGGCTGTTACAGCCTGTTTCGTCCGAGAAAGGTTGCTCATTTTCCTCGTGACTTATGGGAGAGTCATGCTGGGTGTAGTACAAGAAACGTGCAATTATGTTTATTGTGCTAACGTTCATCTTGCAATGGTGCAATTAGCAATTATATAATAAAACACCAACACTAAACAAAGCATAGGAATATCATTTAGGATTTAAACTTTTAAAAGTCAGAAAGGGATAGACTATTCTTGGACTAAATCTATTGGGAATGCGGCAACTCCTTAGCTACTTTTTTACTATTAGGTTTTTTCGACAAATATTCAAAACTATATATTCCCGAACGTCGAAACGTCTGACGTACCCGTTTCGCGGCGGCGTTTGCTACGTTCTGCGCCTCAAGCGTCAGCTGGAAGTTATCGACCAACACAGCTACAAACAGACTGCGCCAGGGGGCGCGACAGGCATATTTCTTGCTCATCAGGAGGCGAATTGTTGCAACAATTTAAACAGTTTGGGGAATGCTAGATCACGCCCAACCACGCACACGTGTTTGTTTTTCACCAGTCGCTACGTGGCGTTCACTTCAAGGCTAACCTCAGAGATTCGATATTTTCAGATGTATGTGATATGTAGAGTGCGGGCTATGCAGGCACTAATCAGAGCACTTACTGACCCTAACCCAAATCACAATCCTAATCATAACCCCTAATAATAAACCTGTCCTAACATTTAGTGTACTTCCCTTGTTGCATATTTACGAGACGAAAGAAGATACACGCGTGAAGTTACCATCACTTACCCCGGTGAAGGGGTGAGACGGTCATAGGTGTTACTTGCATATCGCGCTATTTTTCTAACAAGTCAAATCACCAAATAATGAATGATTTTATAAATAAATTGTTAGGTATTTTAAAACAAACTGGACTCCCGATTAGACATTGTCTTCCTTGTCCACTTGCCATCTGGAACATGTAGCTTTGGACAGCAATCTTAAATCTTGTTAAATATTGTTAAATCTTGTTGAATCTTGTAAAATATTATTAAATATAATTAAATCTTGTTAAACAATGTCAAATATTATTAACTATTAAAAAAATTAAGTAGTGTTAAATAATGTTAAATATTGTTAAATATTATTAAATATTGTTAAATGTTGTTAGATGGTGGTCAGGACAAAACACCCCGTTAGTTAGTTAATCTTGTTAGTTAATCGTAGTAAATAGTGTTAAATATTGTTAAATGTTATTAATTATTGTTAGATGGTGGTCAGAACAAAATGCCCCGTTATTACGAAGTAGATTATAATCTTTGACATGTTACATAACCCCGAAAGTGGCCAAGCATAATACAGCGAACATAGCGAACATATTTTAATTTCTGTGCACCAAATTATATATTTTAGAGATGATGGCTGGCAAAATATGAGGGAACAATTTCGGAATATCTACTACCGGGGAACTGTTACGGTATTACGAGGCCCATAATATCTCAGAAACATATATTTTCAGACGACATATAGTTTTGTTCGAAGACTATCAAGAAAATGACTTACTTCAGGAAGATGAAATATTCAACCACGATGTAGATAATTAGAAATAGGATCACGTGGCCCTTTTCTGAAAACAGCAATCACGTCTTTGAATAGTCGAGAATAGCGACGGCGTTCCACAATTCTTGCAGTGTGCATTAAAAAACAAACAAGTTTCAAAAATTACGCAATATAATAATTATCTGAGCTGCCAAAATTAACCGGAATATTGCTACTGGTGAGGTAGTTCGGACGACCTGGTTAGACTGGGTCTAACGGCTCGTGAGAAGTGCATATCCAGGGATTATGTTGTCGCGTATTCGTAGAGTTCGTAGATAATGTGATGCTGGTGTGCAAGATATAGGCAACTGCATAAAGAGTAGAGGAGGACATTATCTAGTTCTAATCCACTTTTCGTTCCAGTGTTTAAGACAAACGCCGGAACTAGAGCTTTCTCAGTTGCCGCACCGACTCTGTGGAACTCACCCCCTGTTTGCGTTAAGTCGGCACGAAAAATAATGTGGCCATCAAGTAAAAAAACCCACCTGTTTAAACTCGCTTACTTACTATATTCGACAGCACCTAGGTGTGCCGATCCAACTGTTTATGACTGGAACTGCTAACTGATCAGAAACTACCTAACCCTTTTGTTTTGGTGCGCTGCTCAGCTTGGTTTCCGTGAGGACTTTATAGCGCAATAGAAGTGTCTTTATTGCATTGTATTGTATTGTACTGTATTGTATCGTATTGTATTGTATAACGTATCCACCAATATCGCTTGGCGCTCGACGAAGTGATTAGGTCGCTAACGACTGATGGACGTGGTTTGCACAATCTTGATAGCGACCAGCGAGCGTTGCTGATGACTACGGAACTGTTGCTTTATTCGCCAACCTCCGCGCATGCGTGACAATTTTACTTATCACCCCTGCCACAATTTACGTTCATGTGCATAATTTTACACATCATTATTTCATTTGGTAAACTTGTTATGTTACGTTGCTCATTACACTGAAGTGCACACAAACATATTGTGGATAGTATTGGTGATGACATTTGAATAGAAACAAGATAACCTTCGTTTTCGACTTGACATATTTTACGAATCTCAAGTGTACAAATGCTATGCGCAACAAGTCATAAACAACAATGGCGTCGCCCAGCCTATTAATAGTTTGTGCCACAGCGCAAACCGTCAATTTTGAATTCAAAATAAAGTTGTGGCAGTGGTGACTGGCGATGCGGTAAGTGGTACCATTGTTGGGGAGTGTGTATCTTTGTAGACGACGTAACGACATCGTCTACACGACTGGTGTCATGGCGTCACCAGTCGTCGGGAAAGCATGCACTACCTGAGTCGTTGCGCGTGACTGTCAGGTAGACGTCGAACCAGTCGTCGAGAGTAAGCAGCTGGAAGAGTGTGAACAGAGCGTAGAACAGGTTGCCGAAGTGCGCTGGGTCGGCGTCCGCGTACAGGCCTCGGCCGATGACGGCAAACATGTCTGGTCGACGTCACGGACGACATAACGTACGTCGGGTCGGCCCCGAGGCTTATGGTCAGTTTACACGAGCGAATAACTGCCCGATTGGTCGGCGGCATAAGAAACGGTTCATTAAACACTATCACGAGACCGATTAGTGATGCAAATGTATGACTACGCTAGCGTCGGTGGAATTTGGGTAGGGTCCCATTTGACCGAAAGTCGGGCGCGATTTTTAAGCACTGGCCAATCCGCGATCGCCGCGACCGACAACAGGTGCACCCGTCGTGACCTTCCATCAAAACTAAAGTCGGTCGCATTCTCAGTGTCTAGACACGTCGCTCGTCTAAACGCACACACAATTTAGCTTTGCGTTGTCATGCGACGAAACGGTATCGCCAGTCCAGTTGGGGAAAACCGGTCTTTACAGCAAGAACAACAAAAACAACACAGCCCAAACAACACCAAGACAGCAACAAATCTGCAAAAGCAGCAGAAAAACATATAAGAAGACAACAAGCAACGGATACAACAACGACAACACAACAGCATCAACAATTTAACGCCAGCAGAAACGCTGCATCATCATCAATAACAACAACAACACCAACAACAACAATAGATGCACCGCCAGCGGCAGCAACTACTGCTGTTTTAACACGGTAACAGTAAAAGCAAAACGAGCAACAATAACATCAACAGCAGTCGCCAAAAATGAACAGAACAACAACTACAGTGGTGCGAACATGACGACTCGAACCGTCAAAGGATACACATAAACAGCGAGATCAGCATGACCACGGTGCCGATCGATTTGATCGATTGTAAAACCGTAGTGAGTATTACTTGCAGGTTGGAAAGGAATCTACAAGGAACGTAGAACCGTAGTGAGCATTACTTGCAAGTTGGAACGTAGAACAGTGGTGAGCATTACTTGCAAGTTGGAACGTAGAACCGTGGTGAGCATTACTTGCAAGTTGGAACGTAGAACCGTGGTGAGCATTACTTGCAAGTTGGAACGTAGAACAGTGTTGGGTATTTATTCCCGGATATATTCAAAACTGTTGACAAATCACAGTGAGCAGCAATGTACGATGACCTCAAAAGAAAAACGAAGTCAAATCTTATTCAAAGCGTTTCCCCAAAAGGAGTTATGAGGGCTGTAGGGGTACACATTCTGATCACCTATGAAGATCATATAAGCGGAGGAGAAGAGTTTACAAGTAATGGAGGAAAGTTGTTTGCACCACAAGTTAGACACACATTTACAAGGAATGCAGGAGAGTTGATTGCACCACAAGTTAAGCAAACATTTACAAGGAATGCAGGAGAGTTGTTTGCACCACACGTTAAACACACATTTACAAGGAATGCAGAAGAGTTGTTTGCACCACAAGTTAGACACAAAATTACAAGTAATGCAGGAGAGTTGTTTGCACCACAAGTTAGACACACATTTACAAGGAATGCAGGATAGTTGTTTGCACCACAAGTTAGACACACATTTACAAGTAATGCAGGAGAGTTGTTTGCACCACAAGTTAGACAAAGATTTACAAGGAATGCGGAGTCATGATGCATATCATCATCGCCTACTCGTTGGAGTGGTGACGTACGAGGATCGCACAGTAGGTAGACACATATTCCACGATTACATCTTGCATTATCAATAAAATATAAGTATGTGCACAACTTAAGTAATTAGTACCGATGAGAAAACTAAAACGTGGCGAAACTAAGAAAAGCGAACCTGATGGTTCTTAGTACTCGCAGTGCCCGGATGGCGCGCACGGCGCGGAATATCCGCAACAGTCGGAAGATGGCAGCACCATTGAAGCCGTGGACATTCTGCAGAACGAATGGCATGACGAAGTCGCCGATGTTGAAGACGACGATCCAAAAGTCTGTAAATAATCAAGGTGTGGTTTGGGTGAGATGTGTCGTTGCTCGGTGCAAGAATAGCTAGGTGTAATACCAGAAGCACAATAATTAAAATATAACAAGTAAAATGTTGATGTTTATAATCAGTGTTCGAAATGACCACTGACTCTTGGGGGTTCCCTAAAATATTGGTCACCCTCCCACCGAAAAAAATCTTCTTTAAAAATTTTCTTTTCAGGCACTGTAATGGCTATTAGCGCTTATTTTTGTGAAAAGACTTGCTTGCTATCATAGCGACCTGTAGTTATTTTACCATCTTAGGTTGAATGCACTTGTTGTAAGTCGCTCTGGATAAGGGCGTCTGCTAAATGACTATGGAAGGGTAATTACATCGGTACAACGATAAAATGTGGGACCCCAAGCTTACATTTTTATGGGAGGTCCCTCGTGCCATATGGGGGTCCTCGACCCCCCAGACGCCCCTCATTTTGAACACTGCTTATAATGTATGTATACATGTCAACCAGGGAAGATCAGAATTACTTTAGATTATTACCACTTGACACAACCTCGCGCAGACCCGACTGCGTCGCACCGGTTCGCCTCGAGAATGCGCGACCGATCGCACCACCACTTCGCTTATCAAAGCTAGCACAACAAAGGAATTAATTTTACACAAAAACAAATTAATCGTTATGTTGAACGCCTGTGGTTACGGTTTTAGTCGATGGTGGCAATCTTTGCTTTCCTGAAAAAAACTTCCTGCGACGAACGACAACTATATGCGTCTTAGCTGCAGTTCACCGTTACTGAGAAGAGGGCAACAAATATCTACTTGGCCACGCAATCTGAGCGGTGCTCATGCATTGTCAATCGTGTTTACAATCAAAAAGGTGAGATGATGACACACTTTCATTAGTTTTGACGAGACACACACTTTCATTAGTTTTGACAAGATATACACTTTCATTAGTTTTGACAACTGGGCGAACAGACATTGGTCGGCAGGCGAAGTCCACTTTGCCGTGGCAATCCAGAAAGCACGGAGGCCCCGGTCCATCGATGGCAGGTCTGCGTCGGTGGCCATAACGAAGACACAAAAGTTAAAATTGGCAGTTATGATACTTCGACTGTTTTGTAAAATAAAATTGATGGCGTTGTGACTGGTAACCACTTTGGGTTTTAAGATATCGTTTTCGTGTTGCTCATATACCAGTTAGCCATTTGTGTATAAAAACGAACGACTTTCCTTCAGACAATTACTTGACTTAAAGTATATTTGTCAAACATTATGTAGTGACTTTACGTGATCTATGAGATTATCCAAAATGGCCTGTGTCACTGCACTGTAAATCGTGCCTGAACTAATTCTCTACGGCAAAGTCGACAACGTGTATAGGTCCGTATCGCCTGTATGACGTACGCAATCTTCTATGGCCAGTCGTTCGGTCTAAACACGACTAGTACGATCGTTTTTCTTTGTTGGGTTTTCTGGATCAGCGATCTATTATGCAACTAATTATATAAATTTGAACACACTAACCGCCTGTTCCTGGTACCCAGATTATTGCCATCGAACGATTTCACGGATCTTCTTTTTTTCGTGTTCTTCATACAATTCGTTGTTAAGACAACTCACTGTGTTAATCTATTTAACTCATTTAATAATGACTCTAAAAGACGTGGCAGTTGCTTAGAACTATGATCGGGAAACACAGTGACAAATCCTTTACACCTACATATTTCAAGAATAACAACGATTTAGCTAATGATCAAGATCAAATTTCGAATACATGTTGTAATTTCTTTACAAATGTTGGTTCTAATTATGCTCTAATTATATCAAGTCCAACACCATGAAGACAGGGTTGTGGTTGGTGTGCTAGTATATCTGTATTTTTAATTGGTTTGATCATAGCCTGTGGTTTCAGATTTGTCGTAATGTAGTGTGACATGCTTAACAAATATGTTATGTTTTTTGGAAGAAATCACTAAGTGGATAGACGTGGGATCGCCAGTAGATATTATCTACTTAGATTTTCAGAAAGCTTTTGACAAAGTGCCACATCAAAGATTGCTACTTAAATTAAAAGCCCATGGTATCGGGGATAGCATAACTGACTGGTTGGAACAATGGCTGACTGACAGAAGACAACGAGTTGTAGTAGATGGAGAAGTTTCAAATTGGAAATCGGTTTTGAGTGGGGTACCTCAAGTATTCCTCATTATTAGGACCTATATTATTCTTAATATATATCAATGACTTGGACGACAGTATAACAAGTAACGTACTGAAATTTGCGGGTGACACAAAACTGTTTAGAAAGGTTAATACTGATGGTGATAAACAACATTTACAAAACTATCTACACAGATTAGTGAAATGGTCTGAGAAACGGCAGATGTCGTTCAATTTTGGGAAATGTAAATGCCTACATACAGGACATGGGAACTTGAATGTAAACTATAAAATGGGAGATACTGTTCTTGGTACTACTGCAAAAGAAAAGGACTTAGGAGTTACAATTAGCGCTGATATGAAAGTTTCAGAGCAGTGTGGTATTGCAGCTTCAAAGGGTAATCAAATTCTTGGATTGATTAGAAGAAACATAACATACAAGGGAAAAAAGTTAATTATACCTCTTTATAAAGCAATAGTTAGACCTCATTTAGAATACTGTATACAAGAATTGAGACCATATCGTAAGAAGGATATAGATACGCTTGAACGCATACAAAGGGGAGCAACTAAAATGATTCAAGAACTGAGAGACCTTAGTTATGAAGAACGCCTGAAAGAATGTGGTTTAACAACTCTAGAGACAAGGAGGTTAAGAGGAGATCAGATTAGAGTTTTTAAAATACTGAATGGGTATGAAAATATTGATTGAAGTATGTTTTTCTCATTCAAGAAGGATAGCAGAACTAGAGGACACGAGGTGAAATTAGTAAAGGATCAATGTAGATTGGACATCAGGAAGCACTCATTCTCACAGAGGACAATAAATGAATGGAACAAATTGTCTACAGATTGTGTAACTGCTAGCAGCGTGAATATGTTTAAAAACAAGGTTGACACATATCTCAGGAGGGCTTCCTTGTCCACTTGTCATCTGGGCCTTTGGTTTGGATGGCAAATCTTGTTAAATCTTGTTAAACATATTGTCCACCTTAAGGTCACCAGTGGTTGTGAAAGTGTTGCTGCTGTGTTGAGTTATTGTGATGTACATTCCTGTGTGCTGTGTAGAATTAGTGAAGGCTAGGTCAGTGTTGTGGTCCACTGACCACACCCTTGGCTGGGCTGGCGATGCAATAATTGGCTTCGTACACTTTGAGGTAGCCTGTAGAAGTACAACATGAAGTGTGATAAATGCAAGTAAACGGGCAGGGATAAAGCAATGCAAGTAGGCGCCTGTAAAGTGTGCCAAGAGTGTGTTGAAGCAGTAGCGTATGTAAATGTGGAAGAAAGTAAGCACAGATAATGTAAATGTGCAAAAGAAACTTAGGGTAAATGAGTTATTGGCTTACGTTAACATCATAATATATAGTATAGACATTAGTCATCAAAGCTGAAAATTCAAATGGCATGTATGAAAGTTAATGCAGATCAAGACGTACTTGATACTAAACAGGTGCTTTATGATGAGTACAGTCATGAGCTGGGTAATTCCCAGAACAAACAGGAGTCAAACAAGCAAGCAAGGCAGAGAAATAGGTAGACGATATATACGATGCAATAAAAAAAATAGATGAAATGAAAGTTGAACCGTGTTTTGCTGCCGTTGACATTAAGAGATTGTCTAACTTTACTCCACAGGAAATGGACCTGACATCAGTCTTAGAGCGGTTGGTAAGATTAGAAAACCAAATGAAGAGTGTTGAGGGCATGGTCTCCCTTTGCAGAGCAGAGCAAACGGACACTAGGAAAAAGTGGACGATGTACCTGGGGAGGTACAGAAGCATGGCATATTACTGCTGAAACAAGAAGTAGACGATGTACCTGAGGAGGTACAGAAGCATGGCATATTACTGCTGAAGCAAGAAGTAGACGATGTACCTGAGGAGGTACAGAAGCATGGCATATTACTGCTGAGGCAAGAAGTAGACGATGTACCTGAGGAGGTACAGAAGCATGGCATATTACTGCTGAGGCAAGAAGTAGACGATGTACCTGGGGAGGTACAGAAGCATGGCATATTACTGCTGAGGCAAGAATTAGACGATGTACCTGAGGAGGTACAGAAGCATGGCATATTACTGCTGAAGCAAGAAGTAGACGATGTACCTGAGGAGGTACAGAAGCATGGCATATTACTGCTGAGGCAAGAAGTAGACGATGTACCTGAGGAGGTACAGAAGCATGGCATATTACTGCTGAGACAAGAAGTAGACGATGTACCTGAGGAGGTACAGAAGCATGGCATATTACTGCTGAGGCAAGAAGAAGACGATGTACCTGAGGAGGTACAGAAGCATGGCATATTACTGCTGAAGCAAGAAGTAGACGATGTACCTGAGGAGGTACAGAAGCATGGCATATTACTGTTGAAGCAAGAAGTAGACGATGTACCTGAGGAGGTACAGAAGCATTGCATATTACTGCTGAAGCAAAAGTAGACGATGTACCTGAGGAGGTACAGAAGCATGACATATTACTGTTGAAGCAAGAAGTAGACGATGCACCTGAGGAGGTACAGAAGCATGGCATATTACTGTTGAAACAAGAAGTAGACGATGTACCTGGGGAGGTACAGAAGCATGGCATATTACTGCTGAAACAAGAAGTAGACGATGTACCTGGGGAGGTACATAAGCATGGCATATTACTGCTGAAGCAAGACGTAGACGATGTACCTTGGGAGGTACAGAAGCATGGCATATTACTGTTGAAGCAAGAAGTAGACGATGTACCTGAGGTGGTACAGAAGCATGGCATATTACTGCTGAAGCAAGAAGTAGACGATGTACCTGAGGAGGTACAGAAGCATGGCATATTACTGTTGAAGCAAGAAGTAGACGATGTACCTGAGGAGGTACAGAAGCATGGCATATTACTGCTGAAGCAAGAAGTAGACGATGTACCTGAGGAGGTACAGAAGCATGGCATATTACTGTTGAAGCAAGAAGTAGACGATGCACCTGAGGAGGTACAGAAGCATGGCATATTACTGTTGAAGCAAGAAGTAGACGATGTACCTGAGGAGGTACAGAAGCATGGCATATTACTGTTGAAGCAAGAAGTAGACGATGTACCTGAGGAGGTACAGAAGCATTGCATATTACTGCTGAAGCAAGAAGTAGACGATGTACCTGAGGAGGTACAGAAGCATGACATATTACTGTTGAAGCAAGAAGTAGACGATGCACCTGAGGAGGTACAGAAGCATGGCATATTACTGTTGAAGCAAGAAGTAGACGATGTACCTGAGGAGGTACAGAAGCATTGCATATTACTGCTGAAGCAAGAAGTAGACGATGTACCTGAGGAGGTACAGAAGCATGACATATTACTGTTGAAGCAAGAAGTAGACGATGCACCTGAGGAGGTACAGAAGCATGGCATATTACTGTTGAAGCAAGAAGTAGACGATGCACCTGTGGAGGTACAGAAGCATGGCATATTACTGTTGAAGCAAGAGGTAGACGATGTACCTGAGGAGGTACGGAAGCATGGCATATTACTGCTGAAGCAAGAAGTAGACGATGTACCTGAGGAGGTACGGAAGCATGGCACATGACTGCTGAAGCAAGAAGTAGACGATGTACCTGAGGAGGTACGGAAGCATGGCATATCACTACTGAAACAAGAATTAGACACACATTGATGCCAAGCTTCAGGCATTTCAATTAGAAATATCTAAAGATGATCTCATAAAGGTATACGATCCTGACTTTTGGCCATGTGGCATCAACTTTAGAAGATATTTCCGTTCCAAGGGACGATGCAAACGAGCTGGCAGTACACTGAGCAACGGTGAAACTGGTGCGAATTCAAGTCAAAATGAAACATAAACACGATGGACAGTAAAAAGAAACTTAAGTTTGGCTCTGTACGCATTTTGTTGTTGACAAGTATGTTATTATGCAAACCTTGCTGGTGGCGTGTGATTTTTTTTATATATGTATCAAAAACAATATGTAAAAAAACTTAACTCTTCTAGCCCAAACAGTGTATGCGTAATATCCATTTAAATGGATGAGAGGTTGCCATTGATAGACAGACCTTACGGGGGCTGTTCAATCATTTGGCCATCCAATATTAGCTGTAAAGTTGATAAAATAGAGTGTGTATCTAAAAGGTTGTGTGCTGTGACAGTAGATACTGACATGGATTATGCAAATCACGATTTATTTGAATATACAGACGTTCTTAACGAAGTGATATTTTTAACAAAACTGCATCTCAATATTTTGGACCCTAAAATACTGCGTGGAGTCGGAATACGTATTGATGATGGAAATTTACTACATATAAATGCCATTGGTCCAGCTGACGTTGCATTCCCGCCGGGTTGCGGACGGAAACAGACAGTCTCTCACTGCCTCGTCCACGGTTCTCTTTGCTGCTTTACGTAAACTTGATCTCCTCTCGTCTTGATTTTCTCTATACCCTTTCAGGCTTCCTTCTTTTTTTGTCAACTGCCTACGCTACTTTCCTCCCATGAATCACGATTTCTACCCTGTGCTTCCGTACGTGCGTGCGTAGGCCTACGTGTGAGTGAGGGCGTGCTTGCGTGCGTGCGTGCGTGCACGTGTGCGTTAGAGGTGCAGACTAACCTGATTCCACGTGCGACAATGCGTCGTCGACTAGACGAATGATATTTGGGAATAATTCGACATGCGCGCGTGCATGCTACGATTGTGAATGTATGATCAATATTACATGTACATATTCCGACTTCATGCAGTACGACAACAGAGCATTGTCCGTACCGAAAAAATCTAAATTAATTAACAAGCTTAAAACCCGGAAGCACTCAACAGAATATCCGACAAAGGACGACAGGTGATTGCAACGTATCACCCAATGAAGGTGTAAATCTACTTACCTAAATTGTTCCAGGCGTCTTTGAAAAAACTTAGTCTGAAGACGTAAATCTTCAGAACGATTTCCATCATGTAGATTCCCAGAAACCCAGTATCAATTGCAGTGGAATACCAGCCTAAAATAACACATTCACGAAATATATTTGTTGATACCAAGTAACGCCAATGGCGCAGCAAGACAATTGTTCTCGTTGCTTGAAGGTTGACGCCGCGTGATTGTCACACGCACCAGACGGTCACCTTGTAAATGCCTTGCTCTAGCATTTCTATTTGTTGCACTATTTGTTAAACTATGAAAAATACTCATGCTCCGGGTGGAATAACTTGGTAGTTCATACGTGACTACAACATTCAGGATACATTATCACAGAAATATCGACGTATGTCTTTGCTTGGTCGTCAATATCTTGATGGCTTCTTTGATAATTGCAACGTAACGCTGGCAATTCTAGTAATGTCTGGCGACGCGTTGCGATACGATACGATAATATACGATACTATACGATACGATACGAGTTTATTGTCCAATAAAACATTGAATAATTGTCTTGTGCTTGCTGAGCATCAGAGGTAAAGAGAATAAAATGTTAGGTAAGCGTGGTTAATAAAAGTAATACATACATGGAATAAGTTAATAAAAGTAATCACAGTAATGCATATATGAAAGTAGTCCATGCGATATAATCATACTGCAATTACGTACATAAGTTAGTGCAGTTTAAGACATGCGATCACATACGCACGCACGCACGCACGCACGCACGCATGCACGCACGCACGCACGCACGGAGGGGTTTGTAAAAGGTAACCGTATGTTTGGCTTTCCCATTTGTTTGTAGGGTAAGCATTCATTTGTCTTCAAGTATAAATTATATATATATATATATATATATATATATATATATATATATATATATATATATATATATATATATATATATATATATATACATATATATATATATATATATATATATATATATATATATATATATATATATTTATATATATATATGTATATATATATATATATATGCAGTATTATATATATATATATATATATATATATATATATATATATATATATATATATATATATATATATATATGTATATATATATATATAGTACTTCCGCCCCAGGTCTGTATATTATTATAACAAATGTATGACGTCATACCCGTCCTGACGGCGAAGACGAAGAAGGTGTTGGCGATGAGCATAGCGGTGTTGATGAGGATGATGATGAGGATGAAGGCAGAGAAGGTTCGCGACTCGACGAACTTGTGCACGACTCGGTGGAAATCGTTCTTGAAGATTATGTCGGCTTTGTCGTGGGGCAGGAACGCCGATAGCAGTGACGGCGACGGGTGCATCTGGTAGTCGTACATCGTCATTCGTTTCGACGGATATCTGGCGATCAAGTTATACCGCAGCTGCGTTTCACTCGCTTGTGGGGTGATAAAATAAGTGTTTTGTTTGTTTATTCAACTCGTTCTATACGAGTGCGACGGCGAAGTGTTACTGGTTGGTTATATGCTTGGAAAATGTTATGGTGGCGATTATAAATCAGGAAAGTTGCAGTTGCCAAAACTTGTCTGATATAAATAGGGTAACCTGTGGCAAGACGGCCACGTGAGCAAGACGGCCCCCATCACGTACGCAAAATATAAAACTCTGAACGTCCCCAAATCTGGTACAAAAATGAAGCTAACATCTATCGGATAACCCGAACGCTCAGCCACACGAGACAGACGTAATTAAATCAGTGTTTTTAAAACTTTTATGTGCACTATTATATTTACTGATAAAATAGTTTGCCAATAGTAAAATGGTGCAATTCGTTATATAACGGTGCGAATTATGAACTTAATTGGTGACATGATAATTATTAATCAGTTGGCAGGTCAAATAATACAAAATAGGCAATAGTATGTTAAGTTTAGCATACGTTATGTTAAGACACATGTTTTGTCTGGGGCAAGACGGTCTCCATGCATTTAGGGTAAAACAGTCATTATGTCTGATCCCACACGCACATGGTCATAATGCATAACATATATTACACGTGACCAATTATGTTAAATAAATTTAGTATAATATGAGCGTTGCATAATTTACGTTCTGACTGCATGGCATATATGATATGTTAACTCCAATTTAAATTTAACAACTATAACATATGGCCTGATATATTAATTACTACCATAACATTTGTATATATACATTTCAATTTCAGGCAATAGTTCGTTCATCTAAGAGAACACCACGGGGGAGGGGGTCTATCGGGGGGGGGTCTATGGGGGAGGGGTCTATCGGGGGGGTATGCAATAGTTTTTCAATGGGCAACACACATATGTCTATGACGTAAACACTTTAAACGTGCTAACGTAGTTTAATGGTGTACAATTTAAACAAATTATTTCTAGAAATTTATTCTCGCAATATTTATTTATCATCAACTAAAGGGCGTTGACAGGTAGAAGTACGCCTACTGATCTACGTCCTACCTAGGGTTGGCCATATAGGCGGTGAGCTCGGGATCTTCCGCGTCCGACAACGCCGACAAAAGTCTGGACTGACCACTGCGGCTGACTGCAGCCGACGTCTTGCTGCTGTCATCCGGCTTTGTAGATTCAACACGACTTGGTGGTGGAGCCCCGTGAGCTAAGCTTACTCGCCTCGCTTGCCACTCGTAGATGGTGCTTTCTATGTCGGTCATGCTTGTGCTCGGTAAAAATTTTACACACAGAATCACAAAAACAACAACTCGTGGCCTCAAACCGAGTCAACTGTTTACTGCAGACATCACGCGCCACCTGACGTCATACACGTCATCGGCGCACGCGCGCACATTCATTTGCGGGTAATGGCGGACGTGGGTACGTCAGAAGTAGTGACAGTATTTTGCTGCAATATTGCGACGGTTCTGCGTAGCCGAAAGCACACACGATAACGTTAGCAGCAGAACGACACGCTCAATCCCCGAATATGGCTGATAACGAGAAAAGGGCGTTGGAATTTATGGCGCAAGCTGAGAAGAAACAGAAATCGCCAGGCGGGTTTTTGTCGGGTCTCTTCGGCGGGTGAGTTCGCGACGTAAAACCGATGACAACAACGGCTGGGATGTTTGTTTACATCTGCGCCTCCTGATTTTTTGACTTGCTATCTTCATCTGTTCTCGCTATTTATTTCCCCTCATCATTGTTCGTGCAATTTGTGTAGTGAAGAGTGTTGTTTGTCATCTCGAGTGGGCGTGCCGTAACTGCACCGGCCCGTCGTGAACCCATCCGATTGACAGTTGCCAAATCCAACGTATATTATCGATCACGATGGTAGTTTTCACGACTAGTAGATTTCATAGTCTGTATAATGGTTCAACCACTTAGAAGCCTTACGACAATAATAAAAGGAAATGTGTATACTGTAGCGTTGACATGGTGTGTGCTTTCTTGTTCTAGTTTACAGTTATAACTTATATTAACATATCTATATCACTAGAGACAGAGGCAGAACAGCCCAATTCTGGAGCTAATGACAGCAGTCTCGGTGGTATTTGTGATTTATTCCTCGATACTCGGCATCTACATTATTATAAAGAAAGACAGAAAGAAAGAATTCATAAAATAGAAAGGTTAATTGATTCATCCAATGTTCAGCCTATCCTCTATATCTGTCTGCAACAACAGCATGGTTGAATTTACATAGCAATGATGTAATTAAAACTGATGAAGGTTATACATTGTGCCAATTAAGGTACCTAGGGTGGCTATTATATGCTTGTCTTGAATTGATTAGTTTCAGTAGAAGTTTTTAAGATAAATTAACAATTTCTTCATAGATTGTAGTTGAAATACTATATAATATACCAGATTAAAAAAAATTGGAGTTTATCATTTATTTGGTTATGTTACAAGGTTTTTAAAAAATTTTGTAAATGTAAAAAAATAGCAACTAAAAATGAAGTTTAATCGTTTTGAGAAAATCCCCAAAGAAATAAATGACATACATGTAAGTATGACAGTGTAACTGATAACTTTATGGCAGATTTTGGTTAACATAAACCAATTATGTCTGCTACACCACCGTGGTGGAATTAAGCAAAAGTTGAATGACAGCCTAAAGTGGCAGTGTATTTTTGACACAAACCCTTCACCAATTGTAATTTACTGCCGTATTACATTGCATGCATGTAAGACGCGTTCATATGCAAAATTGCACAATTTTCACTGGCGTTTTATGTATTGTTGACAAAACATAATGGCCATTTGTAATATTGACATATCTCCTTAATTTGCCGCCACAATAGCCCTAGAATCTGTACTTGTAACGTGTTGTCGTCTATGGTATCAGGTTATGCCAGACATCTAAGAAACACGTGGCAGGGTGTGTGTGTACGGTTATTTTGATTGGCCCGTTATCCTGCGGGGTCACCACTCTCACCAGGTCACATATGTGTTTGCATTTTCGTTAGTGTCAAAGGCACGATAAACTACGTTAACACTGATATTTCTGGTTTAAGTATGAAGTGGCTGACCTTCCATCCCCGGTGAAGAAATGATTTTTATGGAAAGTGCTTGTCAATGCCCAGGCCCACCAGTGATGATGAATAATAGTATGTAAATTTGGGCTAAGTGCTTGGTGACATTTAATTGAATTACCGTCCCCTTATATCTAAGCTACAGGTAACCATTAATTCACATCAAATCTGCAGTTATATAAATTTTTTATTAAAACTAACATATGGTACATAATTTTTAAATAATTATAATCATCCATCATAGCTATTTAATTAGGGTTGATTTGTTTGTAAATAAAGTGGATGCGTGTAAGAGTTTTGCAGGACAGGTAACCCAGATGTTATTATGACTTACTTAGATAAAGCAGAAAGTTTTTATTAAGGTGTCGAAGTTCTTGTTGACCAACTAAGCCTACATAGTTAATGGCTATTCCTTTACATTGTCCTGGCTCGACACCATAGTTTATGGAATTATCATGCAACGTCTGGAAATGTTGACTGCATCTAACAACTGCTGGGCAAGTTGTAGAGTTCAACAAGCAGAGTGTTGTGCAGAGCTGTGCGTTGCTGTGCAGAGCTGTGTAGCGCTGTGCAGTGCTGTGCAGTGTTGTACAGTGCAGATCTGTGTAGTGTTGTGCAGTGCTGTGCTGTGTTGTACAGTGCAGATGTGTAGTGCTGTGCAGTGCGGTGCTGTACAGTACTGTGCAGTGCTGTGCAGAGCTGTGTAGTGCTGTGCTATGTAGTGGTATTTTCATTGTTTTATTTCTATATATTACGTACTTGTTTATTTATGTTGTTCTGAGAAAATAAAATATATATTTGACTGTTAATAATTTATGGCAATAGAGTGTATGAACATTGTACAAAATATTCCTTTTGGCATCGCTAATGTGATATTTATATTAATTGCACAATTGAAATAATACACCCTTTTTCCTGCAGTGGTTCCGCCAAACTTGAAGAATCTGCGGAGTTGTATGTGAGAGCCGGAAACAGCTTCAAGATGGCTAAGAAATGGACAGGTCAGTTCAATAGAAGTTACCCAAAATTACCCTTGGCACCTATGATACGTAATATAACACATTATGCATCAACGGATATGTGACACATAATTTTGTACTTTTAATTTGGAGAGTCAGAACAACGATGTATCTACAACAAGACGTCTGCTGACTCTGCTCAATCTGATTGTACAAATATTTAAACGATGAATTATCATTTCAGCAAAGAAATTGACAGAATACATCCTATCAAAAATAATACTGGTATATAATAATCACAATGCTAGTATCTGAACAGAAAGAAACGTCCGATCTGACTTTTGAATAACTTTTCCTACAGAGGCTGGCAATGCGTTCTGTCACCTTGTTAGCTGCGAGGAGAGTTGTGTATTCAGTGAAAAAGAAGTGTTGGTTTATGAAATATATTGTTCGTGGCTCCAAGATTCCATTAGAGAGTAATAATTTACACTTTGGAGCAAAAATTTGAACAAATGCTATGTTTCTATCCATCTAATGCGGACCTTGTTCACGCACTGATGACCTATGTTGTGACTCAGATTCTCACAAAGCAATGTGGATGAACTCAAATGTGAGGTCGTTCGTACCATCAAACCAGCAAAACTTCCCAAATCAAACATCAGCAGAGCGAAGAGGACAACTCTAAATGAACTGAAAAAAAGGACAAATCTATCATCATACTCCCCGCAGACAAGGGCAGGGCCAATGTACTCATGAACATCACTAAATACAGAGAGAAAATGACAGCCATGGTGGGTGACACAAACACCCATACCAAACTAGGCAAAGGCCCAACCACAAATAAAAAACTCATTAACGTATTAAAGAAAAACAAAGAAAAACAGCTCAATCACAGACAAACTGTACTGGAAATTATACCCAGATTCTGAAGAGTCCCCAAATTATATGGGACCCCTATGATCCACAAAGTCAACTATCCTCGTAGGCCAATTTATCTAGCTGTGGCAGTATCACATACAATGCAGCGAAACACCTTCCCAGCATCCTCACCACTGGTGGGTAAGAACGGTCCCAGTGTCAGAAACACTCAGGAACTGGTGGACAAACTGCAGGGGTTGGAAATACCACCTGGGCAGAAACTGGTGTCATACGACGTCCTAGCGCTCATCACCAGTGTCCCTGTACACAAAGCCCTAGAAGTCATCACTAGGAAGATGACAATCTACCCAGCCGTACTGAACTATCTATCACACAAATAGTTGAGCTCCTTGACTTCTGTCTGAATACCACCGGGCTACCAACCTTGCAAAGTGAAGTATCCCAGCAGCTTCTTAGGTAGCCCACTTGCTAATCAATACTTTGATGATAGAAACTTTTAGAAAGTAAATACTTTGAAGATAAAATGTATGAACGACATCACCAACAAATAAAAACATCAAAAACAAACAGTTTGAAACATTTATTTTCAAGGCAGAATCATTACAAAGTAATACTTAACACTGAATAAAATGCCTCAATGCTCCTGAACAGTACAACATATTACCACCCAAAAAAAAAAATCTATTCATCCCGGCTCGCATCCAGGTGTACAGCAACTCCCTCCCACGCACGGTCAACTAGTGGAATGCCCTCCAACCTTCAAGGCCTTCAGAGGAACTGTTACCACACAGTCACAAATCTAAACCATGACTGATGTTTTTACATTCACTCTATTCATACTTTACTCGCACTTTATACATACTTTTACTCGCACCTTCACGTCGGGCACAGCACAGGTGTATTAGGCAAAGTCAGTCGCTGTATAATTTTTTTCTATTTGGCTGTTGCTGTTGTGTAGACGAAGGACCCATTCATCAAAAACGTACGCATTTTTGTGAAACCTTACAAAAACGCCATAAACAGTGATAAACACGTATTTCATGTCTGTATGCATTCTTATATGTATATCACTAAAGTTACCTGACAATAACCATGTAAAAGTGTGAAATTATTACCTTTTTGTCAGAACGCATGTGCTTGTCAAAATTTGTATATAACCGGATGTTGTTTGGGCAGACGATTCTGCTTACAGGTGTATATGCACTCAATGGCGTTAAATCCTGACTTATGGATGCTGCCAGTTAATGATGTAGAAGTAGAATCAGCTCCGTAAATATTTCGAGTCGCCATGCGGGCCACTATAGTAAAAAATTTAAGTTGCCCGAAGCCATTTTTGGGCGCCATTGGCGATCGGGCGACTGCTAAATCTCACCCCTGCACTCACCAATAAAAGCACAGCAATACATCACCACTACTGAAGACAGAAAAGCAGGGCTTGTGCAAGTCTGTAACGCCCTGAGAGCCAACGACTACCCAGAGTGGGCCCTTGAGATTCCCCCTCCCAGTGAGAAACTACCAGCCACAAACAATAATAGTTCTAAAACAACGAACACAAACTGACCCATGTTGGGACTACCATATGTAGCCGGGCTATCAGAACAGAGTCTTCAAGTCACACAATGTGCACCTGTACCATCAGCTCTCAAACACCCTTCGTTCCATGGTAGTTCACCTGAAAGATAAGACACTGAAAGAACACCAGTGTGGGACTATCTACCACATCACATGTGTCAACAACAGCAGACACACATACGTCGTTGAGACTGAACGAACACTCAGCCAGAGGTTCAAGGAACATACGAACCTAGATAAACCTACAGGGGTAGGAGACCACTGCCTGGCCACAGGACACTCAGTGTCCATGGACAACACCAAGGTCATGGCCAGAGAACAAAACTGGCACAAGAGAAAGTGAAAGAGGCAATATACATCAAGCAGAGAGGCCCCATCATGACCAGGGATACCACCTACCCGCCGTCTACAACCAGATTATTCTGCCAGAATCTGAGCCACTAACATAGGTCATCAGTGCATGAACAAGGTCCACAGTAGACAGGTCAAAACGTTGTATTAGTTTCAATTTTTGCTCCAAAGTTAGTGTAAATTATTACTTTCTAAGTGTTGTTTTTGTTCTGCAGAGGCTGGCAATGCATTCTGTCACGCTGCTGATGTTCAGCTCCGGCTACAGAGCAAACACGAAGCTGCCACTCATTACATCGATGCTGGAAACTGCTATAAGAAATCTGACCCTCACGGTAAGAATGATGTGCTTTCATTGGTAACCGTATTATAGCCACAGTTGAAAACACAGGTAAAACAATGTTGGTGTTACATACAGGTGTGGCATGATATAACTTATAACCATTATAAACATTATTATTATGCTACACATTTTAACTTTCCATTCAGTAGTTCTCAACAACAACAACAACTCATTATTCAAGCAATCATCGATCATTTATTAGTCATGTCACTGGGTATTTTACAACACAAGTCAGAACAAGATAATTTTACTTTAAAAAAGGCTCTTACATTTAACTAACACGTGTTTTTAGTGATGCCAAGATATGCCCTTTACTGTTGTTCACACACATTCCTGTGTGAAGTTTATAGTTTTAAGTTTATATAGTTGTGCTGTGTGAGGCATCACACCTATTGTCCGAATTTTTCCTTTGAACTGCTTCTGCTGACCAAATTACACAAAGAACTAATAGAGTTATTTGTGTAAACTGTACCTGGCTTCATAGCCTTTGTTGTCTTACCCATTGTCTTTGTAGGCTGTTGGAGCTAACACAAAATTAGCCAGCATTAATCCAAATTGTAATAGAAATGTAACACTTCAATTCTATTACATAGTGTTCTGTTCCATCTATTACTATTACTTGAAAAAATGTAATCATTACTATTAAAATGTAGTTGACCCCATGTCTGCCCACACAACATTTATAAAGTTGTAGTCCAACATTACCAGTTGGTTTAGGCCTGATGTATAAATTAATTAATGTTTCTGTTGTCAGACATAATATACTTCTTACTGTACAAATGTTGGCATTAGTTGGTCAAAGCACTAGCAATTCCAATTTTGCCACAATTTCAGAGGCTGTCAATTGTATGCTGAAAGCTATAGAGATCTATACAGATATGGTAAGTACTTGTTGTACATGTGTACAATTACTGTACATTTGTATATATATATATATATATATATATATATATATATATATATATATATATATATATATATATATATATATATATATATATATATATATATATATATATATATATATATATATATATGTCAGGTCACTGACTTATTCTTGAGAGCCACCCTTAATGTCTTCCTGTGTGTGTCTTTACACCACAGCACTTCTATTTGGGTAAATAAATTATTATTATTAATTTTAATAAAATACGTGCATTTCTAGTACTAGATTCAGTGGCACATTAACATAACATTAAAATTGTGTATTTCTCACATTTCTGATATCTATAAGATGCTGACATTCCCATCAGTGATATGCTGTGTGGTATTTCTATTGCATCCATTGATTATGTCATCAAGGAGAAAAATTGTCAGTCAGTGTCTGTCAGGCCAGGGGTCTATTACATTGCAATGTAATAGATTACGATTACTATTACTTTGTTTCTTTTCTATTACTGTTACTATTACATGCTGAAGGTGGTGTAATATATTACTATTACATTTCAAGCTATGGCTATTACTATTATATTTTCCATCATAACTATTTTCTTTTGATTAAACATTTTACATACTTAATCACTTACATATATTCAAATTAAATTACATTCAAATAATTAAATTACAGTTAACTCATATATTTCCCAATTAAATTAACCTCACACAATTCCAGTCGGATGTAGAAGTTTCATATGTTCATTGGAATGAAACAAAAAACAGAAAAGCAATGTCACTGTCACATAACACAGTCTGATTATCCCATAGTAGACCCCTACTGCTCGGCTGCTGCTTGGTGGACAGTTAATTATTGGCTCAAGGATAGAATGTTTTTCACACTTTTGGTCAATAGTGTGCAAACTAGCTACCAACAGAGAAAAACTCAGAAAAGTTGGCATAAGCGGTAAAGCCTCTGGTTTTTGTTCTAACATTACCCAGTGTGGGAGGCTGACAGCTATGGTCAGGAGATGGGAATGATTGATTGATTGAATGATTCCAATGTTAAAGACAATCTGTTTAGTGCTGGAAGCTTGGAACCCTTATCCTGCTTCAGTGAATGAATGGATAGGCTTGTGTGAAAAGGATGGATGGCTGGTGGACCTGGCTTCAGAATGACCAATTAGCCATGCAGCAGTCACACTGTTACAGTGTCTCCTGCTAATAGTGCTAAAGTTCATTGACTGTCATGATTTGGATACTAAACCATTTTATCACCACTGTTGGAAAATAACTAAATAAATAAAACTGCATGTGAACGACTGAACATGATGCTTGTCCAAGTACCATTATGTTAAAATACAGAATTTTTGGTCTGATTATTTTCATTGAAATTGAATTTTGGTGTGATTGAAATGTTCAATTGTAATAAGCAAAGTAATAGCTCAGTTACTATTACATTGCATTCTATTCCATCTATTACTATTACTCGAGCAGTTGTAATCGTTACTATTACATATTACTATTACCCCAGCCTGGTGTCTGTACATCTCTAGTGTGGGTCTATAGCTTGATTCCATCACGATTCCTGTAAACTGTTGTTCACATACTTTAAACACTATGAACCTTGTTTCAGAAAGCATTATAATAAGACATTCAGTAATCCTACTCAGTAATCCTACTCAGTAATCCTACTCAGTAATCCTACTCAGTAATCATAATCATGTGCATCGTCAACTTTTTATGAGTACTCGTACTCGATTCCAATGGTCAAAAAGGCCAAAGTAATCGTAACCATGATTACAATCACAATTACAATTTTCTTGTGCATATTTCTATTGCCCAGGTCCCAAATTCATTTTATATATATATATGTACAGTGACTGTATTTTAATATTCATTATATTATGTTTGATTTTGTCTTGAATAACATTGGTGACATAGGGTTTTGTCATGATTGTAATGTGGGTCCATGTATGTTTACAATAAAATGTCTTGCCCATTACAACAAACATCATCACGAAACACGGCTTCTTTCTTTTCCACAAATGATAAGCAATAATTTTTAAAACGCATGTACATTAAAAAAATAAGTATGTTGATGTTTTATTAAAAATGTAATATGTACTTAAGTGTAACATTCAGCCTCTATGGTTACAAATCAAATAACTCATTATCATTATGCACACAATATACAACTATACAACTAATTGCTGGTATTGCAAAATTTCATTGTCTATATTGAAACATGTATTCAGTTAGTGTAACTTTAGTGTTATTTAAAAAAATATATACCAAAATATATACCGGTGGTAATGCTAAATGTTGTAAATAAAAAAATTTTCCTAACTTGTACCATATATGTTTACATACAATTTCTTCTACGTTCTACAAAATGAAAGTGAAAGAAACAAACAGTTAATTTAATTTGTCATTTCACCTCTGACGATTGTTGTGTTCATATTTCAGGGTCGATTCACCATCGCCGCTAAGCACCATATTAACATTGCTGAGATATACGAGACAGAAATGGCTGACCTGGATAAGGTTGGTATGAATAGCTGACACCAACTGTCTGGGTTTTTCTGTTACACTTACAGGTTGTGTATAATCATATAATGTCTTCATGCAGGTTGCTAGTTAAAAACTGCAGCAAAAATTCTTTACAAATTTCATACAGTTTAAAATAAAACAAATTTAAATTTGGTTTTCAGTCAGTGACAGTTGCGAGCTTTGAAAGTAAAATAACAACGTTTTTTATTATATTGGTATTATTTATTTCTTGCATACATATCAAATTAATGAGTGAGTTCTTTCATAAATATATATATTCCTGGAATGACCAGTGATTGTTGATTTCTGCACAGGCGGTCACAAACTATGAGCAGGCTGCAGACTATTACAAAGGAGAGGAATCGAACAGGTCGGTTGTGTCCAATTTATACTCAAACTTTGAAATTTGTGTTTACTAGTTGTAAACGTACTGTTTTACTGACTATCATTAGTCCGAGCTGGGGACATTTTAATTTTGAATGCCAGATATTTTATTTGGACAAAACACAGTCTCTTCCAAAAGCTTCAGATATCTACAGTGACGTCCGTCATAATTTATGACATCCAAATTAAAAAACATAATTTGGCATCTTCTTCACTTTCATTAGCCTCATTGTTTTGGCCATAAAGAAGTAGACAGATAAAGTGGCTTGATTTGACAAAAAAAAACTGATAGCATGGCTGTTTGACCCGTTTCCAATGGGTGGCCATTTCCAAGGGGTGACCACTTGACCTGCTGTATTACTTTCATTGTAATAAATTTAACAAGATTTAACAAGATTGCCATCCCAAACAACAAGTTCCAGATGGCAAGTGGACAAGGAAGCCATTGGCTTATTGAGAGTCCAACAATTTTCTCATTTACGTGTAGCCCGCCCTTATCAAATATCTGTCAATTCTATTTTTAAACATATTCACACTACTAGCATTAAAACAATCATTTGGCAGAAATTACATGGGTAGATATGGGTGATCACAAAACTCAGTCGTGATTAAACCCATGACTGTTGCACTGAATACACAGTTTGACAAATTTATTTACAGAATATCAATCATATTGCCTTGTAGCTCAGCCAACAAATGTCTGCTGAAAGTGGCCCAGTATGCCGCCCAGCAGGAGAACTACGACAAGTCTATCGAGATCTATGAACAGGTAGGTTAGTGGTCATGTAGGAAGTTGGTGAAAAAGTGTACGAGAAACAGATTTGGTGATCAGTATGGGCAATGTCCAGAAACGACAGACAGTTCTGTCATCACGTCCAGTTGCTATCCTATCCCAAATAAGTTTGGAATTTAAAAGATTGAGCCATTTTAGAAATGTGCTCTTTGGTGTATGTGTGTTTGGGTGCGTGCATTCGTGCGTGCGTGCATTTTCCTGTGACAAATGGCATTATTAAAGGCATTATTTGGTATAAAGCAAACGTTCAAATTTTTCAGTACTGTATACTTTGTCACATTTCACCAGGTACATGCAATAGCAGTGAAATCCTTCATAATTTGTTGATTGCTAGATGTTTTAATAGATTCATACAGAAATAAAATTTTCCGGAACACCCAACTAAGACACAAACAGTGTGCTTGCATGCATCAGTGCATGCGTTACAAACTTCTTTGTAATTGACTTGGTCATGTGACCTTGGCTTGGCTATATTCATACCCTGCACAATGCTTACAAGTTCAACTTCCTGTGTGTCATTTCTAGGTGGCAACTTCTGCCATGGACAACCAGCTGCTGCGCTACAGTGCCAAGGACTACTTCTTCCGTGCGGCTCTCTGTCACATGTGTCGTGACATTCAGGATGCGACTATCGCGATCGGCAAGTACGAGGAGATGTTCCCGGCATTCAGTGACAGTCGCGAGTGCAAACTAGTCAAGGTGAGTGACCTTGTTCTTGGACATTCTCAGGAGGCCTACTTTTAGGACATTGGGCAGTTAATGTTTAATTGTGTATACTGCTGTTATTTTGTTGGACGACAAAACGTTTGCTTTAATTGACAAAACGTGGGACATGCAATAACATAAAGTTTGGTTATTGAAGTAATATATTAAAACCTAATATTTTTTGGGTTAAATAAAAAATTATTTATGTTTTGCAGTATGCGTGTTGTAATTAGTTGTATCCAAGTTAATAAAATTAACAAATCAGGTAACACATAATCACTGCATTCTAATGGAGATTGGTTCATTCAGTGCTGTTCAAATAAGACACCTCTATAACCTATAACTTTGATAGACAGGATCATAACACAAGTTGATTTTAGACTAGGTCTTTAGTAACTGAACTTTTATAGTTGACTGTTTAATCCGAAATCGTTAACAGGAAACTAACATTTCTAAGTATGTTTCAGACCAAAGTTCCCTAGTATTTGTAGCTGAACTTTTGTCTTGTAATTGAGCCAGAATTAAATAACATAATTATCAGGTAATGTGACTAACTTTGATCGCTGTAATTAAGGTGGTAATTGTGACTGATCACAGTAATTGACAGCTGTCCTGCTGCAGTGGAAGTCTTAGCTGTCTGCTGCAGTGGAAGTCTTAGCTGACCTGCTGCAGTGGAAGTCTTAGCTGTCCTGCTGCAGTGGAAGTCTTAGCTGACCTGCTGCAGTGGAAGTCTTAGCTGTCCTTCTGCAGTGGAAGTCTTAGCTGTCTGCTGCAGTGGAAGTCTTAGCTGTCTGCTGCAGTGGAAGTCTTAGCTGTCCTGCTGCAGTGGAAGTCTTAGCTGTCCTTCTGCAGTGGAAGTCTTAGCTGTCTGCTGCAGTGGAAGTCTTAGCTGTCTGCTGCAGTGGAAGTCTTAGCTGTCCTGCTGCAGTGGAAGTCTTAGCTGTCTGCTGCAGTGGAAGTCTTAGCTGTCCTGCTGCAGTGGAAGTCTTAGCTGTCCTGCTGCAGTGGAAGTCTTAGCTGTCCTGCTGCAGTGGAAGTCTTAGCTGTCTGCTGCAGTGGAAGTCTTAGCTGTCCTGCTGCAGTGGAAGTCTTAGCTGTCCTGCTGCAGTGGAAGTCTTAGCTGTCTGCTGCAGTGGAAGTCTTAGCTGTCCTGCTGCAGTGGAAGTCTTAGCTGTCCTGCTGCAGTGGAAGTCTTAGCTGTCCTGCTGCAGTGGAAGTCTTAGCTGTCCTGCTGCAGTGGAAGTCTTAGCTGTCCTGCTGCAGTGGAAGTCTTAGCTGTCCTGCTGCAGTGGAAGTCTTAGCTGTCTGCTGCAGTGGAAGTCTTAGCTGTCCTGCTGCAGTGGAAGTCTTAGCTGTCCTGCTGCAGTGGAAGTCTTAGCTGTCCTGCTGCAGTGGAAATCTTAGCTGTCCTGCTGCAGTGGAAGTCTTACAATAACCATGTCTGTTCTACTGAATCTGAAATATTAACATCCAAATTCAGACATACACATGTCATATAACAAATACTAAATATACAGTTGGTCCACATAACGCATATGTAATTGTAATGGTGTAATTGTAATGGTGTGGTTGTAATGATGTAATTGTAGTGATGTAATTGTAATTATTTTAACATTATAAACGTGTATTTGTCATAAATTTGTTTGTTATGATACCTTATATGTCTGTCGTGTTGCAGGTGTTGCTGGGTGCTTGTGAAGACCAGAATGTTGATGGTTTCACTGAGGCCGTGCGAGACTATGACTCAATATCGCGACTCGATGGTTGGTACACAACCATGATGTTGCGCATCAAGAAGACGATCGACGGAGAACCGGACTTGCGATAGATGTAACTTGAACCATTCCGATTGTGCGACACGAAGAACAGAACACATTCTTGCCATAGGCTGTCAGTTCATAGCGAGGCCTTTATGTCTCTAGCGCAGTTCAGTTTCATGATTGTGGCTTATTTTGGTGTCGGTGTAAATCGGTTATTTGATTCGAACCCACTAAAATGTCTCAGTTGACCAAACAGTGTCAACTATCATGAAGGGAAAAAATGTGTAACTGAAGTAGCAAGCATGGCTGTATTTGATTTGTGAAAGAATTAATAAACCTCTGTTAAATCCTAGTGAATAAATTCAGTCTTGGAGTAAGATGGAGGCTTCTGTCAAGTCAGATTTTATCAAAACTATTACATGATGTTTTTCCCACAAATATTGAGCCCCTGTTCTCTCATAACACTCGTGGCATTACCCTGGACTGTTAGCCAACAGTTACATAGATAATAGTCATGTGGCACTACCCTGGACTGTTAGCCAACAGTTACATAGATAATAGTCATGTGGCACTACCCTGGACTGTTAGCCAACAGTTACATATATAATAGTCATCCTCAAGTTTAAAATAAAGAAGTAAAATCGACTAAGATCGTGACTCGCGTTTACTGTATAAAATGTACCGATAAAAAATGCTGTTTACAGATATTGGACATTTACACTTGATAGATTGTCCTAACATCAAACAAGTTCTCACCCAGCCCATAATGTTCCAAAATCTGATTCATCATTGTACGACTTTTTATTAACCCTTAGTGATGAAAATAGACCAGCAGATCTTACTTTTGATCATCCACCTATATTGACATTTTGCAGATGTGGTTTATGGGGATGATTGTGCAAGAGGAGGGTGATGTAGATTTCAAATGTATCATTGGATAAAGTCAAATACACACGGGGAAAGTTTGTGAACCCTGTCGAGTTGTCTTGTCATCAGAAAGCCTGTTCTGCTCAGATTGTTTCTTTTGTAATCTATTCTTTAGCTCCGTAGACAATGTTACGTGTAGTAATGCCAATCAGTGTTTAATGTCACATTATGTAAGAATAATCACAGTGGCTTCTCTGAAATATACCCTTCGATGTTGTTCATTCGTTTTCACTAATCACCGTCATATTTGTAGCCTGGTCTCCCATCGCATTCCATAGAAATATGACTAGTAAAAACAAATATGCAAATAGTCGTGCAATCTAGATTGGTTTCATCCGCGCTAGCCAAGTTTATGTATTGTGATTTAATTACTGGAAATATTTTTTTCTGTAAATTGTATTATAATTATTGATTTTGGTCTGCATAATTGATGCTGTATTAGTGGATCTGTAAAATTTATTCGAATACTCCCCAGAATGTGTATGCATGTATTTATATACATATAATTGTTAGTAAATAGAATATTGATGTACATGTATATCTAGATTTATGCAGACACATGCAATTTCAGAATTATATGTACATATACCTAGGCGTCGTTTCATAGTTGCACACACACTTATCAATGTTCCCCGACTTTGAACCACATAGGGGTGGTAGTCAATCTTATGTAATGGTTTCTCAACTGTATGATACAGTTATTGGTATTAAAGTGATTTTTCTGCTCAGGAAGTTTAGATTTCTGGAAAAATAGGGTAAGTTCATCTATAAAATACCATCTAGTAATCATGGCAGTGTGTGATAGATCACAAATCCTGTGAAATATATATATATATATATAATTTCTAAAAACCACTGCAATTTAAAAACAAAAGGTTTGAACCTGAATGCACTAGATTAACTTGTGTAAGTTTATGAATATTAAAATCAGGATTATACCAACTATGTTCTCTTGACCACAGCGAACATAAATTTGTAAATCAGAAAGTTAACAAAATGTGTACTTTTGTTTCATTTGGTTGTGCGATAAACACACATTCTGTGTGTGTAATGTTTCCTTGTGTACCAGAAACCTTAGCTGTAATGCACGTTGTCACTAAGAATTATTTGTTGTCTGTATAATTGTAAATGTAGGAAATAAAATGTGTCAGTCATTCTGCATATTGTGGATTTACAGGATCTTGACAATATTTAAAATGATTGTATTCGCTCATAAAGTGCAATAAAGGATAGTCCAACATCACTAGAACAATAATATAATAGTTTGACTTAAAACAGCAGCAGCAAAGGCATTTTAAAGGATACTTTGTTAGTGCTGTATTTAGAACAGGAAAGTCATGGTTTGGGTGTTTTCGTAGTGTGTCATGGCTGATAATGATTAAGGATCAGAAATGAGACGTACATTGGTTGTAGTGCAGTATCAATGGCTTCAAGGATGGGATTCTGAGCATGATGTTGCACAAAGCACAACATAACATTTTGTGTAAAGTTAATAATGTAACAAGAATTATTAGTGTTCTGCTGCTAAACCGATAGACAGTTCTAAATAAAACAAATCAATAATACATTTGGAGATTCCATCTTTTTATTCTCAAGCATCTAAAGAAATTGTACATCAATGCCCAGTCCCGTTTAGGCTTTGACCACACCAGCTGTGAAACACGAAACCCTCTTCGGAATCTCCATGGAAACATGTTACACTTCCCCTTCCCACCACTATAATATATACATATTTATTCTTTATTTACAGATCCATTCCACTGAATGTACATTGTCAATACTCGCATAGACTGCAAGAGACCAGCTTCAAACAAGAATTCGCAGGTGCCGCAACTATTTACTACCCTATGTACTTCAAAAGTACTATGGTGGCTATAATTTTCAGATAAAAATAAACGTCATCGCAGGTGAAATTCGGCAGGTAGACAGAATACCAAGTACAGCTTTTCACACACAAGAAAATATGTGTGATTTGATCCTTACGTCAAGTCTATGAACATATTAAAAAGAAACCCAAAAAGTGAGAATGACTCCTGCAATAGCAACCGAATGACTGGTGTAAGTGTCCCCCTTCACATAACTGACATTGACTCTTAATCATTGACATTGACTCTGTTTAGTGACTTTTCCTTGTCTTACAAAGTAAAATGTTGCATGAAAAGTTGTTAACATGGTTTCTGTATGCAATACTCTTTTGTTTAGGACAAATAAGCATTTCCATTACCATTGACTGCACTCATTTGTATTATATAAACACACGCACACACTTGCCAACACAACTACCATAACCTAAATTCCAGCCACCCAATTTTTTTTTTACTAAATGGACAACGAGGTCAAACCTTAGGTTAGAAAAACGAGTATGTCAATATGCTGAAAATTCCTCAGGGCAAAGTATAATGACAACAGTGTAGTATGTATTGTACTGCACAAACATATCATGTGCATTCAGGGTATCGGTGCCATGGTAGCTGCGCTCCTAAAGGCTGGCTTACACAAGTGATATTTCACATTTGTCGGGCGACAACATGCAACTAAATTGTGTGTGCGTTAAGACAAACAACATGTGTAGACACTACGACCTGGAACTTGACTCTCACCACTCCCACCTTCATGAAAGTTAAGACAAACAACATGTGTAGACACTACGACCTGGAACTTGACTCTCACCACTCCCACCTTCATGAAAGTTAAGACAAACAACATGTGTAGACACTACGACCTGGAACTTGACTCTCACCACTCCCACCTTCATGAAAGTTAAGACAAACAACATGTGTAGACACTACGACCTGGAACTTGACTCTCACCACTCCCACCTTCATGAAAGTTAAGACAAACAACATGTGTAGACACTACGACCTGGAACTTGACTCTCACCACTCCCACCTTCATGAAAGTTAAGACAAACAACATGTGTAGACACTACGACCTGGAACTTGACTCTCACTACTCCCACCTTCATGAAAGTTCATGAAAGTTCAAAATCAGGATCAATTAGATTGGAATCAGTCCCAGTTCTGCCCAACAACTGTTCCGTAAACTGGCCTTGCTTTGCGCATGTGTTTACACAACTGATTCTTGCAGCCTGATATCGTGTGGACCAAGTCGACTGACAAATTTGCCAAAAATCACTCGTATCACAAGCCTGAAAGTTGCCCAGCTGTCGGGGCGTGTTCACGGGACTTCTTGCCTCAAAGTTCAGTTGCAAACGCAGCATCACACAAAATGACCGATTCCATTGTAGCTGAGGGATATGGCGCTGTCGTGGGGTTGTTACTTCTCTGGGGGTTTGGGGTTGAAGCTGACACCATGGACCTCCGGCTGGTAGGTGAGTAGAACAATCATCACCCAGACATGCAGCATCACCTGGCAACAATACACACTGATTCAGAGACGATTATCTTGGTACAGCTGCTGTCTGTATAGATCAGCAAGTGCACTGCGGTCTGAGGCAGCGGTCACCAAAGGACCTGCATGTAGGTCAAACCAGCAGCACACCTGTGGAACAATCTGTTCCAGTCTGAGGGACTTTAAAATAACATTACTGCTTCAAAACAATATCTTATCATTTCAACTACTTTGAATGTTGATGGGCCTTTTTAATTAAGTCTAATTTGTGTGTTGTTTAACATGTTTTACATGTTCTATTGCAACTACGGTATCTTACATTATATTATAAATAACATAAATCATATTTTGTTTTCCGAACCAAGCCTACTAGGAAAAGAGCATGATATAAAGTGCAACAGAACGTTTGGTGAATATATTCAGAATATTAAAATAACCTACATCAGAAAAGCCTGCATATATCACGTGGATATCTTAGTAATCTTATTCGGCCCAAGTTGTGAACATTGTAGCATTAAAAGTAGTTCTACATAAAAGTATTTTTAGTGAGGCCAAATTGCCAGACATGAAAGCTGCTCCCTGTTTGAATTCGAGTTTGCGGTGAAACCGGGATTAGTTCACTTGTTGCTAAAATTTGTACCAAATAATCCATCAGTAGACACATGCATGTACTAGACATGCACGTGCAGACCTACATGACATACTCACCATGTAGATGATGACAAAGATGCGAGCTATTGGGTACCTCCTCAGAAACACACCCAGTCGAATACTGAAATAAACATCTTATATTTTTAAATCAGCAGTTTATTTACTAGCAGCAAAGGACTGACTTTTTCATAGTAGTTTGACTGAACAATAGTAAAAAAATAGAAATTAGATTTTTATCATTAGTTGACATTATTTTAAATGTAAAATAATGGTAAAATCATATTTTTATCAACAAATATTAATATCTGTTTAGCTAAACTATTTAATTTCACAATTTTCTGTTCGTTAAAAAAAATGAGACATACATGCAGTGGAATTTTTTTTAATCCAGACACTGATAATCCAAATCCAGAAACCTCGGCATCTGGACATCATATCATGGGAACGAAATCCCCAATCTGGAAGTCATTAATCCAGACATATTCACTGGGGGACTGACAAGGTTTCACTGTATATGCATTATGTCTTCCATGTGACTTCCCACAAAACCAACTCTATCAGCATTTTGAAAGTCATTTGGTTACCATGATTACAGTCATGCAAATTGCTTATAATGTCATAAGTGACCTTCTTTTCATATTAACAAGACACATTGTAAATTTGATCAAGATTACTAGTTTTTAAGATATGACATCAATGTTTTCAGATGATCCCTAAAGAATGTGACTTTCACCTGAATCGGTCAATGTTGTAGGCAGCCTTCTTCACTTTACGAGCCACGTTGCCGTCTTGAGGCATGACACGCATGAAACCTGGCATACGTTGTCGCACTGCAAACACATGCAGTGCGCTGTAACAACTGCTCTTCAAAAATTTTCTCTTATTTACAATTTTAACTAGTTATACTGAAAGGAATTCTGAAACTGAAATGCACATTGGTAAACCAACTGTACGACGTTAGTACGTAAATGAATGACAGTTAAAATTTTGCAATCGTGGAATATTGTTTTGTAATAATCATAGCTAAAATGGAATATAAATTAAATGTTATCATGATAATAATTTGATCAGATCTGTTGAGCAGACTAAAGTCTACTATTTTTGCATATGTAATAATAATGATATGAAAACTTCTATCGCAACTAAATTCTCAGAAACCCAAGCTCTGGGACGAAAACGAAAGGGTTGAGTAATAAAAAAATTATATACAATGTTAAAGTTTTCAACTATGGGTGAATGCGCTAGGGAGGGAAGGGTGTTTAAGAAAGTTTTTTCTGATGACGGCAAAATGTTATTAAGTTTCCTACTGACCTACCAACACGATACGAGACAACACACCACTGAAGATCAACAACAATTTGGGCAAACAACGCCTCAACTAGAAGACTTCCTCAAAGACTTACCTTCATCCTCCTCATTCATGACGACAGCCACGGCACTTGCCCGAACGGCCGCTGCCTCCGACTCACGATACTGTTTCTACAACGGGGACAGCACATGACTTTTACTGCACAGAGGTCACTGCTTTTCAAGATGCTCTGCTTCCATTTGAAAGTTAAAATAAATACTGATTTTTGTGTTATATAAAACTCCCTCCTTAATTGATTTAGCACATTGCAAATCAGTTTGGTTAAAGTCCAAATTTGTAGCATGTGAATAGTTTAAGTAAAATTATAATACTACTAAAAGAGTGCACGCATTTGTTAAATTCATCAAAAGAATTGATTATGATCGTTATATTTGGTAACTTGCAAGTATGAATAGCTTCACGTCACAGTATACACATAGGTGGCAACATCTGGTCATGGAAAAGTGGGAAAGTGCTTATGGAAAGCGGGAAAGTGCTTATGGAAAGCGGGAAACACTCCCTCCACTCCACATTTGTCGTTTTTAGTGTTTTTCTGTCGTTACAGGTCGCCATCTTGTTGTGCCGTTCTTGCTCGCAGTCAATGTACAGGAGAGAAAATGTGAAACCATATGAGACCAAAGAAATAACATGTGCCTGGAATGGCCTCGTGTGCCTGGAATGGCCTCGTGTGCCTGGAATGGCCTCGTATGCCTAGAATGGCCTCGTGTGCCTGGAATGGCCTCGTGTGCCTGGAATGGCCTCGTATGCCTAGAATGGCCTCGTGTGCCTGGAATTGCCTCATGTGCCTGGAATGGCCTCGCGTGCAACAAATAGATCGATTTATCCATGAGTTTTTTAAATTACAAAAAGCGGGACATTTCGCCCAAAAAGCAGGAAAGTGGGACCAGGAGGAAGTGTTATTTCTCATTCGAAAGCGGTAATGTTGACACCCATGAACATAGAGGATGACCACTTTTTTTGCATTTTTTCCCCAAATTTTCACCAGATCCAGTCCAAAATAATTTAATAGTTTGTCTGATGATTTCATAAAAAACTAAATAACACATTTCCACAAACAAGCTAGCGCCATCATAGAATGCGTCTAAAACGTGAGCTAAAAAAATTTATTGAACAGGGACCTTTAAGGGGCTATTTTTTTTACCATATGCTACCTCTTCTAATTACTTCAAAGTGACATTGCAGAAAAGGTGACCCAGTCATTAAAACATGTCATTAAACTTATCGTCCTGTCCTACCTCGAGTCTCTCAAGCTGAAGCACGAGAGAGTTTTTCTCGGTGCTGAGAGCTTCCAACATTGTTTGTTTTTGTATGAGACTCTCCGTCAGTGAGTGCAGCCGATTCTCCAGCTCCACCTGGCTGCTACTGTTCATACTCTTCGTTGTCAGCTGGAAAACACAAACTTGGCTGTTAACAAATGGAATCAATTGGACAGGTGATGGAATGTAAAACCTGAACTTGGCTGTTCACAAATGGAACCAACTTGATGGAATGCTATGAGGAGTTTTGTAAAACACAAACCTGGATGCTCTGAAGTGAAACTAGATTAATGAGAAAATCGCCAATTTTGTAAAAGAGAATCATAGTTCTGCAACACGCATACAGTAAAACAGTTCATCAAAATCAGACAGATTATGATGGATGAAGTTTAATAAAACCGAAAAAGACGTCCTGGTAGCAGCTTCATCAAATAATCATCATAAATTTAATCAAACACAAAATATAGTTTACTCACAACAACCACTGATTAGGAACTGAATTCTGGGAAGACTTAGTTCTTCTACTGTTTGTCCGATAGCATGGTGAGCATGGTCTTAACACTCGTTACTGAATTTTGTCGTTGCCGAAACGTTGTCGTGAGTAAACTTTAGTTGTAATTTAAAATTCTATGTTACATTATTCTCCCAACTTGATGAACACTTCTACAAAAACAAACCAGGATGTTCACAAACAGAAGCTGGACACAGCTGGTGGTGTGTACCTGGTTTCTCAGTCTGTCGATCTCTGTGTCACGGTCCTGCAAGCGTCCCTGCAATGCTGTCTTCTGTTTCAACAACTCTTCATGAGCATAACGCAGTTCCTAAGGTCATAATAATAATAAATTAATCATCAGTTTTAATTAATTACTGAACATAATCCTGTGTTTGTAGTAAGCATACACAAACCTCAATGTTCTAAATCATCCATTTTCATAAGAGAACCAACTGATTTCATGTCTAGAACTAACTACAACTGACTACCCGTACAGGACCATATCAAACCAAATATTTGGATCACTTATAATAGTAATAAACCCCCATTAGACCATCCAGATGTGTACGTTGATAATGTCCACTTGACATCAGGGGTTTTAGCCTTGGATGGCAATCGTGTTAAATCTTGTTAAAAGACGACCCACACATGTCCAACTGAACTATATGACTAATACAAGCCTACCCACACGAGTCCCTACGAGTTCCCACCTGCTTGTGCCGTGCCAGTTCCTGCTCTGTGTCCTCTCGTCGCTGTTTCTCCCCAGACAGCTGCTCCTCGAGTGCCCGTACCTCGTCCTGCACCGCGTCACTATCCTGCTGCATTTGGCTCTCTAAGTCCTACAGCAAGCAACATGGAACTAGGGCTTTCTTGACTGCTGCACCATCTCATTGGCATTCTCCCTGTTAGTATTAGGTCAATACGGAACATAACACAATCGCACAGTCATCAGAAAACTTATGTTTAACTGTGCTTACCTTCCTCAGCTCCTTAGGATATCCATCCATATGTGGACAACTTTTGTATATCGATTTCGATTGCCAAACCGTTTTGTTTTAATGGGCATTAAAATGGAGGTAGCACTCAAGGTCGCAACTTCACCAAAAAGCACTGGTATTCTTGGTGCTATCTAAAAATCTGCGGCTCCTACATAAAAGTAATTCAAACATTCCTTGATGGGTTTCTACACGGCTAACATAATTCATCCTTTGCTGAAGGACTAAATGAGTAGTTACGGTTGTAACTTTAAACTACTTCACCGACCTGTAACTCGACCCGCAGGTTCTCGATGGTCATGCGACTCTGCAGTAGTTCATCTCGTAGGATGTCACGCTCCTGTTTCATGTCATCGAGCTCAGCTGGGGACACCGCGACATCACCCCCTCCCGATACGCCTTCCTTCAGACTGGCAATCAACCGGTCCTTCGACTAGAGACACGCAATGTAACAGGACGTAAGAGAGTGTGGCATGCTGTCAATCACTCAGAGATAGGGCAGCAAGTACACAAGAAATAGTGCCAGCACTGTCTGACATTTTACTGGCTGGCAACCAGAAAGTGAAAGTAAGTTTGGATTATACACACGTCAATTGCCAGGATTAAAACATGCATTTCTGTCAGACTCAGAAATATTCGGTCCCATACCTCCTTGGAAGATATATATATATATATATATATATTATATAAAACAGTTGAATGTAAAAATCCACGTCTAGTTTAACCCTAGGAGTGACCACTGGGCCAAATTCAGCCCACACGATCAGTGCAAAATGCATTCTGGTAAATTTTGGGCTGATTTTGGTATCACTCTGTAGTACAAAATTTTTTTTCACCACATAGTTGGTGCCCATATTTGGCTGCTTTTACTACGCTCCGCAGAATAATTTTATGTTTCTATTCATAGTATCTAAATATGTAACATGTTATACCTTTGGAAAGCTCTATGACTGGCCTATTTGAATACAGGTGAATGAGCGAGCAGGCTATATGCAGCGAATGAGCATCGTCGTTACAAACACATGTTGACTGGGCTTTTATTTACTAATCCATTTTATTTTCTCACTTCGTTCTGTGTCAGGTCACTTTAGGCCGGATTATTTCAAGTTTCCGCATCACTATTTCAGCAAATTGAATGACAGCATTAGTGAATAATGTCATTATACTAGTTCAGACAGTTAGAACGATGTTGCAGGCTTTTTTGAGGTAAATATCAGCAAGTTGCCATCGCAATTTCCGCCGGCTGGGCCTGTCTGAATCGGCATATTCCGGTGTTGAAAAAAATCATAGAAATAAAAGTTCTCAACATATTTGATTAATCTTTGTTTTATTTTGTAGCTAATGTGTATAACTACATTTTCCCCATTGGATATAGGGACATACAGCCATTCGGTAATTATCTGGTAGTAGGATGAAAATATAAATTTTTGATTTTTTTTGGATGAAATCCAAATAGTAATATCCCCATGAAAAGATTATGCTGTAGTTTTTATATATTTATATTTGTACTATATTATCTGTTATGATTTTTTAAAAGCATCCTTATGAATAACTCTAATTTGTGTACACCGTGGAAATTTATCATTGGTCACTGCTAGGGTTAAAAGAACAGTATGTGGTTTGATTGGTGGCTTGTGAGCATTTCTGACATCCAATCAAACCACGTACTGTTTACACTGTCGACACTGCATTTTACTGAATTTTGAATACTGTTTTTCTGCATCAAATTGCATGTTGGTTTTAACGTAGACTGGATTCCCTTTAACCCCATCCGTACTACAAGAAACTACAAGAGATGGCTGGAGTTGGAATACTGCCTACCTCCACCTTCGGGTACGCATAAAATGGTGGGTATAAGACAAGTTAATACCTGCAGAATCCTAGTGGCCTTCTCCTTATAGTCTGTCAGTTCCTGGCGGGCCGAGTCAGCATTCGACCTGGTGGATCGTAGTTGACCGCTCAGTTCTGTGCATCGACCTGTGGGAAGCACATGTAGTAGAGGACAGAAACAGGAGGGTTATGTATTCTATAAGTAAAGTTTGACAACTGTAAATATATCGTAGCATCATATTCACATTACTTTTACTGTATTGTATCAGTGCATGAGTGTCAGCGGCCAACTGCAGATTTATTGTAAAACAAGACTGTAAAGAATTTGTATTATCATAATAATCAGAGTAATTCTTGGTTTTAAAGCACTATCTCTCATGCAAATGCATAACATTTTTGTTCACATAAAATTGTGTACACAAGGAAAGACATTTATAATGGATATCAGAGGCAACATTGGGCATGGATGATCAAACACAACTTCCGTAAAATCATGGATCCATGTTCACAAATCAACATTTTAATAGAATATTTTGTTTGAGTACTGTAACTGGGTTCAGCTTTCATACCCTTCTCTTCATTGGCTTTGCGCTGTGCTGCTGACAGAGCCTCCGCCATGTTGTGTTTCTCTTGTTCCAGCCGACTTTGTCGTTCTTGTACTTCTTGCTAAAATGTGAAAATGCACATGTCTAAAAGCTTCATCACACGGAACTTCCAGTGCACAAATGATGACAGGGACATAAAATAAACTGCCAATGGTGACCTGCATTCTCACAGACACCAGTCAGTGTTAAACACTCTCAAGGGCTTGAGTGACAACGTAAAGAAACAGGATTTTTATGTTTATACATTGTGTGCTGTTCTGTTTAAACTTCTCAGTTCTATGGGAAGCAAATCTTTCACAAACCTCAAATCGGGCACGACCCTGCTTCTCGTGTTGAAGGGCCAGCTCTGCATCATTCAGTTTCTCCTTCATGGAGTCTAGGGCATGGCTCTGTACCCCACTCACTGATGTATGATCCTGTAGGATCCTGCAGTCACATGACAGTCAGGTCATTAATATTGACACATGACCAGTCATGATACTCAATACTTTTTATTATGAATAATTTATTTTAAGGAATAAAAACATTTAATAATGCTTCAAACTCGAACATAACCCTAACTACATGGATATGTTTCTAACCATTTTGTGTGAAGCAACTAAGAACATAGTTCCATGACAAAGTAGTAGTACAAATGATGTTTGTCATTGATATTTTATAGGTTGGTTGACATCAATCAGTGCATGCAAATTATTTCATACTTGCTACACACATTTTCATTTTGTTTTATCACTAATTGTATTCAATATTGTAACTTTATGACTTTAGTCATGTAAACATGAATTGCATCAATGTTTGATTTTACTTGATAAGTTTTATTTATATTTATTAATATAAAGCACCATAAAGAGCACGTTGGACAAGACAACTTTTAATTAAACCATTCACTGCTTTGTTGATTTACTGATCAGTACTAACATACCAATAAGTTCCATATAATCACCCATTATGTCATCATTTTATCACAACATATAACAACATACCAATAAGTTCCATACAATCACCCATTATGTCATCATTTTATCACAACATATAACAACTTTACAAAAGCAAATAAAATTATTGTCCCAATAGAACAATAATACAAAATTAGTGCCACCATATCATTTTCTGAGTTCTGACACTGAACTAATCAAGAAAATAAACACTTATAATCTGAAGTTATTCTGACCATCCACCTTATTAAACTGCTACATTCATGTGACTCTCAAGATGAAATTATAAAGTACACACCCCTTTGTCCATTACTCGTCACGAACTCACCTGTCCCTCTCTGCTTGAACGGAGTCGATCAGCGACTGCTTCATGCGTAGGTCTTTGTCGACCTCATCGAGCCTCACTCTGAGGACAGCGAGTTGCGAGTCCTTCGCTCGGAGCGCCTCCTGCCAGTCACTCTCCTTCGACTGCAGTTCTCGCACGACCTGATCACTTTGGGACAACTGCGATTGGTGTAGTTCTCCCTGACGCTGCATCTTCAACATGGCTTCAACAAGAACAACTTCGGTTACTGAAATTGTATTGTAGTGCCTAACAATAACATCAGCATGTGGAAGAACACAGGGCATTGAGTGTTTTGTTTGATTAAAAATTTTGATTATCATTAAGATAAATGTTGAGATATTGAATACAAACATATAAATTATAATTATGACAACAATTGTCTACCACATCTAGAAAAATTGCTAACAAAATAAAATTGTTACTGTACTATATTTTTGTATTTGTAAATTGCAGATTAGCTAGCATTTGAAAGCAGACATTCCCACTTGCTCACAGTGTGCTGATTGTATGTGGTTTAAAAAATTAGCTAATGTCATATCTACAGCTTGATCATCCACTTGAACAAATCCATTGCTTTTCTGCAAGTTTCAATGTAGGAAAGCCAAGACACACTAGGTTTATAGCCAACTATCACCCAACACAACACATGTATACAGTCGCGCCTCGTTATAACGCGGTAGTCGGGGTCCACGACTCCGGACCGCGTTGTAAGCGAGGCGCGTTAGGTGTTCTCATATCTGCCACCAGGGAGCTACTAAACAACAGCGACCGCCGCCCGCTGCACCAAGTTCATGAACCCTGTCGAAACCCCGTGTGCTTACAGCATTGTCTTATACGGCAATATGCAGTTTATGGAACTTATTAAACGAGTATACTAGCATCAACGTGTATTATTTTTAAATGTCACACCCTCTTGACTCTTGAACTGAATAAAACACATGTACGTATACCGTTATGGACTAGATCTACTACGATGATGACGTACTGGACCGACAGACCTACGAATCGAAAATAATAACCTGGACCTGAGTGGCCGAAAACATATATGATTTGACAAACGTAGTATGCAAGCTGATAAAACACAGAAAAAGACAATAGGTAGAATTAATAATTGTTTCACTTCGTCTTTCAACCGATCTCGACCGAAGCATAAATTTATTACGCACCACTTAACATCGATTCATCATTTCATATACGGATCACGAATTCGTATTTTCGCCACAGGTAGAGCCTTGGGTTAGGAATTTGGCGTGTTGGTTTCGCGTCGCGAAAACGATTAAATTTACGATGTAATGGAAGCATGTAATTTCACCCAAGTGTTATGTTGGTACCGCATATTAAATGCATTTAAAACGGTTGATCTGATTCTTACGCGAGGCATATTTGTGAATCTCGATTGCAATTTACAAGCCGTCGAAGAGAAGCCAGCGACAGCGATTGATGTCGGCGGCAGCGCAAAACAAACAACACATTGATACTCGTTCATTGACATCGTTCACCTAATGTTTCTTGACAATTGTCAAAGCAATTCTAAGTAGGTTTAAGCGGGCCCATTTGACATTTTCCCCTAGCGGCAAAAATTCGGGGTCCACGACCGACCGCGTTATATCCGAATCCGCGTAATAACGGGGCGCGTTATAATGAGGCGCGACTGTACCTTCCTGTGCATCCCTGGCACGCTGCATGATAGACGACATCTCCTGGTTCAGTGATGCAACTTCGTTCTTCAACAGCTGATTCTCCAACTCGAGAGATGACAACTGCTGCTGCTGCATGGTGGCACCACTGTCTTCCTGGTTACTATGGTAACCACTTGATGAGTCATTGTTAACGGCAACATCATTTGTTGACAGGTCTGCTGTGTCATTTGGTTCAAAACCTACAGCAGACATACGCACAAGTTTGACAGGACAGCCTCGAGCCGACATATATGCAACACAAACTACTTTGTCACCTTTGCTCTTTTTTGTAATTTATAAGTTTGTCTGACGATTTTATCAAAATTAAATAATAAATTGTACAAACAAGCTAGCGTCAATACTAGATATATTTGAATTATCATAAAATGAGTTTGAAACGGGACAAGTGAAAAATCTAATTGAGAGAGCAGCCACCGTACATGAAGCATAAACACACCTGACCCGTCATCCACATTGTCTGCACTTCCAGTGTTTGCTGTATCTAGTGTACGACTACTCTTCCCCGAAGTTGTCGATGAAGCACTCGACTGTCTGGAATGTTTGCTCCCTGTAGGTGTTTGAAGTCTCTTTCTGCCTGTCGCTGGAGAGTCGTTTGTACTCGAACTGTTCAGGAACTCAAACAATTCAGCATCCATGTCCTTTTTGTTGTTATTTTTCGTTATTGTTGTTGGTGTGGCTGTTGTTGTAACCGGCGGCAATGCAGCAATGGGTTTACTGTTCAACTTTGTACGTCCAGCGGCAGATATTCGATTTAAATTTGCAGGCACGCTGCCTGAGTACGACATAGTCGTCTGCGGCGGTGCCCAGTTTTGAGCAAATGCCGTTGACGAAAGTTTGCTCGCATCAGAGATTTGTGTTGTTTCTGTGTGCGTAACGATACTAGGCAGAGTCGACGGAGAACTTGTGCCATCATCTGCATTTAGGGCAGTTGCTGCACTCTGGTCTACTTTATTGAGAAGCTCTTCGGCCTTCCCAGCCAGACCCGTCAACCACGACATAGTGTATGGCTGTGCGTGTCTATGATGACGCTCTCCTGTCAATCACAGACATAGGTCTATCACTCGTGCTCCTGGAAAACAAATAAAAATCCTTTTGAAAACGAACCTTTGCTCTTACCCACTGCTATTATCTAAGTGTTTCTGCTGATACATAAACACAAACAGATGACATTGTAATGTTAAATAATATATAGTGAGGTATAGGATCCTAGAAAAAAATTTAATGAGTGAGTCAGTGACATGTCTCTCTTCCTACTTCTATACATGCATGCAATATAAAACACTGTTAGTCTGCAGCTGCAGTGATGTTCTTGTAAGGCTCTTTCAGTAATCAGTGCCTACCTAATAATTAGATGGTTACACGATGCACTTAAAAAAATATGTTCTGGACAAAGCAAAACTGCATACAGACACTTACTTTTCTGAATTCTGGCTTCTGTTAGTGAATGGGAAATCAAAAAATAGGTTAGACGTGTGCACGTTTGTACAAACTGTGGCAGTATTGATGTCTTGAAGTAATACTAGCAAATCATGTCTCTCGACTCTAGTCTCTACCTCTAATGCCTAGTAATGGCGTAATGAAAGGCCAGTTTCCAGATACAAATGTTGTCTTACCCTAATTAATTTATTAATTAATCTTCTTCCTCATAACTTATGCTATTCAACCATGCCTATTATCATGTCCATAGCTCGGGCATTGCTCCACAACCATGCATAAACCGTGCAGCTGACAAAATTCACAAACAGGTTATTCACTTATTTTCTCGACTTAATTGTGGTTAGAAACATGCTTCGAGCCGAAACATCACGGTTGGAAAACGTGGCAACAGTTTGCGTGTTACTGGCTAAGCGTGAGAGTTAATACTGTCACGACTAAAGTTCAGCCATGGCATTGTTTAAGCGGAACAATGATATAACGGGCGTTGCCTGTTGACTGGATATGACAGATGACTGACTCCGCGTCCAACTCGAAGTTGATGGGTGATTGTTCGTGAAACACAAAGTACAAGTAAAACAGTAACGGAAATTCATTTTGATCTTACACCATTACGTTATGTGGTATCGATATCGCCATCTTAAATAATATCTGCAACGCCATTAGTTTTACTCACACAGAAAACAAACGCCAAGGACGACTCTTTACAACATCAAAACAACTTTAATGGCGACGTGGACGTCACTCGTAGGCATGCGTCAAGAACTGAACCCGTGTGACGGAGGCTACTTCCACTGCAATTTCCTGTAGTCTGTCAGAAACACGTTTTGTCTTTCTTTCGTCTAGTTTGTGTTCACCTGCAGTCAAATATTAGAAACAATGCGTGTTGTAGCTTTAATTAGGTAAATTACATGGAGCCCAACAATAATACTGTAAAATCATATATTTTCTTATGGATTTTATTCTTCGTAAATGGTCTTGACACTGATCTCCAAGTTGCAAAATGTCATAATCTGCATCTGGCAAATGTGCGAATTCCAAACGCCATCTCAACTTCTCTGGAAGCTTTCAGCAACGCTGCAATTTTTGTGCAAAAACTGTTCGTTCACATATCCATCTGTCTGTAGCCAGGTACTCGTACAGCTAAGTGAATTGTGGCAACATGGTCATGGGGTGAACGAAATTGCCAAAGTTTCGAAACAGCAGCAAGACCCAGACTACCCAGAGGATTCCTACCTAGCCTACGTTCTCTTGATTGAGAGTCTGTCATTCTAACCGCCCTGCTACTGAACCCCACATGTTAATATCTGTACATGACAGAGTATTTTGCAAATCTGCAGCAATAATCATTTCTACAAGCCGAGCTGTCACAGCTAAAAAATATGACATCTAGCATCTGCCAGAATTGAACTAGACAAACACACATCTCCTTTGATTGTACGTTTGCAATCGATAGTTTAGAGAAGTGCTAGTTTGTGTCGGCTCTCTGTCAATGTTCGTTTTAATAACAAGCATATGATTGGCAAAAATAAGTTGAATGAATGAACAGCTTTCATTCGCTGATGACAGAGAAGTTGAATTGGTATTGGAATGATCAGTTCTGTGTGATGTTGAGGAATAGGGTGCTTTCATTTTGTTGTAGAAGACATTATAAGCTAAGAACCTTCTGTGTATTTGTCTTTACAGTGGTGGAAAGGACAGCTGCTACAATATGATGCAGTGTGTTGCTCACGGGCACGACGTTGTGGCATTGGCCAACCTGCGTCCCAGCGATGGCGGTAAAATGTGATGACAAAATCTTACAATGATGGTTTATACTAAAAGAACTATACCACACACTACTACTGAGCAACATAATTAAAGTCAACTCATCTGGTTGTTGTGATATTTTTGTGAAGAAACCCTGAAATAGAAGCCCATAGGCCACTCTGTAATGGCCTTCTAAGGAATACTCCACAAGGCTTCCTTTATCCAGCCTGTTTATCTTCCACCAACTCTTTCCTTCTCCCTCCCTCCGTCTCCCTCACTCTCTCCACATCGGCCTGATGAGGGAACAATATTTA
>BSQZ01000057.1:1170000-1495000 GCA_033239005.1 Lamellibrachia satsuma
GCTAGCACTGGCTGGTGCTGCTGCTGACCAGCGTGACGACGTTGTCACTGAGACTGGGGGAAATGATGCAGCAGCCAAGAACATTTGACAATGAATCATGTACGATGATGTTATTTTATTTTAAGGAGGATTGTAGGTCAACAAACAAATCTGCATAAAAAGCTTGCATTTTGGCGATGTCCACCAAAATGGGGGGGCTAGTTATTTTTCATGGGGATGAGTAATATATTAAGGCTTCTAGTCCCCCTGGCCAGTGGGTTACATTTCTTAATTTATGCGTCAATCGGAAGGTCTCGGTATAGTCAAGAATTGTACATAAACCGAAGGGTCTCAGAGAATAGCACATAAATCAGGGTCTTTCACATCCTCGCCACTCATAAAAATTAACGCCAGATCAGGTTTAGTTCCAAATATATGGCATATTTATGAAAAACTTCTTTTGTGTGTTTTTGCAGCGATACCCCATTGACTCCCGGTGTATTTGTGTTTACAGTGAAATGGGGACACGCTCATGTAGACCTTTCTCTGTTTGAACAAATACACCAACTACTTGGTAGGTTGGTAATGGGCAATCCAATTTTATTCATATCTAACAATGATTGCCACAGAATGTGCACGGCCTGGTACATTACTGATTAAGCTGGTATGTATGACCAGTTAGTATACAATACCAGATAAAATTAACGTTAGTGATATTTTCCACTGTAGCTAGCAAACTGTCAAGGACAGTCTTTACCAAAAAAATCGTTGCTGCATCTAAAATTCTTTGCAGGAGTCACTTTTCTATTATAAAAAAATTACCCGAGGGTCACTTTTCTATGGGAGTGACTTTACTCTCTCACACCAGCCTCCTTTAGTATGTCACTTGTAGTCTAGGTTACCCTGATTTCATAGAACTGCGCATGTGCTTATCGGTTGCACTGGTTACATATCAGCCCTCAGTCATTTGGAGAATTTACCAGAATCTTCCACTGTTAGAACACATTCTGAGTAAACCACTCGCTTGATATTAAAAAATGTTGTTGTACGTGGTAAGTTTTTTCTCTTTTTAGGTGCATAGCCCCAAAACATGACTTTTAGTTGCATAGCCCCAAAACATGACTTCTGTTTCACATTAATTCATCACCAAATTGTGTATTTTTTATACTAACCATTTCAGTACTACAGCCCTGATCTACTGTGACCACTGAATATCGCATTCCCAGTGAATATGCAAGAAAATCGACTGCATCTCTTCAAGTGAAGATTTCAGCAACAAAAATGCATTTTATGAGTAGGAATATTATACATATTCTGAAAGTACGATAATCAGCGAGTAAAATGAGCCATATCATTTTACATTTCGTCGTCATGGTAACCAGCAATCCAAGATGGCCACCACAATTTCAACGTTTTTGCAGTTGCTGAACGCAGTTGTATGCCAATGTACGTATTTAATGTAAACTATTTATGTTGATCATGCTACAGGAATGTACTATGATATAAAATACAATATAAAGTACATTTTGTAGAGTATGAGAAAGTGAAAAACAAGTTATTTATCTGTATTTTAAACATATATGACAGAAGTGTTCATTTGTATATTTGCTAACACATTCATCGCTACTGGACCGATTCCAATCAAACTTTGCATGTTGACAGATTCACAGACACCTTTTTCTTCTAACAAAAATGAAACTACACATCATCCAGCATTGATAGTACAGTGCACAGCTCATCCTCAGCGTTTACACCGTCACATTCATCATCACTGACGTCCAAGTAGCCATCGAAAATACTCCCGCTGTCAGTTTTGCCTCCGGCTCGGTCGCTAAGTTCGCCAACATCATTGTTCTTTTGATCATCAACATCCGACAAAGATACGTTGCTAAAACTATCAAATAATCCGTCCAAAACATACGGCGGTAAATCGTCAGTTGAAGTAAAGCCGTCCGCCATTGCGGCCATAGCAGATTTCGATAATCTATCATTAAAAACCGCGAAAATCTCCATAAAATGATACTGAGCAATAATAAACGATTGCCTCTACTGAAGAGCTAATTCATTCACCATGACAACCGTATATAACAAGTGGCTCCACTTAGTGGATAATTATGAGTAAAAGTGATTTAAATGGTGTACATAGCCAATGCCGGTATACCGGCCTGTCGTACTGAAATGGTTAAGAGGTGAAAGATGTTTTATATGGATGTTATTTTTTAATTTGTCTCATTTCAAATAAATTTTTATGTATTTTTTATGTAGTTTTTGTGAAATCATCAGACAAACTATTAAATTAGTTAATGCTTGTTCAAGCATTAACTAAAGTGAACATTTAAATGCTAAAAAAATCATGATTTTCTTCCTTGGTGAAATTTCATAACTTCGTCATGTCATCAGCGAGAGGATGGAGGTCACGCCCAGATCAGCATTGACCCACACAGTGTTTACCATTTTGGATATACACTATTTTGATCCTTACCAGATCTAACAATTAAAGTCAATTCTTTCGATGGTTTGAACAAAAATATGCATTTATTATTAAACAGACTGTGCACATTACTTAAATAATCACACACTATACGTATGGACATAAGTGAACCGGATTCGCAATGGGCTGAACCATTTGAGGAAGCAACTTTAACCAACTGAGATGTTATACAAACTGTTGTATATTAAACTTGAATGGTTCTTTATGTTGTACATATTCCGGTACACTTCGAAACAATTCAACACACATTAAAATTATATGACTCCAGCACCATAATGAATGAGCATTTATGATTTGACATCTATATTGCTGTATTGATATCTAACTTTTACTATATTTTTTGATGCCAAAATTGTCTGACTTTGTCTCACTTTGAACTGCTATTACGTTAACAGATAACCGCAATGCAGAAAAAATTACTAAGATAGCATGCCCTTATTTCTACATAAATCTTGCCCAAATTATAATTTCATATTTGTCATTACATTGTTTGCAGATTCATGCAGTAATGTGTGGTGCTTTGATAATGAAGTAATCTTTTTTCTTACGTAAAATAAAAAATTCTGGTCAATAATGGTTTAATTATGTTGCACATGTTCCTGTACACTAGCCAGAACTTCCAAGTCCTTAACGTGAGATCTTTATGCTTTTTCCGTTTTTTTTTTTTTAAATCCTTCCTTTCCGTTATATTTGGAAAATCTTCTGCTTTTTGGATTTGGCCAGAGATCACAGTAAGACTTTTCATCCATATATTTTTCTCTCTACGTTTATAGCGATTTCGAATTCTGGTGGACTTTTTCATTTATAGTTTGTTATTGTCTTTTTAAGAAGTTCTATTAGTTATGCAAGTTAGAACTTCCCATTAGGCTGCTAAGCACATCATTACAAAGATCATCACGGAGTAGTGAACAGAACTCTTGACTAACTTGTTTGGGTGCCCTCACCTGTCCAACATTCCCAGGCCCAAGCCCAGGCCTAGCCTCAGGTCTAACCATGCAGTATAATCATCTCACATACAGCTGTACTTAAAAGGTATGTTCTTATATAGCGCAGTATCCAGTCCTTCGGATTGTTCAAAGATGCTTTACACTTCACCCCCTGGCAGACCTGTTCATTCCAATGCTGTCTCGACTTCTCTGGGAAGCATTCAGCCATGCTGCAATTACTGCACGAAGACCATTTGTTCAGATATCCACCTGTCTGTAGCCAGGTACTCGTTTATACAGCTGAGTGAACTGTGGAAACGTGGGGCGAATGAAATTTCCAAAGGTCTGAAATGGCAGCTAGAAGATTGGAACCCACGGTTCTCTCGATTGATAGCCCAACGTTTTAACCACTACGCTACCACACCCTACAACTTAGACTCGTATCTTGCTATGTTGCCCGAAAATCCACAGCAACCAGCCTGTTCGCTAATCCCTCTGTTTGCTCACACGGTAACACCTATAGGAGAATAGTGGCGTTTCTTGGGTTTGGCTGGCTTCTGCCATTAGGCATTACAGCAGTAATAAACCCTCTTTGGCAATTCTGCCTGTCAGTGTGGCAGAAATAGCTTTATCTCCTTGATTTATGCCATTAAGGAAGAAACTCCCAATAGTGAGTGCAACAGAATTAAGGACCCTAGCTGATATGTGCCAGTGCAGTTAACATCTCATTGTGTAAATAACATTATGATTTTTGGTAACACTTAATTGTACACTCAAGAGCAGAAAGCAACAACATGTGGACTGTTGGGATTGATTCATCTTTTTGTTTGTCATATTTACTACTTGATAAATAGTCGTGATTACCAATGTGCTTGCTGGGTGGTGCTGTTTTCCAATTTATAACTCTTCAAGACTTATGTGAACATATTTATATTTTCTGACACCATAATTGAACAACCTTTAATTTGCCAATTTGTGCCATTTAAAATTGGGGTTTCTTCGAGAAAACAATTTCGTGTTTTTTACTGCAGGAGGAAGATTTTCCAACCTTTTACGAAGTAAAAGAGGAAAAAGTCTATATATTATGACACCTGCACCACATGTGCATAATTACTGAACGTTTTACATCTATGTTACTGTACTGCAGCGTCAACAAATTAAACCAAAATAACATGCACTTATTTTTACTTGAATCATGCCCAAATTATCATTTCATATTTGTCATCACATTGTTTTCTTGATGCAGTGACACGTGTGGTGCTTGGATAATGAAGCAATGTGTTTTTTTTTCTGTCATAAATAAACAATTCTAGTCAATTAAGGTTTATTTAAGTTGCACATAAAATACCGGTAGTAAAATTTATCAGGCGCCATTCTAACAGGCGCCGCACTTGTTTTTTTACTCATGGCGCCATACATGTTTTTTTTTTACTGGTGAGTCTTTAAAATGTATTTTGTAAACAACTCATGGCGTTGTACAAAATGTTCTAGAAAACAGGTAAGTCTTAAGGTCTGATTTGAAAACAACATGTTGTTAGTTTCGATGTCAGCTGCCGTGACAGTGAGTTCCGCAGTGTCGGGGCTGCCATACCGAACAACTGGTCACCCCAATTTTGCATGGCTCATGGGACGCGAAGCAGATTGGATTTGCTAGAGCACAATGATTGGGTTGGCTGACACCGTATGACAGAGTTGGTGATGTAAGCCAGTGCACAACCATTCAGTACTCGATGCACGAGTAGTAAGACTTTAAACTCTACTCGTACTGCTATCGGCAGCCAGTGCAGCTTGACGAGAAGTGGTGTCGCATGGCAGAATTTTGTGGCACCATCCACGAAGCGGGTCGGCCAGTTCTGCACTCAGCAGCTGTTGTATTGTTTCCAGTTGTATTGTCTTAGACGAGGATCGCCAGTAGATATTATCTACTTAGATTTTCAGAAAGCTTTTGACAAAGTACCACATCAAAGATTGCTACTTAAATTAAAAGCCTATGGTATCAGGGATGGCATAATTGACTGTATAGAACAATGGCCATCTGACAGAAGACAGTGTGTTGTAGTAGGTGGAGTAGTTTCGAACTGGAAACCAGTTTTGAGTGTGGTACTACGAAGATCAGTATTAGGACCTTTATTACTCTTAATATATATCAATGACTTGGACGACAATATAACAAGTAACGTACCGAAATTTGCAGAAAGTTTTTAGAAAGGTTAACACCGATGGTGATAAACAACATTTACAAAATGATCTAGACAGATTAGTGAAATGGTCTGAGAAATGGCAGATGTTGTTCAATTTTGGGAAACGTAAATGCCTACATACAGGACATGGGAACTTGGATGTAAACTATAAAATGGGAGATACTGTTCTGGGTACTACTGTAAATGAAAAGGACTTAGGAGTTACAATAAGCGCTGATATGAAAGTTTCAGAGCAGTGTGGTATTGTAGCTTCAAAGGGTAATCAAATTCTTGGGTTGATTAGGAGAAACATAACATACAAGGAAAAAAGCTAATTATACCTCTGTATAAAGCAATAGTTAGACCTCATTTAGAATACTGTATATAAGCATGGAGACCATATCGTAAGAAGGATATAGATATGCTTGAGCACATACAGAGGAGAGCAACTAAAATTATTCCAGAACTGAGAGACCTTAGTTATGAAGAACGCCTGAAAGAATGTGGTTTAATAACTCTACAGACAAGGAGGTTAAGAGGAGATCAGATTGAAGTTTTTAAGCTATTGAATGGGTATGAAAATATTAATAGAAATATTTTTCCTCACTCAAGAAAGATAGCAGAACTAGAGAACATGAGGTAAAAATAGTAAATGATCAGTGTAGCTTGGATATCTGGAAGTACTCGTTCTCACAGAGGACAATAAATGAATGGAACAAATTGTCTATGGATTGTGTAACTGCTAGCAGCGTGAATATGTTTAAAAACAGGGTTGACACATATCTCAGGAGGGCGGGTTACATGCAGATGAAAATTGTTGGACTCGATAAGCCAATGGCTTCCTTGTCCACTTTTCATCTGGACCTTTGGCTTGGATGGCAAATCTTGTTAAATCTCTAGTTAAATCAGTGTCAAGTCTGCTCATTATAAACGCATGGACAATTTGTTCCGTCGCTCAGCAGGTCAGGTCCAACTGGACACCAATATTTCACACATTTTGAATCGCAGTGACTAAGCTATTGGCAATGCACACAGCATGTAGTTTTATTTTTTTAAGCTGTTGGGCCAAACCAAAGATGGTGAGTTCTGTTTTCTCGTTGTTAAGTTTCAACAAGTTTCAGCTCATCCGCTCCCTTATTTCCTCTATACACACCTTGATACACATTACAGCCACAGCGATGTCTACCTGGAGGGGCTTCACTGCGATGTAGATATGTGTATCATCTGCTTAGAAGTAGGACATCAAGTTGTTCTTGCGTATGATCTTGGCAACTGGTGCTGTATAGATGGAGAACAGTTGAGGCCCAAATAGGTGATGTAGCTTCCTGGATGTGGACTTATTGAACCGTCACTCAGGTATGACATAAACCATTTCAGTGCCTGTTGGACCACACCTACATCCTGTGAGAGCTTCTGCAACATCCGTTTGTGGTCCATGGTGTCAAATGCGGCAGGCAAATCCAGAAGCACTATGATGACAATGCTGTGTTTATTCATTGAGTACACAACACTTCTCAACACTGTGGTTGGGCTTGTAGGTGGACTGGGATTATGCTCTGACATGTAGGCTGACAGCCTCAAAGCAACATGTTCTATGGTCTTGGACAAGTAGGGCAGATTCCATACTGGTCTGTAATTGTTCAGGACAGCTTTATTGAGGCTCTGCTTCTTGAGTACTGACCTGACATATGCCCCCTTATAGAATTAGGCACTGTGCCAGTTTTCAGAGAGAGGTAGACATGCATAAAGGTACAATCTCATGCTCACAGTCTCTGAGAAGGTACGATCTCATGCTCACAGTCTCTGAGAAGGTACCATCTCATGCTCACAGTCTCTGAGAAGGTACGATCTCATGCTCATAGTCTCTGAGAAGGTATGATCTCATGCTCACAGTCTCTGAGAAGGTACAATCTCATGCTCACAGTCTCTGAGAAGGTACAATCTCATGCTCACAGTCTCTAAGAAGGTACAATCTCATGCTCACAGTTTCTGAGATGGTACAATCTCATGCTCACAGTCTCTGAGAAGGTACAGTCTCGTGCTCACAGTCTCTGAGAAGTCATATCAGAATGGGATCATGTTCACATGATTTCACTGGTGAAGACTGTAACAGGGTCCTTATTTCAGCCTCAGTGGCGGGCTCAAAAGCAGTTAATTGACATTCTCGTGGTGCGTTACCAGTGTGTAGCAACTTGACAACGATCTTGACAGTTACCTCTGGTCACCTGATGCATCAGCCATTTGACTGTTGTGGTATTCAAGTTTTGCATGGTGCATAAATGATGTGATGAGCTGGTGCTAATGGCAGTAAGCAAGTCTGTCACTGTCCAGTCTTCTTCCACTTGTGTTCCAGCTGTAGTAATTTCTGCGATCATATGTCATCGTTGTACCATGGCGTGTGTGGTCGTACAACCACCGTGCATTTCTTGATCAGCGCATGTTTGTTGATAATGGCACCAGTGGTATTGTATGTTATGACAGCACAGTTCGTATCATCCGGAAGAGACTCTGTCAACTGCAACGATCGGATATCCTCACATATCACAGCAGCACTGACATGTTTATAGCTCTGATTCGTCGACTTCAGTCGAATGTGTGGTGGCTTCGCGAGTTACAACGTGCAGTGATTCGCCGAGTGGTCAAACATGTGGAATGACCACTCTTATATTTCCCCAAAACTCGTGAGTGGAGCGAGTTATCAGTAGGTCGATATTATGTCCAGCTGCATGGATTGGGTCTTTCACGTGTTTCCTGTGTTCGACTCATTGTCTATGTGCAGGTTGAAATCACCGGCAATCAATAGGTGTGATATATCTGTCACCATAGTATCCATCAAATCAGCAAACTCAAGGAAGAACTCCAAGACTGAAACTGTTTTTGCTGTTTGGCGGAGGACAACAAAATCGAGTGTCACTGCTAACAAGCAGACACATTGGTTCAAATGTCCATGTTTGTGACATCTCTAATTGTTGTGTCGTGAAGCCAGACTTGTACATGACAGCATGATTTATGTAATGTTTCTGTACACATAACAAATTTTACGCGTAAGAAAATTTGACATCCTGTATTGATCTTTTACAGTATTTTATGAACTGATACACTGAGAACAGATAACAACAGCGTCAACAAATTAAACCAAAATAACATGCACTTATTTTTACTTAAATCATGCCCAAATTATCATTTCATATTTGTCATCATATTGGTTGCTGATTAAATGACACATCTGGTGCTTTGATAATGAAGTGACATGTTTTTCGGACATAAACTGTGGTCTACTGTCAGTAGTCGGACTCATCACTCAATTAAGGTGAAGCGTAATGGCAAACAGCCATACTATGTTCATAGTGTGTAATCGTCAGAATTAACATGCTATATCTGTCATTGTGGCAGCTTGTCGATATATGCAAAAAATGCGATCTCTCGATCACACAATAATGTGTTTTGAGTTTTATCTGATTATCTCGTGCAGTTGTCCAGTCAAAGTTGATTCTGTAGTCAGGTCCCACGAGCGGCATGGTGATTGCTTGATATTTTTTTATCCCATAACTTAGATAAACACAAATGGCTGCATGGTTACTGTCTCTTTAAATATACCAATGACTTTATATTCAAACTAATATATAATTGCTTGATTTTTAACCAAACATGACATAACTTTGTCAGAAAATTTACAATTTGTCACATTTAACAGGATTTCGGGTAAATTCCAATGTGTCAGACTTGATTTGAGTTGATAAGATACAAGGCGAACAGCTTGATTTCGATATGCCACCATAAAGGGGTATCTGTTGCGGCCAGATTTGAAAATGCTGAGCTACGCAATGCTTCCAGTGGCCGTGACACAACCAACATACAACTATTCTGTCCAAATGTTACACAATGTTACCAATGCACTAGGCCACATAACAGATATCACCAATGAATGTTCTAGTGCTAAATGGATACCTGCTCCTTCACATACTGGTGTCATACCCCGTAATTAAAAATAAATTCAATTTTGGCATCTGATCTGTACCAAGCTATTCATGATTGCTACTGCTGTCTGCCTTTTCCAGGCAAACTGTTCACTGTTGCTATCAACCTGTGCCTATGAGAATGGTTACATATTCTGTAAACCACTTCAGGGTTAGCTAGAGATTGGGTAGCATGCGTTCATTTCCTTCTGCCCAAACACTTACAAAGAACTGCACACAACATGAAATGAGTATCGATATGTGGTGATTAGACATTTTGGAAAGGCAACAATTATTGTTTATACTAAAAAGTGTTTATTGTAGGCTTTTAATTTACTGCAAGCTCTTTCATGCTATTTTAACATGTAAAAAAAATTGTTTTATTAACAATTAAATATCATATTAATCATCAAATTGCGCAAAATGTCAGCTCGTGCACATCAAACGTTATAGTACAAAACTAAATGACATTTAAAAAATAAAATTATATTTAATAGATCAGTTATAGGACACCTGCTAAATAATAGTAATATTTAACCAGTAATGATCTTGTTGACTAGATGGAATCAATAAAATATATATTTTATATTATTATTTAGCCTGACACAGACAATTTTATACATCAAACACACACAGCATGGGGCAGATTAGCAACCGTTTTTATTTATTTTCAAGAATATGAGATCTCATTGTATTATCGGAATATTTATAACAAACTACCTGGGTAATAATTTCATCCAAATTACCTGTAATATCTACAATTAAGCTAACGACAATGACCAAAACATAAGCATATAAAAATTTAAAACCGTGTTGTGACCACGACTTCCGTTTATTTGAAGTCAAACCACAATTGTACTCATGCCACATCATATCAATTGCTTAATTTCACATATCACAATTAAATACGCCCTACATACAGGAAGTTCAACTGTTGTCTTATCCCAGTAGTTGTGTCTGGTGGACAAAATCAGACATGTTGCTCCACCTGGTGAATAACAAAGACTCAGCCAGGTGGCACCACTTGATATGTTCAGATTCTTGGAATTTAGTACATGGGTGTTTTATTAACAGTGGACAAAAAATAGTCAAAATCAAATATATGACCAATTGCGTTCTTCTACTGGGCATGCTTTTCTATTGCTAAAATATGTTACATTACAATTCTGTTAAAGCTATTGTAGCAATCAAAAAGGCTATAGGAAATATCTTCATAACATTTTTATTGTAGCGTAATCACATTAGTTGCATCTAAATTTAGGGTTTGTTTACATACTGTTTGTTTCTGGTTCAATTGAAATTAAAATATTTCGAATGGCAATATGTTAGGTCTATGATGTTGACAATTTTGAAGTCATAATATTTTAACTGATTCATGGAAAGTGACTAATGACTATCCCCCGCATTCTCAATTTGATAAATGTCATTGTTTTTTCTCTGCTGTGATGTTAAGAATTAGTCATTTATTACCTGCCACTCATTCAATAGGTTTTATTTGCACTATCTCGCCACCAGTACGACCTATATGACAAGAATCGACAAGATGCAATTTCTCGCCTTTGTAGATAAAGAAACCACATTGGTCACATTCAGACAGATGCTATCAAAGATCATCTTGTGGTCCCAGAACTGAAATGGCAAGCTCTATTGCCGTGGGTGCAATTTTCTATATCTAAAAACACAGACGTCTTGGGTTTTGGGAAGCTGTGTAGTTGTGGTGATATGCTTCATTGCCTTGTCAAAGATTGAATGGCCTTGTCAAAGATTGAATGGCCTTGACATCTCTATGATTAGGCAATGTTTTTGCCAGTTTTGCAGAATACAGTGTTTTGTTGTCTGTCTATAAAATTTGCTCTCGTAGCTAGAGGCTAAGGGTTTCTCATTGTTACAGCCTATGGATGTGATATGTTTGATTCGATTAATGTGAGGATGTGGTGGATGAGGTAGCATGGGGGTTAGACTGCCAGTCAAGACTGTCAATCAGCAGTACCAGGGGTTGAGGGCACCTGCTGCCTTTTCCAAGCTTGGACAATTTTGTTCATTCCACTTTGCTTCAGTTCAATTAGCAATAGACAGCGATTGGATTCAAGTGATGGAATTATAAGAACGAACACCTTTCGTGCATCAAGTGATGGAATTATAAGAAAGAACACCTTTTGCACATCAAGTGATGGAATTATAAGAACGAACACCTTTTGCACATCAAGTGATAGAATTATAAGAACGAACACCTTTTGCACATCAAGTGATGGAATTATAAGAACGAACACCTTTTGCACATCAAGTGATGGAATTATAAGAAAGAACACCTTTTGCACATCAAGTGATAGAATTATAAGAAAGAACACCTTTTGCACATCAAGTGATGGAATTATAAGAAAGAACACCTTTCACACATCAAGTGATGGAATTATAAGAAAGAACACCTTTTGCACATCAAATGATGGAATTGTAAGAAAGAACACCTTTTGCACATCAAGTGATGGAATTATAAGAAAGAACACCTTTTGCACATCAAATGATGGAATTGTAAGAAAGAACACCTTTTGCACATCAAGTGATGGAATTATAAGAAAGAACACCTTTTGCACATCAAATGATGGAATTGTAAGAATGAACACGTTTTGCACATCAAGTGATGGAATTGTAAGAATGAACACGTTTTGCACATCAAGTGATAGAATTATAAGAAAGAACACCTTTTACACATCAAATGATGGAATTGTAAGAAAGAACACCTTTTGCACATCAAGTGATGGAATTATAAGAAAGAACACCTTTTGCACATCAAATGATGGAATTGTGAGAAAGAACACCTTTTGCACATCAAGTGATGGAATTGTAAGAAAGAACACCTTTTGCACATCAAATGATGGAATTGTAAGAATGAACACGTTTTGCACATCAATTGCAACATGGCTGGATGCTCCAGTTGAAGTTGAAATATTGCTTGTGTGAACAGGTCTTCCAGGGTGACTTCCAAAGAAATGACAGAATTATCTGTAGAAATGTATTTGTCACGTGTAACTTTGTTCACCATAGCCTTCAACTAGGTACCAGTCAATGTGGATTTGTGGTTTTTATTGTTATGTAACTACACTCTACCATCTTGGTAAAAGTCATAAGTTTGCATTTCAGCTCACAATATTAAACCTTATAACCTAATTTGTAACCAACTATTAACTGTGACCTTCCTGTTCAGTGGACCATGACGGTTATGTTATTTTCATCATATTTCCTGATCTTGCCTGCATGACCCTTGTCTCAGACCACTGACTGGTGACTTGGCGGCTGGACAACCAGTTGCATACAATAAGTTAACATATTTAGTCTATTTTAAAGGAAAATAAATTAATGTATTTTACTTAGTTTAACATTGGTAGCACCTTTCAGCAAGTTTTTACCCAGATATACCATGCATTGTAAATGTCTAATTTATTATGAGAACTTGACTGGATTCTGAAGTTAAACAAATTAAGCCCTTCTGGTAAACTTCTTTTTGAAGTTGTTCGAAGCAGGAGCCGAACCTTCACTGGGTTTCTTCTACATATCGATAACAACGGAAGTTTTGTTAACCTGAATGCTATCATTTATTTATTAGAAAACTGTCACTCTTTAGTTAGCTGTATTTTCTAGAGATGTACTCCCTAGTTGTAGCCAACTAATTGTACATCTGCTTGTTCAGAGGCTCTACAGAATGTTCATGTGTAATGTTACCTTGATGCTCGCAGATGGCTTACGTACACAGTGCCATTTGGGGCCATCCGAGAACCCTTTCGCTTTGAGTTCCGTTTGACACGAGGACTTGGTGATGATGGCCACTTTGCTCTTGACAACATATTCCTTGATAACTGCAGTCATGGTGAGTAGAAACATCTGATACAATTCTAATATATTTTATTTGATACAGTACCAGATAAAAAATTGCTAAATAAATAAACATAATACTAATAGTAATTATTATTTAAAAATAAATATGGCACAATATAGTAATATAATAATAATTAAATAGATACACATTATTATAATGGTAAAATTGTGTTTGACAGCATCAGTTCAATATAACAGGTTCATTTATGGCTCAGTAGCTATCTAAAGGATACATCGATGTTTGATAGTACTAGGGAGTTAGCTGCTGCTGCTTGGTCTCGTACGTCGATGAATGTTTCCCAAAAAGATTGTTTATTTTCTGATCACAGGTCTTACTGGTGAATTGTACAATCGTGTTAGTTACTCAGTATTTGTATGTAATATGTGGTTAAATGAACTGAAGAGGGAGTTTTGAGTGTGTAAGGTTAGTACATTCACAATTGCGCCTTTAAGCAATTAAGGCTGGAAAGGGCACTATATAAATATATGTGATTGATTGACACAGTTGTAAATACTATAGATCATTTGTAAATTCTGTAACTGTTGATTTCTGCACGTTGCGTCGTTTGATGTTTCAGACTTGGCTGTGCAGCGAGAGTGCCACTTGCAGGAGTTTATGTGCAACACAACCGTCTGCATCCCGCTGAGCAAGGTTTGTGATCTACAGCGGGATTGTCTCAATGGCGAAGATGAGGCTAACAACCTTTGTGGTGAGATGACCCCTTATTTACTGTTCTTCACTAGTGACAAAATGTATGACATATTTTATTTGGTTTTATTTTATAAAATAAAAATTAATATATGGTTAGCTTTTCCCAATAAAAGTTTTGCGTCTTGTGCATATAGGTGATGTGAACAAGGGAGCAGCATGTGACTTTGAGGGAGGTCTGTGTAACTGGACGAACTACAATGGCAGTCAGTTCCACTGGGCATGGCACAGCGGCAGAACCCCAAGCAACAACACAGGACCCACAAAGGACCACACCACGGGCACACTCTCAGGTCTCGTTCATATCTTTGTTCAGTCAAGTTATTTGGTAGATCTATGTGGGATCTTTTACTTCCTCTGGCACAATACAACAACAGCCTTTAGTGTCACTTCCAAAAGACTAATGAGGTTATGGGTTATTCAGGGCTAATCTACTATAACATATTCATCTTCTTTGTCTCGTGGTGGTCCGACACAAAGATGGGTTACTATTTCTGTCAAGATTTTATGTTAGGTATATGGCATTTTATACCGCTACTCAAATTTAATGTAAACAACAGAAATGTCAAATAAATACTGCCACACTTGGTCGCCACATGGTACACGTGTTGTAATGTCTCTGTCTGTAGGTCACTACATTTACTTTGAGGCGTCAGGTCGTCAGCTGGGTGATCGAGCGATCATTGTTAGTCGCGTCTTTCCCATTCCTCCATCCAGCACATGGGAGTCAGCCTCTCCCTACTTCCACACTTGCCAGGTATATCACTCCCCTTTTCCTTTCCTTTTTTTACTCTGTGTTCTTATATTGTCACCGAAAAATGTATACCCAGATAGTTTAGAAACAAGCAGAATATTGGTCACATTTGAGTGATTCATATTGATACATTTAGGAAATTGTACGTGAGAGAAACAAAAACAATACATCAACAGTTTGAAAAACTGGTGTGGGCTTCAAATGCATGTTACAGCATGTGCATGGGCTGTATTTTTGTCCTGTGCAGAGATTTAATGTGTACACTCTTGAATATCAAATGTAATGTGCTGACACCAAGTGGATATAATTCATTCACCAGGTGGCAACACATTAGATGACCTCTCCAGTCATAAAATATTGTTCTTCGTAGGAAGTTTACTGCAATTATATCTGTCCTTGTGTCTCAAACATAACCAAGTAATGATGAATTCTTTACAAGAAATTTTAAATTGCCGTTTTCTAAAGCAGCATTTTCTGGCAATGTTTGTTGTTGATTGATGGAAATGTAGTACCAAGTACATCGGAAAGGTTTACCAATATGAACAGTTTGCTTTGTTAGTATTTTATTAATGTCATTGTAAATGTACACAGACTTTCCTAGAACATCTGAAAGACTGACTGACAACAAAAGGAAACCTTTGAATGTCAAGTTCTTGAAATTAATGAAAACATGAAATAAAATGTGAGATGATAGTGGTAGTGGTAGTGATAGTGGTAATGGTAGTGGTAGTGATAGTGGTAATGACAGTGGTAGTAATAAAATAGGACATCACATTACAGTCTTGTCACTTTCTATCATCAGTACCACTTGTCTGTCAAAAGAACCCACCTTTTTGAGAAAATTTGTTTTAAATGTAGTGTTTATAAGAAATTATCCGACTTATTGTTTACCCCCGAACCCCCCTTGTAAAAACCCTGAGGACTGGCCTGCATCAGATGACATTAATTACATGCATACTTGCATCATCATACACATTGAGGTTATAAGCTGATCACAAACTTACAGCAATTCAACAACAAAATATGAACTCTCTTAATTAAACTCTCCTAGTATACTTTATACAGTTATTCCTGGAATATGACAGTTAATTATTTCCACTACGTGCACTAAGGTGCTTTCGAAAGGATAGCCTAAAATAGATTCCAGCCCTGCCCACGTATAGCAACTTGCTGGTGTGTGTGTTTATGAACTAATACTGTCTATGACAGAGCTTATGTGAAATGTGTGATTGATGTTTCATTAGCATCAGCCTTTATCACTGAGTCAGTTGGGACAGAGGTTTTACATGGTTCAGCTTTCAGTGGATATCTCCCAAAGGCAGCTACTGTTATTTATGATAACATGCATGCATATACCAAATGGAAATCAGTACAGAAGTAGTCTTAGGTGAACAATTTGGCAGTGTTGTCAGCCCACATGTCTGTGTAAATGTCAAAATAAGCATACGGTTAGTACGTTTCCTGCTTCACACTGAGAGTAGTTTTTGTCTGGAATGATGATCTAGATGCCTTATATATCTTTTCCGGAATGCACTCGCATAATAAAAAAGTCATCACACCACTAATATGCATTATTAAGGTCTGACTTCGCATTTTTTTTAAATGCCAACGTCTGCAAAGATTCTGCACACCCCATGTACCAGGTTAACAATGTGAGACGCCTTTACTGAGTGTGTGAAAGAGGACCATTGAGTTACTTGGTATTGACTGGTTGGTTGTCAGAGAAACTCTTGAATATTGCCTAATGATTTTTTTTTAACCTGGTGAGAATCAGCTGATATATATTAAAATAATATCACAGCGTTGTTCTGAACTTGTCAACTTTCAGTTGCATTTGTCAATCTACTACTGCACTGTTTCATTAATTTTCAATATAATCATCTACAACATTTTGTATTCGCATGTTTTACTAACAGTGACATTTAACTATTAATTTTTTTGAAGTTAATTGTTAATTTAAGTAAATTGAAGAATTTGTGAGGTTAATTTATGTTATTAACATAACATTTTGTGAGGTTAATTTAATTTAATTGGACAATTTGTGAGTTGATTGTAATTTAATTAATTAACTTTTCAAGTTATAGCCCTATTCCTGATGTACTGTGGTAGTTAGTCTGATGAAGGCAGCTAAAAGTTGCGAAACATCACAATGAAAGCAAATGGAAATATACTGTGAAAAAGATGAGGATGTTTATTGACTAGTTGCGTGTGTGGTTGTTGTTGTTGTTCCACAGGTGCGGTTCTTCTACCACATGTATGGCACACACGTCCACCAACTGAAGATGCACATCAGTGAGGTGTACATCGACGGCACTCCAGAGATTCGTGGGCGTTTCTACGAGGACTACTGGACCAAGACAATTCTCGGCAACAACCGTGGGGTGGACGCCTGGCTCCGGGTATCTGTACCCATGCCCCTAGTCGGCCGCAGGTCAGTTACCGCTTGGCATAGTGATCAGTTACCACATGTCATAACGATCAGTTACCCATTGTCATGGTGATCAATTACCACATCATAATGATCAGTTACCCATTGTCATAGTGATCGGTTACCACATGTCATAATGACCAGTTACCCTTGGAACAGTGATCAGTTACCACTCGTCTTAATGATCAGTTACCCTTTGTCATTGTTATCAGTTTACCACTTGTCATAACAATATTTTGCCACTTGTCATACTGATCTGTTACCACTTGTCACAGTGATCAGTTACCCCTTGTCATAATGATCGGTTACCCCTTGTCATATTAATCAGTTACCCCTTGTCATAGTGATCAGTTATCCCTCATCATAATCATAAGTTAAAGCTGGAATCCATTTCTAAATTAAACTCTAATAGCCTTTATTTTATAAAGCAATGGTTTAACCCTGGGAGTAACCACTGGCCCAAATTCGGCCCGCACGATCAGCGCAAAAAATTATCTGCTCAATTTTGGTATCACTCTGTAGGAAAAATGTTCGTTTCCGTCACCAGTACCTCACATGGGAACAAATGGTATCATTCTAAAGCTGAATCACTCTTCATTCTGATTCATATTTATTCATGAGCATAGTCAATGATAGTTACAAAACAAGTCCCATATTTGGCTGCTTTTCCACAGAATAAATATACTTTTCCTTTCATAGTATCTAAATATATAACACGTTATACCTGATTGGCCTATTCAAATACATGTGAATAAGCGAGTCGGCTATATGCAGCGAATGAGCATCATTGTTACAAACACGTGTTGTCTGGGCCGTCTGATCTTTTTATTTACTATTCCGCCATTTTGTTTTCTCACTTCATTCTGCGTTAGTTCACTTTAGGCTGGATTATTTCAGGTTTCCGCATCAATATTTCAGCAAATTGAATGGCGGCATTAGTGAATCACATCATCATACTAGTTCAGACAGTTAGAACGATGTTGCAGGCTTTTTTGAGGTAAATATCAGCAAGTTGCAGTCGTGATTTCCGACTGCTTCAACAGCCCGCACTACCACAGTAAACGACATTGGGCCAATGGGCCTGTCTGAATCGACATAGTCCGGTGTTGGAAAAAATCATAAAAATAAAAGTTCTAAACATATTTTATTAATTTTTGTTTTATTTTGTAGCTAATATGTATGACTACATTTTTCCAATTGGACATAGGGACATACAGCCACTCAGTAATTATCTGGTAGCAGGGTAAAAATAATAACTTTTGCTTTCTTTTTTGATGAAATTCAGAAAGTGATATCCCCATGATTAGATTATGTGTTGTAGTTTTTATCATTTTATTATAGTAAAGAGTCGTTTTTAGCAACAAAATGATACCTCAATCACATTTGTGCGATAATTATTAGCGATGTTATGATTTTTTTTAAAGTACCCTTATGCATAACTCCAACTTTTGTACACCATGGAAATTTATCATTGTCACTCATCCAGGGTTAAATATATGAAAATAATAGCAATTCTTGCCACCAAAGTTACTATTACTAAACAATGTCAAAATGTTTAATTTGCATATTTTATTAATAAGTAAGCAAGCTTGAAACCTTGATAAAAGGACTAGATGAGGACTGCCTTGTCTTCAACGGTCCACATGCCTCTAAATTGATCATTCTGTTGATTCCTAGGTGGCAGCACAACTCATGACTATTTCTTGATTCTACTCCACCTAGTGGATAATGTTGTGACACTGTCGATAAGCTTACTGTTGAAGGCTAGTAATGCCATGTGATGTTAGTCAAAGAGAAGGAAGGCATGTTCAACACATAAATTTTTAAAAGGGTAGATGGAGGTTTTGATAGATATAGGCAGTTTACATTCATATTTAGGAGTAACTACAATGATATAGAACATGTAGATGAAGGCAAATAGTTAAGTTGTAAGGGGCAGCTGTGATGTCAGGCAGAAGATAGCTTTGCCCCAGGTGCAAAGAAGTCATGATTTAAACAAAAATCGGGTTTATTTGATTTAAATTGAATTTTTTTATTTATTTGATTTTTTTAAAATCTGGTATATAGAAATTTATATAGATGTTTATATTTATAAACTGTTTCAAACCTGTTCTATTCAAATCGATTTGGGTACTTGTCTTAACAGAGGGTACATGATTTTTGCTTATATAAAGACATTAGACAATGTCCACAAGGCCTCACCCCCATAGTTGCATAATCTGTCTTGGAAAGGAAAGCTTGCTGTGTGTCTGTGGCTGTAGCAGTATATATTGTTTGCTGAGAGGGTGGATTAGCACCTGTCCAAGGCTCTGTGTACTCTAAGGGTCTTCAACCAGACTGCAAACTGGTACAGTATTAAATAATTGTAGCCCAGACTGTCTCACTTGAGTCAACATACTGAATTGGTAGCAACTAGCACAAACTCTAAGTAAGTGAACTTTAACTCAGGGCTTCTGACTTGAAAAGATATTTCCTCTGGAAGACAAGTTTGTGTGGCTTCACTGCATTCAGAAAGGGAATAGCTCAAACATACACAATGTCATAAAATATTTGACTCTCAGGCTATCTGGTGTCAATATCATTTAAAAAATGCAAAACTTTGTTGATCTCGATGCTTGTAAACAATTATTTATGTTAAATTCATATAAATCAGCGGTTAAAAAAATCGGAAGCAAAAAAAATCATAAATCAATTATTTTTTTGGAGTGATTTAAATCATGATTTAAATCAATGATTTAAATCAAACAACCCTGCCTCTGTACCACCAAACTGCTATAGGAATTCTAAAAAAATTTAACAGTATTGTAGGTTTTTTGTGAGAACAAAGAATATATAGTGTAGTATCATCTGTAACTTAATTCATTAATATATATTTATTCTCATTCAGTCAATCATCGTTGCTCCCACTGGAGCATAGTGCAACAAATCTTTGGACGAGTCAGCCGAGTTCATTCCATGTCTTCTCAGCCAGCTTCATGTCTTCTTCCATGGTCCTTCTCCAGGTGCCCAGTGATCTGGTACCCAGTGGTCTGTCTCTTCTCCAGGTGCCCAGTGGTCTGTCTCTTCTCCAAGTGCTGAATGGTCTACCCCTTCTCCAAGTGCCCAATGGTATGTCTCTTCTCCAGGGGCCCAGTGGTCTGTCTCTTCTCCAGGGGCCCAGTGGTCTGTCTCTTCTCCAGAGGCCCAGTTGTCTGTCTCTTCTCCAGGGGCCCAGTTGTCTGTCTTTTCTCCAGGTGCCCAGTGGTATGTCTCTTTTCCAAGTGCCCAATGGTCTGTCTCTTCTCCAGGGGCCCAGTTGTCTGTCTCTTCTCCAGGCACACAGTGGTATGTCTCTTCTCCAGGTGCCCAGTGGTCTGTCTCTTCTCCAGGGGCCCAGTTGTATGTCTCTTCTCCAGGGGCCCAGTTGTCTGTCTCTTCTCCAAGTGCCCAATGGTCTGTCTCTTCTCCAGGGGCCCAGTTGTCTGTCTCTTCTCCAAGTGCCCAGTGGTCTCTCTCTTCTCCAGGTGCCCAGTGGTCTGCATCTTCTCCAGGGGCCCAGTTGTCTGTCTCTTCTCCAGGGGCCCAGTTGTCTGTCTCTTCTCCAGGTGCCCAGTGATCTGTCTCTTCTCCAAGTGCCCAATGGTCTGTCTCTTCTCCAGGTGCCCAGTGGTCTGTCTCTTCTCCAGGTGCCCATTGGTCTGTCTCTTCTCCAGGGGCCCAGTGGTCTGTCTCTTCTCCAAGTGCCCAATGGTCTGTCTCTTCTCCAGGGGCCCAGTGGTCTGTCTCTTCTCCAAGTGGCCAGTGGTCTGTATCTTCTCCAGGGGCCCAGTGGTCTATCTTTTCTCCAAGTACGCAATGGTATGTCTCTTCTCCAGGGGCCCAGTGGTCTGTCTCTTCTCCAGAGGCCCAGTTGTCTGTCTCTTCTCCAGGGGCCCAGTTGTCTGTCTTTTCTCCAGGTGCCCAGTGGTATGTCTCTTTTCCAAGTGCCCAATGGTCTGTCTCTTCTCCAGGGGCCCAGTTGTCTGTCTCTTCTCCAGGCACACAGTGGTATGTCTCTTCTCCAGGTGCCCAGTGGTCTGTCTCTTCTCCAGGGGCCCAGTTGTATGTCTCTTCTCCAGGGGCCCAGTTGTCTGTCTCTTCTCCAAGTGCCCAATGGTCTGTCTCTTCTCCAGGGGCCCAGTTGTCTGTCTCTTCTCCAAGTGCCCAGTGGTCTGTCTCTTCTCCAGGTGCCCAGTGGTCTGCATCTTCTCCAGGGGCCCAGTTGTCTGTCTCTTCTCCAGGGGCCCAGTGGTCTGTCTCTTCTCCAAGTGCCCAATGGTCTGTCTCTTCTCCAGGTGCCCAGTGGTCTGTCTCTTCTCCAGGTGCCCATTGGTCTGTCTCTTCTCCAGGGGCCCAGTGGTCTGTCTCTTCTCCAAGTGCCCAATGGTCTGTCTCTTCTCCAGGGGCCCAGTGGTCTGTCTCTTCTCCAAGTGGCCAGTGGTCTGTATCTTCTCCAGGGGCCCAGTGGTCTATCTTTTCTCCAAGTACGCAATGGTCTGTCTCTTCTCCAGGGGCCCAGTGGTCTGTCTCTTCTCCAGGGGCCCAGTTGTCTGTCTCTTCTCCAGGGGCCTAGTTGTCTGTTTCTTCTCCAGGTGCCCAGTGGTCTGTCTCTTCTCCAAGTGCTGTGTGGTCTACTTCTTCTCCAAGTGCCCAGTGGTGTGTCTTCTCCAAGTGCTGAGTGGTCTACCTCTTCTCCAGGTGCCCAGTGGTCTGCCTCTTCTCCCTTATTCACGTGGTGTCCATTTCAAAGTGGCATGTTGAAGACTACTGCAGAGCACATAGCCATGCCATATCGTTCTTCTTTGTGTTACCTATATATATATATTATATGATTTCTTTCCCTGACCTTTTCCTATCAGGTTATTTGCGTGAAGTTTCTATGAATTTTCTGTGAATTAATTTTGTTTCTGTGAAATCAAGTCTTGTATTACATGGCATTCTGCTACCTCTTCTTAATACTCATCTGGCTTTGTTGCTAGGAAGCAGTTTAGCCGTAGACGATTCCAGGGTCGAATTGCTGCTAAGATTACTTCTGTTGTTAGCGAGCAGGATTTTTTCCAGGAATATAACTTACTTTCTCTGGCAACGTCTGTCTGTGTTCACCCTGAGTTACAGTCGGGGCTGAGTAGACTGGTTTGTCAGTCCAGGCTTGAGGCGAAGGACACCATCATTATATGTGGTGTCGTCTCCTCTCAGGAGGTCGGCTGTCGTGGATCTCCCTTGATGTCTGCACTGTGCCATTCTTTTCAGGTGTTCACACTTCATTTTTCCAATCCACGCCTCGATGTCTGGCCATGTGGCTCCTGTTGTGTCTCCATGTGGCTTCTATTGTCTGTCCATGTGGCTTCTGTTGTCTGTCCATGTGGCTTTTGTTGTCCATGTGGCTTCTGTTGTCCATGTGGCTTCTGTTATATGTCCATATGGCTCCTGTTGTGCGTCCATGTGGCTTCTGTTGTGTTTCCATGTGGCTTCTGTTGTCTGTCCATGTGGCTTCTGTTGTCTGTCCATGTGGCTTCTGTTGTCTGTCCATGTGGCTTCTGTTGTCTGTCCATGTGGCTTCTGTTGTCTATGTGGCTTCTGTTATCTGTCCATATGGCTCCTGTTGTGCATCCATGTGGCTTCTGTTGTGTTTCCATGTGGCTTCTGTTGTCTGTCCATGTGGCTTCTGTTGTTTGTCCATGTGGCTTCTGTTGTCTGTCCACGTGGCTCCTGTTGCGTGTCCATGTGGCTCCTGTTGCGTGTCCATGTGGCTTCTGTTGTGTGTCCATGTGGCTTCTGTTGTCTGTCCATGTGGCTTCTGTTGCCTGTCCATGTGGCTTCTGTTGTGTGTCCATGTGGCTTCTGTTGTCTGTCCATGTGGCTTCTGTTGTCTGTCCACGTGGCTTCTGTTGTCTGTCCACGTGGCTCCTGTTGCGTGTCCATGTGGCTTCTGTTGTCTGTCCACGTGGCTTCTGTTGTCTGTCCACGTGGCTCCTGTTGCGTGTCCACGTGGCTTCTGTTGTCTGTCCACGTGGCTTCTGTTGTCTGTCCACGTGGCTCCTGTTGCGTGTCCATGTGGCTTCTGTTGTCTGTCCACGTGGCTTCTGTTGTCTGTCCACGTGGCTCCTGTTGCGTGTCCATGTGGCTTCTGTTGTCTGTCCATGTGGCTTCTGTTGTCTGTCCACGTGGCTTCTGTTGTCTGTCCACGTGGCTTCTGTTGTCTGTCTACGTGGCTCCTATTGCGTGTCCATGTGGCTTCTGTTGTCTGTCCATGTGGCTTCTGTTGTCTGTCCACGTGGCTTCTGTTGCGTGTCCATGTGGCTTCTGTTGTCTGTCCATGTGGCTTCTGTTGTCTGTCCATGTGGCTTCTGTTGCGTGTCCATGTGGCTTCTGTTGTCTGTCCATGTGGATTCTGTTGTCTGTCCATGTGGCTTCTGTTGCATGTCCATGTGGCTCTGTTGTGTGTCCATGTGGCTTCTGTTGTGTGTCCATGTGGCTTCTGTTGTCTGTCCATGTGGCTTCTGTTGTCTGTCCACGTGGCTTCTGTTGTCTGTCCACGTGGCTCCTGTTGCGTGTCCATGTGGCTTCTGTTGTCTGTCCACGTGGCTTCTGTTGTCTGTCCACGTGGCTCCTGTTGCGTGTCCATGTGGCTTCTGTTGTCTGTCCACGTGGCTTCTGTTGTCTGTCCACGTGGCTCCTGTTGCGTGTCCATGTGGCTTCTGTTGTCTGTCCAAGTGGCTTCTGTTGTCTGTCCAAGTGGCTTCTGTTGTCTGTCCACGTGGCTCCTGTTGCGTGTCCATGTGGCTTCTGTTGTCTGTCCATGTGGCTTCTGTTGTCTGTCCATGTGGCTTCTGTTGTGTGTCCATGTGGCTTCTGTTGTCTGTCCACGTGGCTTCTGTTGTCTGTCCACGTGGCTCCTGTTGCGTGTCCATGTGGCTTCTGTTGTCTGTCCATGTGGCTTCTGTTGTCTGTCCATGTGGCTTCTGTTGTCTGTCCACGTGGCTTCTGTTGTCTGTCCACGTGGCTCCTGTTGCGGGTCCATGTGGCTTCTGTTGTGTGTCCATGTGGCTTCTGTTGTGTGTCCATGTGGCTTCTGTTGTGTGTCCATGTGGCTTCTGTTGTCTGTCCATGTGGCTTCTGTTGTCTGTCTGTGTTGCTTCTGTTGTCTGTCCGTGTGGTTTCTGTTGTCTGTCCGTGTGGCTTCTGTTGTCTGTCCGTGTTTGCTTCTGTTGTCTGTCCTATGTTCTGTCCTATATTTCCCACTGTATTGCTTGATTGATGATTTAGTTTGTGTTCTATATTTTGTTGAAGGGTTGTTTTTTATTACGGCCAGATTTAGTACTTCTGTGTTCTTGACATGTTCAGTCCAGCAAGGACATATAATGTACTTAAATGTTCTAGTTAACCCTAGGAGTGACCAATGATGAATTTCCACGGTGTACTAAAATTGGAGTTATTCATAAGGGTGTTTCTAAAAAATCATAACATCGATAATAATTATGTGATTGAGGTATCATTTTATTGCAAAAAAGACTATTATAATAAAATTATAAAAACTACAGCATATAATCTGACCATGTGAATATTACTATTTGAATTTCATCCAAAAAAAAGAAGCAAAAAGTTTAATTTTCATCCTGCTACCAGATAATTACTGAGTGGCTGTATGTCCCTATGTCCATGGGGGAAATGTAGCCATACACATTAGCTTCAAAATAAAACAAAGATGAATAAAATATGTTGAGAACTTTTATTTTAAAAATTTTTTCCAACACTACTGATTCATACAGGGCCATCGGTCCCGTGTCATTTACAGTGGCTGTGTGGGCTGTCAAAGCAGGTGGAAATCACGATGTCAACTTGCAGATATTTACCTCAGAAAAGCCCGCAGCATCATTCTTACAGTCTGAACTAGTACTGAATGTCTGAACGTGATTTACTAATGCTGTCATTCAATTAGCTGAAATATTCACATGGAAACTTGAAATAATGTGGCCTAAAGTGAACTGACACAGAACAAAGTGAGAAAACAAAATGGCGGATTAGTAAATAAAAAGCCCAGACAACACGTGTTTTAACAACGATGCTCATTCGCTGCGTATAGTGCACTCGCTCATTCACATGTACACGAATAGGCCAATCATAGAGCTTTCCAAAGTACATGTTAAATATTTAGATACTATGAATGGAAACAAATTTATTCTGCGGAGCATAGTAAAAGCAGCCATATATGGGCACCAACTTTTGACGTGTTTTGTAAACTAGATCAGTGATTCAGCTTTCCAATGATACCATTTGTTCCCGTGTCAGGTACTGGTAACGGAAACGAAAATTGTTCCTACAGAGTGATGCCAAAATCGCCCCAAAATCGGCCGGAACTGTTTTCGCACTGATTGTGCGGGCCGAATTCGGCCCATGGGTCACTCCCAGGATTAATGCGTTTAACAATTTTATTTAGCAAGCCTAAGTTGTAATTCGACAAAGGTGGGATGGAATTAGACATGTCAACTATCTGATTCTGAATCTTAAACAATATTCTCAATGCTCTTTAAGAGCCAAAAAAGAGAAGCAATTGGCATGTAGGTTCGACGCAGCTAGTAGCAATTAAGTTGGTCTTTCTGGATGTGTGTTTGAATGAAATATATTTTGTTGTTATTTGGTATTAAATTTGTTGTGGTCTTAAATTTTTTATGTGTTGGTCTTAAAAAGGTCCTAAATCAGATCCATGGGAAAGAACGATTGGTTAAGTGCATATCACACAGATTCACTGGAAATGTCTAGTCGATCTTTGAAAATCATGTTACTGTGAAGGGTTTGGAAGCTGGATTGCTTCTATTGTGGGTCCCCAGGGATAATGTCATGCAATCTTTGAGATTGACCCATTTTAATTACTGTGATAGGTAAAATGGCTTAAAATATCTGCCGCTCTTTGTATATGGTCAAGGATAATGAAGGCTGTTCGGTAAGGTCAAGGATCATCTGTAGATTGTTCAGTAAGGTCAAGGATAGTCTGCAAGTTGCTCAGTAAGATGAAGGATAATCTGCAAGTTGTCTGGTATGGTCAAGGATAATCTGCAGTTTGTTTTATGGTCACATGAGATCTGTAGGCTGCCCAACCGTGCAGGCTGCCCTGATGGCTACTACCAAATGGCCTAGCAAATCATACAGGTACTCATGCCCACAATAACACTGGCATCACAAGATTAATTACATTGTAACTACATCACATGACAAAAACAGGGATCCGCTCTGTCGGATCGACTATTCATAACAATATCAAATGGCATGCCTGGGTGAACCATGTCTTACTGCAAGACAGCGCATAACAAGTAGTCCATAGAATAGACAGTCATTTCATTCGTTTATAAGGCCAGCAGATATGAATAACAGAGATGTGCTGATAAAGTAACCCATGGGTATGGGGATGACACAGCCCTATATCACTCATTATTCAAAGGGGATGGATGGTGTGTTGTAAATTATTAAGTAACTGTAATGTCTCCCTGTTGGCATTGGATGGAAGCAAGTGTTTTGTGCTGCCCATGTAGGCAGCGTACTTACATCAGTAGCCACTTTGGCGAGTCACAGTCAGCAGGTAACAATTGGCAATGTTCTAGTTGGGCTTGTTTTCTCAATTAACCCAGGTGTCGAACAGTGGGGGACGAGGAATTATGGCACCTTGATTTCCTGTGGAAGGGAATCACTTCCAGCTACCTGGTCATGAATAAACGTCCTGGTTTACATGTAGAAATAAAAATAAAGATTTCCAATATGAAACCTGTAGTCTTGCAATCTTGAATAGATGGTTTCTTGGATTGTTGCATTAAGCATCTTATTTACCTCACCAACACCTTAGACACATGCTTGTTTTGAGACAACGCTCTGTGAGAGTTGGACCCAAGCTCAGTGAGTTGGGCCACGATCAGTGAAAGTTGGACCCACATCAGTAAGAGTTGGACCCACGATCAGTGAGAGTTGGACCCACGATCAGTGAGAGTTGGACTCACGATCAGTGAGAGTTAGACTCACGATCAGTGAGAGTCAGTCAGAGTTGGGCCCATGCCCAGTCAGAGTTGGGCCCACGCCCAGTCAGAGTTGGGCCCACGCCCAGTCAGAGTTGGGCCCACGCCCAGTCAGAGTTGAGCCCACGCCCAGTCAGAGTTGGGCCCATGCCCAGTCAGAGTTGGGCCCACGCCCAGTCAGAGTTGGGCCCATGCCCAGTCAGAGTTGGGTACATGCTCAGTGACAGCTGGGCCCACGCTCAGTGACAGCTGGGCCCACGCTCAGTGATAGTTGTGCCTGCACTCTATGACAGTTTGGCCCACGCTCAGTGACATTTGGGTTTGTGTCCATCAAAATATCATCACACAAAATATACATAGAAAATGCCAAATGGATAAAAAGCATGTTCTATGTAATGCCATCAGATGAAATCCACATAAATGTCATCAGGTGAATATAATGTCAACAACCGAACAGAAACTCATTTGGGCAGAATGCCAGCATTTTCCTGGTTACAGTAGGAAGTGTGACAGGAGTGTGTCTAATGAGACGCCATGGGCCAATGGTAGGGCTGTTCAGCAATGTAGACATGATATTTGAATCAAAACATTTAAATTAAACGGATATGAAAACATCATGGTTCATCAAGCCACATTTGGGCAGTAAAGATGTTAGGGTAGATATAGTTTATACGTTATAATATGATTTTATGATAAAATAATCAGACTTTGTACCTTTGATGAGAAACATTATGTTATGATGGATGTCTAACAAGTCAGTAGACAGTCAGTAGTTAGATAGTCAACAAAAACTGAGTCTTAGACATTGCTATAATAACTTCCAGACATGCTACACACTGAGTTAATGTATATGTGGCAGTTGTACAAGGATAAATGACATACTTTATGGCAGCAATATGAGCCAGTTGCCCATTGAAGAGAACAAAGTGAGTACTGTATAATGGGTGGTCCCAGACATAAGGGTGTACAAGAAACTGAGTGAAGGAAAGGAACTGGGCGAAGGAAAAGGAGTAATTGTTCTTCCCAAGAAAAATACCCATCCTCAACTGTGCTGCCCAACAAAATATAAATATTTTATGTATTTTCATTGCACTAAAGCCATAACAAGACCACAATATATGTATACCGACACAACATGTATACTGACACAACATATGTATACCGACACAACATATGTATACTGACACAACATATGTATACCGACACAACATATGTATACTGACACAACATATGTATACCAACACAACATATGTATACCGACACAACATATGTATACCAACACAACATATGTATACCGACACAACATATGTATACCGACACAACATATGTATACCGACACAACATATGTATACTGACACAACATATGTATACCAACACAACATATGTATACCGACACAACATGTATACCGACATAACATATGTATACTGACACAACATATGTATACTGAATAAGCACGCAGTAGTAGCGCAGCATACTTTACAAAACATAATTTTAAAACTACTTCCAAGTTTGAATACAAAAGCGGCTAATAATAATAGCTTTAATTACAACTATCATTATGACTATTGTCGTAATGTAATGCTAATTCTTCCCAATCCTTTTTGAAGTATTGTCATACCGCTTACCCTATTACAATTTTAAAAAGGAATTGGCTAACTTGTTTTGGCTAGCTTGTAGATGACTTTTGTGGCCTGTTCAACTGCTTCTGTCTTTGTGCGTTGCCAGATCTTGAAAGTCTGTTTCCTCTTCACTGAGTCCTGGACGTCCTCCTGCCACCACCACGATTCCTTCTCTCGAAACTTGCCTCATCTGATCCGTCCAAGGACTTCCTCTCCTGTTTGCACTAAGCATTCCTGCAGTTCTTCCCGTGATGGTTACTTCTCTTCTGTTGTCCATCTGTTCAATTGTTCTGTCACCTTGATGTTAAACTCATCTCGTTGCTCCTCCTGTTTGAGTTGGTACCAATTCACCTACCTGATGCTTGGTCTTCTTATTTACCTGTGTCCTAGGGCCAGGGTCATGTTAGCCACTAGTATCCTCTGTTGTCTTGACATGCTTTCACCTGGAATCACTTTGCAGTCAGTCATCTCTTTGAGGTTAACGCATAATATAATCTATTATTGTCTCATTCTGCCCACTCTTGCAGGTGATATAGTGCTCCTTCCATTTCCTAAAGAACGTGTTCCCAGTGCCAAGTTGAAAGCCTGTGCGAAGTTTAGTGCACTCTCTCGTTCCTCGTTTCTGACACCATAGCTGAAACCTCCATGTAAACTCTCAGATCCGGTGTTGTGCTCTCCCACATGAGCATTCAGGTCTGCCCCGATGATAACTCTATACTATATTTCCCTTACAACTCCTCCATTTCTTCCTAGAACTGCTCTTTCTCCTCCTTGGCGCATGGAGCGTATGCTGATAAATGGTGATCTTTCATCCTGCAAACACTAACTTCACTGTCATGATCCTGTCAGATGTTCACTTCACCTCTAAGATGTTCTCCAATCTCTCTCGCCTTGGCTCCCGACCACCCTGTCTCCTGTACGCACGCTATGTCAGCCTTCCTTCTCTCCATGGTCTCTACAACCTCTCTGCTCTTTCCTCTCATTGTGCCAAGATTTATAGTCATGATCTAAGACAGCATAGTATGATAGGCTTACAAAATCCAAATGTTAAACAAATTCTGTGGTCCTACTATATTGAAGGATTTATGAACGAACAAACTATAGAATCAATTATTTTTTTCTAATGTACTAATTTAATGTGTTTTGCTTTGGCTGTAGGTTTGTGTTGATGTTCGAGGGAATCCGAGGACTCCGTTACCAAGGCGACATCGCTATTGATGATGTCACACTTAGTCCTGAGTGCTTTGGCAAAGGTAAGAGAGTATTCCTTGAAATATTGTGCCGTTACCTGCTTTTAGTCGGTTTGAATTGATTCCTTGAAAACTGTTGTTCACGCCATATGTACATTTGTTTGATTTTGTGTATTTGTGAGTGGTTTCTTCATATTGAATTATAGGTGAGATGGTAAACAGGGTCTTTGCAGGTGGGGAAAGTCAGTGATGGAAATAAAAAAAAGTTTAACCAAAACCCTGCAGAATTTTTTTTCAAAGTCTGGGAGAAATCATGGATATTTTGTGAGTGCATCCGCACTTAAATTAAAATAAATGTGGAAACTTCTGCAACATAATTCTTTTTAACAATACTAGAATATAATATCTGTGTTGTCAGATTTGTTTAGATTAACTACTTCTTTATTTGCCCTTTGAAATGTCTGTACAAAAGTAATGGTTTGTCCATTTGGCAAGACAGTCTACAAAAGTAATGGTGTGTCCATTTGGCAAGGCAGTCTGTACAAAAGGCTATCATTAATGTTACGTGGAGTCGCTTTAACCCATTAGACCCCACAACGGCCGCCGCCGGCCGCTCTGTGCGTTCCTGGAACGGCCGCCGCTGGCGAATAACTACTCAACTAAACACTACCAAATTTTGCCATACCCTAGCGGATACATTTTGCAACAACAACAGCTCATTACGTGCATGTGTTGCCCTTTCGGAAATCTTTATTTTCATCAGTTTTATTCATGCTATCTTGAAAATTTTTATTTCTATATTTGTCATGATAAAATATGGTGTCATCTGAAAAATAACCATCAGAATTTGATAATGTTTTCAGTGGTGCAAAGCTAACACATATAGCTACATTTTCTTCGCTGAGTTGCATAGGGTTATAGCATGGGATCATTGTCAAATGTCAGTCGCAACTTTAAAAGTTTTAATAAATGTACTATTTTGTCTTTGCAAATTGTGATCAAATGTCAACATTTTATTAATATATCCTATTTCTATGTATACATCCATGTGGAGAAATTACTACTCTTCAAAATAAACGCAACTTGTAATTGTCAATATTGAATAGTTTTTTCTACAGATTTTTTAACACAAGGAGGTAAAATCGCTCGAAATTTGCCAGAAATCCTGGGAACATGGTGGCACGTTTTAATAAAATCCTGGGGCCTAATGGGTTAATTAGAAAACAAAAAATTATCTCTGACTTTTATAAATGTGTCCGGAAATGATTGTAGATGGAGGCTTGTTTCCAGTAATTGGCACTCTTGTATAGAGAAAAGAGCAATCTATTGTCAACGTGGATCTTAGTTCTAGTCAATGCTGGATATCATTGGGGGTGAAATTGGACTTTGGCATTGTTTCAATGGTAAAATGAAAATTGAATATGAAAGTGAAAGCACCCATTGGCGACAACAATGTGTCTAACTTGCAACTGTTATCTTTAGTTAGTTTCAATAAAACAAGATGTTTTACTCTATTTTGACTGCATTGTATTGATGGCCACTAGGTATGGCAGAATCCATCATGTTTGTATGTTAATGCTGGAACAAGGTCTCAGTGCTGGGAAGGACACATTTTTGTGTTGCAGATAACCAAAAATTAATGGTGTTTGAAGTATACTGCAAATAGGTAGTCTTCTAGAATAGAAAACTAATATAAATGCGTATGCATGCATGCACACACACACGTGCACGCACTCATCCTTTGACATTGGTTATGAAATAAAAACAGGAAGTACAAGAGTCTCGAATATTAGCTGGACGTAACTTTTAAGTTATTATTCTTTGGCATAACTTCTTCTTCAACAACAAACATGTAATCTAGTGGCAAATTAATAATGTCTTCTAGCATGCATATCACAATTACTAGACTGATAAGGCCATTTAGTGATCATCTACAAGATATGTTTCCCAGTTAATAATAATAATAATAATTAACTTCTATGGTATCCTCAGGAACCTGAGCTCAGAGGCGCAACAAAGCAGAATCATTAAGCATAATCACGAACAGAGTGACATGCAAAAGTCATTATCAGAACGAAGGACAACCAAAGATTTATGGTGGAAATGCAATTTGAAATAAATATGTCTTGAGTTTTTTTCGGAAAATAGCTGTAGTTTCAGATGTTTTCTAAGTGATGGGGAGTTCATTCCAGACCCTAGGTGCAATGACAGAGAAAGCACGTTTGCCCAAGTTAAGTTTTGTTTTAGGGTGAATAAGTTGTGAAATTGATGATCTGAGCTGCCTAGGGATATTTGAAAGGAGACTAGCCAAGTAGGGTGGTAAATACTTCACTGGACATTCTGACTAGTGACATTTCTTTTGTGTTGACTATTGTGCACAAACCACATTATTTGTAAAACTCCTGTTGACAACTCATATTGATACATATTGATACATATTGAGACATATTGATACATATTGAGACATTGATACATATTGATACATACAGAGACATATTGAGACATATTGATACATGGTTCTTGAAGGCAGATTGTCCCTTTCAACTTCGTCATTAATAATTATTATAAATAATAACTTCTTCGTCATTAATTTGAAGATCATTTTGTAAATTATTACAAATACTTATTAGAAATAATAACTTCACAACAACATTTCCAATATTTTTAAGCATCCAGGCAATAATTGCTTGTTAATTATTTTAATTAATTATTATTTAGCTATTTTTTTTGTATTTATTGCTAAACAGGAGTGATTTTTATACAGTACTTACAGTAGATTGTGTGCCTACTTAGAAGTGCAATTTAAATTATTGCCTCATTGATCAAGAGTCTCCTTAAAGTGGTTACATCAGCTTTATGATGTTGGCGATAACCACAAATTATTAATTATTAAAATAAGCTACATAATTTTGTCCCGAGTTTGAGAGCACCTATAGTTAAATAATGTTGTTCAGTGGACCTTTCTGGATACGACAGGATTCTACTGTTGTTGTATGTTGTAGTTTGATCATATTTACTTTTTACCTATATATGAATAACCACAATGCTTATTATATAACCACAATGCTTGTTATATAACCACAATGCTTGTTATATAACCACAATGCTTGTTATATTGTATATAACATTCTAAGAGGAGAAGTTAAAGAAGAGATTGTGTAACACAACATGAGCATTTTTGAAAACATGGTCTACTCAGTGGGACTCTCCGTAAGCTAGAGGCTTCCATGTCCTCTTGCCATCTTGACTTTTTGCTTTGGGAGGCATTCTTGTTCAAATCTTCTTATGTTAAACATGCATAAGGTCTTGTGCGTGCTTACATTAGTCTGATACCGTGCAGACATACACAGCAATATATTAGACAGTAATGGCGCCATGTCCAACGTAAGCATGAACACTAGCAAACCATGCTTTCCACATTAAATATGGACCATTCTTGTACAGTCTATGAATTTCAGAATGTTGGCTACTTTGAATATCTTTATTTGTAGTCCAATATTTCTGTGTTACAAAGTCAGGAACAAACATGACGTTTAGAGAGTTTACCAAAGAAATTCTTTATCTGAATTTTTAAACAATTGTTTAAGTAGATCCTCAGGAGCAGAGTGATTTAGATTTTACATTTCACTCACTTTCCGGGGGACTCTCTCTCTCTCTCTCTCTATGTGAGTAATGGCAGACGGATCCTATCTGTGGGCTGTCGCCTTCTCTTTGGAAGGTAGTACTCGTGTGTGGAAAATATTACTCCTGTGTGGAAAATATTACTCATGTGTGGAAGATAGTACTCCTGTGTGGTAGGTAGTACTCCTGTGTGGAAGATAGTACTCCTGTGTGGAAGAAAGTACTCCTGTGTGGAAGATAGTACTCCTGTGCAGAAGATAGTACTCCTGTGTGGAAGATAGTACTCCGGTGTGGAAGAAAGCACTCCTGTGCAGAAGATAGTACTCCTGTGTGGAAGATAGTACTCCTTTTGCAGAAGAAACTACTCCTGTGTGGATGATAGTACTCCTGTGTGGAAGAAAGTACTCCTGTTGAAGATAGTACTCTTGTGTGGAAGAAAGTACTCCTGTGTGGAAGAAAGTACTCCTGTGTGGAAGATAGTACTCCTGTGCAGAAGATAGTACTCCTGTGTGGAAGATAGTACTCCTGTGTGGAAGATAGTACACCTGTGCAGAAGATAGTACTCCTGTGTGGAAGATAGTACTCCTGTGTGGAAGATAGTACTCCTGTGCAGAAGGTAGTACTCCTGTGTGGAAGATAGTACTCCATGTCTTGCAGCCTCATGGAGTGTAACAGTGTTGTAAGTGACAGTAAATGAAATGCTACATGTGACAGCCAAAGAGGAAACTGTCTCTATTTGCCTGTCTTGATACATCTTGTTTTTTGTCTAAGGACAGGCTCTCAGTAGGAGGCAGGCTGCTTCGCCTCTGTCAAGTAGTGCAGGAGAACACACTGTGGCAGGTGGCTGTTTTAAGCCTTTCCTTTAATACCAATTTGTACCTGTTGCTGAGTTGTATTGTTTCAATGCATGGTCTCCTAAAGAATCCTATTAAATCATGAAATGACATTGTGAAAAATTCCTATAATTGGCTTGGGTTGCATGAATGCAAAAAAATTCATCCAATAAAAAAATTCCACTGTAGTTGAAGAACTAACTGCTGAAGAAAATAGCAAAAAAAATAGAGTTATGTGAATTTACTTACAAAATATGCTTTGCTAAAGTTTGAAGATACATTTAAGAAAAAATTATTCTCGACAATAAATTTTTTTTCTTCCAATAATTAGTGGGTACGTGCAGCATGTGAAATGGAGATAAATTAATATGCTGTAAAATAAAAAAGAATTTGATGTCTAGGGTAAACAAAACTGAAAGTAAATTATCTTTTCTGAATGCACGTATTTTCATGATTTTTATTAAACTATATATGAAACATATCGTTCTCACCATGATCACCACCATATTCATGGTATATATATATATATATATATATATATTTTTTTTTTTACATATATGTATTTTGTACTTATTTATATTTTTTACTAATTTATTTTTTACTGCATATTTGTATATATATATATATATATATATATATATATATATATATATATATATATATATATATATATATATGGGTTTTTACATGAAATAAAAATATTTGTATATGAAATATAATACAGATTTTTGAGTAGTATAAAGCGCGTATGGACCCGTTTCTATGAAGTACACGTTACCTTTATGTTTATTTTGATAATTTATTCAACAGATAGAATGTTCAGATGGCATAAATATTTAAAATCTAATGTACCATTCTTACTTAGTGCATTACCTCATCCTTTGAAAGTTGAAATGGCACTATGCACAGGCATGCTGATTCCAGGAATTAACTCAGTTTCTCCCACACAGCAAATACTGCCACAAAGTCGTTTAACTGCAAATGTTGTCACTGTTCTTCACAAGAATCACTTAGTTTTTTTTATGAATCTCTACTTCCTTCCTACACACAAAAAATGTTTTTGTAGCAGTGTTAACACACTGGAGATTTGTGTGGCTTTGTTGGTTCTGTTTTATAATTACTAATAAAATACTTGATATAAATACAGTCAAACCTGCTCAAGCGACCACCTGTCCTTAACGATCACAGTCAACTTGTCCTTTCACAAGAGTTTCACATGTTAAATGACCTGCATTAAGTGACCACCTGCATTAAGATATCTCTTTTTGACCATCTATTGAGTGATCACGTAAGACAGGTTTGACTGTATATTCCTTTATGAATCCAATGTTTGATAATTTGGTTTCCAAAAGCCCTTAGCCCACCCAGCTGTCCCTGTCTAATGAGGTGTAGTCAGTAAGTTTACCATACACAATGGCTACCGTCTTTTCATCATATCTCAGTTGTTGGCGTAACTGATCTCTATAGTCCTGTAATAGTATACACATCCTAGAACATATTCTCAATGTTTCTAAAAAGATCAATGTTTGATCATTAGGTTGCTTGTATAATGTCAAGATATCTACTTTCTAAATGTTTGCCTACATTCAGTCTACTTAACTTTGTCTGAAGGCTGGATTGGCGACAGAGACAGGTTGTCTCAAGAATGATTAGAGTATGAAGACTTGATAGATGAGGTTTGCCATTGATGAGGTAGTAGTGGACTCAAGACAGAATTGATGAGGTAGTAGTGGACTCAAGACAGAATTGATGAGGTAGTAGTGGGCTCAAGACAGAATTGATGAGGTAATAGTGGACTCAAGACAGAATTAATGAGATAGTACTGGACTCAAGACAGGATTAATGAGATAGTAGTAGACTCAAGACTGGATTGATGAGATAGTAGTGGACTCAAGACTGGATTGATGAGATAGTAGTGGACTCAAGACAGGATTGATGATATAGTAATGGACTCAAGACAGATTGATGAGATAGTAGTGGACTCAAGACTGAATTAATGAGATAGTAGTGGACTCAAGACAGGATTGATGAGATAGTAGTGGACTCAAGACTGAATTGATGAGATAGTAGTGGACTCAAGACAGGATTGATGAGATAGTAGTGGACTCAAGACAAGATTGATGAGATAGTAGTGGACTCAAGACAGGATTGATGAGATAGTAGTGGACTCAAGACTGAATTGATGAGATAGTAGTGGACTCAAGACAAGATTGATGAGATAGTAGTAGACTCAAGACTGGATTGATGAGATAGTAGTGGACTCAAGACTGAATTGATGAGATAGTAGTGGACTCAAGACAGGATTGATGAGATAGTAGTGGACTCAAGACTGAATTGATGAGATAGTAGTGGACTCAAGACAGGATTGATGAGATAGTAGTGGACTCAAGACAAGATTGATGAGGTAGTAGTGGACTCAAACAAATGCCCACATGGTGCTAACGTTTGTATACCTTTTTTCAGTTGTGAAATGCAACCATGCTTGGTGCATGACCAACATCAATGTTTGTTTGGACATAAATGTTTACTTGCAGTGATACAGACATCGTTATTCAAGTTGTTAACTGGTGTTCTTGGATTGGCAGGTGATCCATGACTAAGTTGTCACCAGTAATCTTTCACGATCCCAGTTAGATATTACGTGGTCTAGGCGAGGATTCTAAGAAACATGGAAACATGTGGAAGATTTGACCAAATTTGCTTGTATTGTTATAGCTTATAACAATGACATTCCTAAGTAACGTTGGTCGCTGGTGGTGGTCGATTCTTGTATTACTTTGAGTGGGTTCTTACTTGATAACATCTCTTATGAGTCGTGCAATATTATTATTAGAGTTGCTAACTGGTGTTTAATTACCAGACCGTCCTTGTGTTAGAGTATTTACTATGAAAAAAGATAACTTCATTATGTATGTAAGCACGTAGAGACTGCTTACTAACTTTAATCCTAGTCTCATTGGTACAGGTGAATGAGACTACATTCCACCGGCCCTCCCTGTTCCAAGTACAGGTGAATGAGACTACATTCCACCGGCCCTCCCTGTTCCAAGTACTCATTTATACAATTGGGTTGACAGGGATCTTGTACGCTAATTGCTTTGAACTACAGCAATTAAACTTCTATTAGTCATAATAACCCTTTTACTGACTGTGCAACTATTAACTGGTGGTCTTGGACTCATTCAGCCAGTCAGCCTTGATGAGAACAGTATTCACCATGGGTGGTCACTGCCTGCATGGGTGGTCACTGCCAGCATGGGTGGTCACTGCCAGCATGGGTGGTCACTGCCAGCATGGGTGGTCACTGCCTGCATGGGTGGTCACTGCCAGCATGGGTGGTAACTGCCAGCATGGGTGGTCACTGCCTGCATGGGTGGTCACTGCCAGCATGGGTGGTCACTGCCAGCATGGGTGGTCACTGCCTGCATGGGTGGTCACTGCCAGCATGGGTGGTCACTGCCAGCATGGGTGGTCACTGCCAGCATGGGTGGTCACTGCCTGCATGGGTGGTCACTGCCAGCATGGGTGGTCACTGCCAGCATGGGTGGTCACTGCCTGCATGGGTGGTCACTGCCAGCATGGGTGGTCACTGCCTGCATGGGTGGTCACTGCCAGCATGGGTGGTCACTGCCAGCATGGGTGGTCACTGCCAGCATGGGTGGTCACTGCCAGCATGGGTGGTCACTGCCAGCATGGGTGGTCACTGCCAGCATGGGTAGTCACTGCCAGCATGGGTGGTCACTGCCAGCATGGGTGGTCACTGCCAGCATGTAGTCCTCAGTGGTTCTTTTACATCCCCAGTTAACAAGACTGACCAGACATTAATCATCCGGACCATGAAACCTGATGAATGTTTCATTTCTACAGACCTTGGTGTAATCACTTTGTATGCAACCACTTACAGTTAATATGTGCACAATCTAGAGCATGGATACACCCAACACTTGGTGTACTCATGTTATGTGTACACACAGTTAATATGTGTGCAGCCTAGAGCATGGGTACACTCAACACTTGGTGTAATCACATTACATGTACCCACTTACAGTTAATATGTGCACAGCCTAGAGCATGGGTACACTCAACACTTGGTGTAATAACATTATGTATACACACTTACAGTTAATATGTGCACAATCTAGAGCATGGATACACCCAACACTTGGTGTAATCACGTTATGTGTACACACAGTTAATATGTGTGCAGCCTAGAGCATGGGTACACTCAACACTTGGTGTAATCACATTACATGTACCCACTTACAGTTAATATGTGCACAGCCTAGAGCATGGGTACACTCAACACTTGGTGTAATAACATTATGTATACACACAGTTAATATGTGCACAATCTAGAGCATGGATACACCCAACACTTGGTGTACTCACGTTATGTGTACACACAGTTAATATGTGCGCAGCCTAGAGCATGGGTACACTCAACACTTGGTGTAATCACATTACATGTACCCACTTACAGTTAATATGTGCACAGCCTAGAGCATGGGTACACTCAACACTTGGTGTAATAACATTATGTATACACACTTACAGTTAATATGTACACAATCTAGAGCATGGATACACCCAACACTTGGTGTACTCACGTTATGTGTACATACAGTTAATATGTGCGTAGCCTAGAGCATGGGTACACTCTACACTTGGTGTAATCACATTACGTGTACCCACTTACAGTTAATATGTGCACAGCCTAGAGCATGGGTATACTCAACACTTGGTGTAATCACATTACGTGTACCCACTTACAGTTAATGTGTGCACAGCCTAGAGCATGGGTACACTCAACACTTGGTGTAATCACATTATGTGTACCCACTTACAGTTAATGTGTGCACAGCCTAGAGCATGGGTACACTCAACACTTGGTGTAATCACATTATGTGTACCCACTTACAGTTAATATGTGCACAGCCTAGAGCATGGGTACACTCAACACTTGGTGTAATTAAGTGTTTTAAATAAATACGGAATTTGTTTTCATTTGGTTCAGTCTTATTGTCTGTGATGAGTTGATGTTGAAGAACCTACACAAGCTGTTTCATCTGGTTGCATGTATTTTGGAGTTGTGCAAGAGCAATTAAAGTCGGAAAAGTGGCCTAAAATTGCCACCTAATTGTTGCATGACACTACATCTATATATCTACCTGTACATAAAGCTTACTTTGAACAATTCTTAACATAAAACTGCAGACAATATGGCATGATTTTTAGCTCAGAAGTTGCTGATAATTTACCTTCTGTGCAGCATTGTCTTGTCCAGCTTATATCGAAATAAAGAGAGCATTTGTTTTCTAGTACGAGAAAAATTCATTCCAACGTTTGAATCATTGAATATAATGCACTGGTGTTTTATGTATTCATGTAAGTGCTAGAGCTGTGTGGCCGACAAAATTCCCGACAAAATTTTACAAGTTTGTGTGAACACCACTGATTGTGTCCAGTTTATGACATACAGAAGAAAGATGTAGGACAAAATAAATGCATGGTAATTTTCTTTACTGGATTTTCTAAATCAAAACACAAGCATTCTTGTTCTGTGTTGACTTTTTTATAGGATATATTTCAAACAAAATATTTATGCTTCTTAAAAGTGAAAACTACTTTTTAAGTTTTGTTTGTGCAACATTTTGTATGATCTGAGCCGTGCAAATATATTAGAAACAAGATAGAGTTGACTGGATTATCCAAATGATCCAAGTCGGGGTCAGACGAAATGGGGACAGCTTTATTAAGCTTGGCATTGCAACAGCTTGTAGATAACATGAGGCAGCGATTGAAATTGATTCTGACATGTGAGGGAAGGGCTGATGGAGAACTATTTCTATGTAGGAGTCACAGTGTTGCTTAATATATGCACATATGTCCGTCATGCTAGAAGTGCTTCGAGTTTGGTTCAGTGGAATATCAGTAGTCCTCATAGCTGTGTTGTTTTGAACAAAATGTTTGCTTACTTGGCAAAATACTGGATATTTTGGATATGTTCAGCATTTGCCAGAATTTTAGAAAGACTTCATAACATTTACTAAAACAAATTAAGGTCAAACTAGTTTTCTAGTATAGTCATTGTTTTGTCCTTGTGACTTACCCAAGTACATTTGTTCATTCAAACATCACGTAGACTGGGAGTTGTTCTGCAATAACAGCACAAAGGCTGTTCATATGCACTATACTAATAAACCTCTTTACCTAAATCCTCTGGGACCCAAACTCAGAGATGCTACAAATCTGACTCGTTAAGCATCATATAATGAAGATGGAAAGTAAAAAAAGTCATCATCAGACCGAGGGACCACTGAGAATTTAGGATGGCAATGCAATTTTAGAAAAAAATTGTTTGGAGTTTATTCCAGATTTTTAGCGCAGCTACAGAAAAAGCACACTTCGCCAGGTTAAGGAAAGTTTTAGGAACAAACAGTTGTTGTGTCCCTGTCCTCTCATTTGGACAAATGGGAAAATTAGGCTAATGCGAACTGAAGGAAAAGGCCAAAGTAGCTGCAGACTTCAAACTGTGGCCTTTTGAGCCAGAGTGGCATTTCAACACTGCAATACCTCAGTTTTGCTTAACTGATTTCATTTTATTTCATTCCGCTGGTGCTGTGGTATGCATATGCGTCTTGTAGACATATTTTTAAAGACTTCTTGCCTGCAGAAAGGGCAGGTATCAGTGTACATTTTTAGTCACTGCAGACATGTTATTGAACGCATACAAAGGGGAGCAACTAAAATGATTCCAGAACTTAGAGACCTTAGTTATGAAGAATGCCTGAAAGAATGTGGTTTAACAACTTTAGAGACAAGGAGGTTAAGAGGAGATCAGATTGAAGTTTTTAAGATATTGAATGGGTGTGAAAATATTGATAGAAATATGTTTTTCTCACTCAAGAAGGATAGCAGAACTAGAGGACATGAGGTAAAATTAGTAAAGGATCAATGTAGATTGGACATCAGGAAGCACTCGTTCTCACAGAGGACAATAAATGAATGGAACAAATTGTCTACAGATTGTGTAACTGCTAGCAGCGTGAATATGTTTAAAAACAAGGTTGACACATATATCAGGAGGGCGGGTTATAAGTAGATGAACATTGTTGGACTCTCGAAAAGCCAATGGCTTCCTTGTCCACTTGCCATCTGGGCCTTTGGCTTGGATGGCAAATCTTGTTAAATCTTGTTATGATTTGTATACATCATTTGTCACTCTTTGATTTGTATACATCATTTGTCACTCTTTGATTTGTATACATCATTTGTCACTCTTTGATTTGTATACATCATTTGTCACTCTTTGATTTGCAGTTGGCATTTGTTAATTTTGCAAGGTTTGTTGCTTCCAACGAATGTTGTCATATATTCAGGCCTAATCACCTGGCCTTTCTCAGTGGGCTTATATTGCGATGTTATGTTCACAAATATTCCTCCCCACTAAGTATATTTTATATTATTATTTAATTGTACTACCAGACACAGGGACATGACTTGTTGCTTTGCAATATTTCTTTGTGTGCTATATAAGTTTGTTCTGTTTTGTCTTCAGGACTGTGGCATGTTCAAATAGCCCAGATCCCAGACATGCTATTAGATATGTAATTTGATCCGCTCACATAAAATAGTGCTGTCAAGTAGTTTTGATACAATCGGCTTCATTGTCACTAGATTAAAAGCTGGCATTTGGCAGTTCGGCTGGGGGGCTATATATGATCTGACAAAGATTGTGTCATGTTTGATATTTGTGGTCTGCCCAGCCACAGCTAATTAAATGGCTAGTTGCTTGTGGGAAATTCACATGTATGTTGCAACATGCAATATGTCAGCATAGAAAAAGTGACGTTTCTGCAAACATATGTTTCTGCAGGCGGATTGTTTCATTCCTCTGATCCAGTGAATAAAAGTGTTGCATAACTCGTTTCTCTTGAGGTATCGAAACATACATACGGGTTAGTGTGTGGGTGTTTAGGCGTTGTATTGTCTGGATAGGAGATAATCTTACATTTTTAATGCATGTGGTTCCTTAATTTTCCCTGCAGGATAGTATTAGCACGATATGGCCAGGCTATAACTCATGTGTTATAATAATGCATCATTATGTCAGACATAATGTAATCTTACCAGGAACTAATTCACTTGTTAAAACACAAATGCATAATGTCACATGCATATTTCCTGATATTCCCCAAGTGCAAGATAAAAAGATATACACATTTTGAACATGAGCCAAATATACCAAACAGGCCTAATCCCCTGTGTAAGGTATATTGATACGTCTATTTGAGATGGCACAGGTGATCTCACATGGGAGGTTGGTTATTGCCCTGTTGGCAATGATACAAATAGTCTCAGAAGATGCCCACTTTCACAAAAACAGTTTATTAACATATCAGGTCCTTCATTATGTCTGTACACAGCTGGTTTTTTAATACCTTTGTAATAAAGGCTGTGAAAACAGTTACGGGCGGTACCAGCCGGGGTTGGATTCAGTTGTATGATTTTACTTCGAATTATGTAACTGAAAAAAATATTGCAATAATTTGAAATTTTTATTGTAATTGCACGAATTCATCTAAAATCTGTCTAAAGCGAGCTGTAATGATATGTGTAATATTGCTTTATAAAAAAATGTAGTTATACTTTATAAAACAATGTAGTTATACTTTATAAAACAATGTAGTTATACTCAGCTGATGAAGTATTGCAATTGACACTTTATGTAGCATTGTAACTGATTTTTTAAGTGCCATAATTGTGCCGTTGATGATAGAGACAGAATGACCAGAGTTCAAGGCGGGGCTGAAAGAACTGTCAGGCAGTGTTAATGCATGGCTTGTGTACCAATGATGAAGCATGAATTCAGGTTGTGGTCTGAGTTCAAACAGGTGCTATAAAAACAGCACAGTTTAAATATAGTAGCACAATGTTTATTTTTCCCTTCCTGACTTCCCTGGGTGTTGGCTGCAGGTGATAAGTGGCCTTGACCCTGCATGTTTTGAAGGTGTTTTATGTGTCTGTTTTTACACATTTGCAATGTTGTGTCAGTTCACAGCTGTCCTGTTTAAAAATAAAGTTTTAATAGTTGATAATTTTCCAGCATTTCTGACTCCGATAGAGAGTAATTAAGTGTTAGTTTAGTCCTACGAGGTGTGATGATGATTATTTTCAGCACATATATATGTGAGGAACTGTTCATTTGGGGAGATGGTGATTGAATGGTGTGTGTGTGTGAGAAGAAAGTGTGAGAGACTGCTGTATTCCCAAGGCCATTGTCGTAGTATGTACTAATGCATTCTTGTTCTCACTGGCTCATTCTAAACTCGGAAAGCTGGCAATGAATTATTAGCCTAGTCTTGAATTGTTTCCTTGACCGCTTAGCAAAAATTACTGAGCAGATTTAATTTAAACTTGGCATAAACATTCATTTTGTTGGATAAAAATGTTCTTCAAATTTGGCAATCACAGGTTGTGATGTCATGAAACCAAGAATGAAACCAAGATAATTTATAATTAGGTCGTCAAGTTTTCTTATCAGTTCAAAAGAAACATGTTGACTGACATTATGGATGCTTGTGAATGTCAGTTTAATTTTTTGAAACACAACTTTTTTCTGTGTTGTGCCATATCAATATGCCAAACTTATCTTAATAACTCATGTAGAGGAAGTCATTCATCTGCCAACAGTGATTTCTTTACTCTTCTGTTCTAATGTATCAGAAGAAATCCTTTAAAGCATAATTAATGGGAACACTTGAACTTTATCCTTTTTGTATATCTGCTTGTAAAAGATGGTGAAATATGATGATGATAAAACAATTCACACAATATGTGGACGGATCATCAATTATTTTGTCATTCACAGCCACGTTTGTCTTTACTTTCACACCCTCGCCATTTAGATTTTTTACATTAGGCGAACATGTAGGCTATCCTTCAAGTGACCTTTAGTGTAGCAGTTCAATCCTGCTGTGTAGATATTGAAAAAAATATCAATAACAGAAATAATATCTACAGCCAATTGCAGTTGACACAATTCCTGGTAATATGGTAATAAGAAACTACAAGATTTACCTCATTAGGATGGTCCCAAGGACAAGCATCAGGCTTATGGGGGTTGGATCTTTCTCAGCGTAGGCCTACTATAGAAGTGGCCAGATCTGCACATCTAGTAACGAGAAACAGTCATGATGAGGAACGCCGTCTCTAGGTGCAGTGGAACATGTTGGCCAGTTTATAATAATAATTAACTTCTATAGTACCTCTGTCCTCAGGAACCTGAGCACAGAAGCACAATAAACCAGAATCATTAAACATTATGAACAGGGACGCGCAAGATTCTAATCAGAGCAAGGAACCACTGAGGATTTAAGGTAGAAATGGAACAAATATTATGTCTATGATTTGAAAGTGATGGGGAGTTCATTCCAGACAATAGGCGCAGCTACAGCGAAAGCACATATGTAACACTCAGCTGAGGATGAACATAGAGAACCTCCTGTTAGACAGGAATTAATACATTTTAAACAGGCTAGCTAAAGTAAGAATATTTTCTGTGAAACTTGACTTGCACAAATTATTTACCCAGTTCTGATTGCATTAATGCAAGCAGTGTGAATATGTTTAAAAATAAAATTGACAGATATCTAATCAGGGTGTACTGCACATAATCAAAAAGTATTAGACTCAATAAGCCAATGGCTTCCTAGCCATCTGGAGCTGATCACTTGGTGTCAATCTAGTTAATTTTTATTTATTTTTTTAAATAAACAGGTAATTAAAAATTAATTGCCTGTCATCTGGTTACAAAGCTTGTTATTTTCTGTAAGGCATTACTTGTATATGTTTATATTGTGATGTTAGTCATACGTACTGGAAGTCGACTGGTGTAATGAAAAATAGCAACCATCACGCACAGTCAGATTTGCAAGATTAAATTAGACGTAGAAGATTTGTGTTTAATGAGCCCGAGCAGTGCGACGCACACCTAGATATCTTCCTAAGTAACATAGATCCATTTGAATACTCATGTGGCATAAATATGCCTCAGCTCTGCAGAGGAACTGTCATTCGACAGTATCTGAAAATCTATTGAAGTAACCAGGCGCACAGTGAATCCATGTGTCCATGTGTCCATGTGTCTTGTGTAATTGGTTGTTATGTAATGGTTGGGGTACACTACCACAACAGTTAGAACGTTGGACTTATTCGACAGGACCAGGGATTGAAACATCTTGTTGCCTGTTTGAAGCTTGGACAGTTTCATTCACTCCACGTTGCTTCAGCTGTACAAATGAGTTTCTGGCTATAGACAGTGGTGGGAGGGATATAAATGAGTGAGTTGGCTTTGTGCAGTAATTGCAGCATGGCTGAATGCTTCCCAGAGAAGTTGAATTGCTGATGAAATGAACAGGTCTGCCAGGAGGTGAAGTGTAAGAGACTTTGAACTGTCCCGAAAATTGGATCCAGTGTTCTATAAGAACTTATCTTTTAGTCATGCCAGCTGAAACACCACCTAAGAAGAGATCATGTCACCAGCAGTTTAGATTTTGTCAGCTATTGGCTTCTGTGCGCTGCATTGCACTGCACAGTATTTTTTCCAGATAGGAAATATATCAGCAGGCCTCGGTGGAGACGTCACATGATGTGCGTGTTATTATAATAGATTTCTAAATCACACCTCACTGCAGAGGACATGTTTGTGTCCACCGATAGTTGGCAAAATCTATATCAGTTTGTGCTTCCTGTTTGCTCTTCCCTCTAGTAATATGATGCAGCACAACAAGTGTTTGTGTCAAGTGAGTTCGTTCAATCACAATAACCCTCCGTATTTTTGTAGTAATTATAGCAACAGAAAAATCATGATGGCGAATCAGTCTACTACGGGCAAAATAAAATTGTAAAAAAGGTAAAGGTTATTTATTTATTTATTTTTCTTATGTAGCTTGGTTTCCAATACTTAAGACTGCTGAAACTGCTTTACTTGTCACCTCCTCATAAACCTGTACATTGCAACATCAAGTTTACTTGTCACCTCCTCACATACCTATACTAGGCAACATCAAGTTTACTTGTCACCTCCTCCCAGACCTATACTAGGCAACATCAAGTTTACTTGTCACCTCCTCACATACCTATACTAGGCAACATCAAGTTTACTTTTCACCTCCTCACAGACCTATACTAGGCAACATCAAGTTTACTTGTCACCTCCTCACAGACCTATACTAGGCAACATCAAGTTTACTTGTCACCTCCTCACATACCTATACTAGGCAACATCAAGTTTACTTTTCACCTCCTCACAGACCTATACTAGGCAACATCAAGTTTACTTTTCACCTCCTCACAGACCTATACTAGGCAACATCAAGTTTACTTGTCACCTCCTCACAGACCTATACTAGGCAACATCAAGTTTACTTGTCACCTCCTCACATACCTATACTAGGCAACATCAAGTTTACTTTTCACCTCCTCACAGACCTATACTAGGCAACATCAAGTTTACTTTTCACCTCCTCACAGACCTATACTAGGCAACATCAACTTAGCTAATCTGGGAAGCATTCAGCCATGCTGCAATTACTGCAGAAAGACTATTCATTCACACTGTCCCTAACCATGTACTCATTTATACAGCTGAGTGAACTGATGCAATGTCTCACTTGATATATAAAGAGATAATGACGACTGTAACACTATTTTATTTTTTAGTTTTGTGAAAGATTTCACAGTCGTCTTCAAATCTTCATGGGCTAACAACTATTTCTTCATATATTTCAATTAAATACCCATTTATAGAGTACCATATCATAGAGTAATATATGAACAATGACACGTTGTGTATATTTTGACTCAAGTCAACTTCACATGCAAACTTTATATTACCCTTGGAATACTCTAAGAAAAATGAAAAATAATCTTCAGACACTGATAAATACCATCCTCCGGGTAAGCAGCCACAGTGCACCCAAGTGATTGATGTGTGTATTTTGTATTTATTTAACCACAAGAATCCTAATTTATGGCTAATTCTAGTTCTGATCCCCCCAGAATAGACAGGAGCGAGTGCTCTGATGTTAAAAGTGGCACAAGGCCATTTCTCGCATCTATTTTAACATCACAAGGATGTCTCAGAGAGATAAAATATAATGACAAATTGGCTGTGAATATACATTTACCTCCTGCTATTAAAATTAATTTCTAGGTAGTTTGAAAATGCTTGTATAATTATATATAATTATATAGTTTGATTGTTTTTGGTGTTGACAAAATGCCAGTAGGGTGAAGCTGTTGCAAATGTAAAACACTGTTGATTTGTTATGCATCTGTAATAATATAAGACCAAACACTGTTTGAATTTTCTTAGCAGCTAATTCAAAAACTGGCATGGTAGTTATTTTACATTTTAGCTGCGTTTACAACAGGTTCGGTGTAAATTAGTCAAGTTACGTAGACACAGAATGCTTCACACAGTTGACGAATCTTACCTAGCACCCATCCATTTTCAGTTTTTTCAGTTTTGTTTTGCTGACAATCCCCAGGTGGCAGCACAAGGACTTGTGTGGGTGGCTATAGATGCTGCTGCTTAAAACCGAAAACTGTTTTTGGATAAGAGAAAATACATTTGTATATTCAAACATCAAATTTAATATTGATACTATTTTTGTATATGTAAAATGCATATCCAAAAAGTGCTATTACATTATGAAGCTCCTAGACTACAAGGTCAAATATATATTGCTATAGAGAGCTAGGGAAATACCATTCAGGAAGATGCACACGAATACGGTTTTCTTGGGAAAGTTAGTAAATAAAATAAAATCTGTTCCTATCAATGGTTTGTAGTTACATTTTCATTAAATTATATATATATATATATATATATATATATGTAATCTGCATGTATGTATGTATGTGTATGTAAATATATGTGAGTGTGTGTGTAATACTATGTATATATATATACACATATTTATATATATATATATATATATATATATATATATATATATATATATATATATATATATATATATATATATATGTATATATATATATATATATATATATATATATATATATATATATATATATATATGTGTATATATATATATATATATATATATATATATATATATATATATATATATATATATGTATACATATGTATGTACAGGGTTTAGTTGCAATAGTCAATTACACAGCCTCATACAGGTTCAATTACATCGTTGTAAAAGAATCAATTACAGGACTAGTTACAAACTATTCAAGTACAATAACAACTGAACCCAGCCTTGACATCTATACATAGACATGCTATTGTCTGTGCACTGAAAAATGCATCAAACATAGGTTGTGATACCAGCACTACAAATATTTGTATGTGACCTTAGAAAATTAATGTGCTTTGTGAAGCAAATTTTTTTTCCCAAGAAGGCTGTATTTTGATTTGCATGGGATTTGGTAGTTGGAATACATTAGTGCACATTGTAAAAAAATGGCTAGACAAATATATTGATTTGCATTGATAGCGCAGACGGTTGAATTCATGTGCATAAACCAGCATTGTAAATGTGTTTTCATGCATTCATGAACTTCACCTTCTATGTACATGCATTAAATATAGGCATACTCTTGTATTATAAAATGACTATTTTGCAGACATTGACAAAAATTAGGCATATTTGAATAAAGCTGACTTCTAGTTTCTAATTATGAAACAAAATAAAGTGAAGTAAAACAAATTACCATGAAGTCAGCAGACAAAACACAGTTAATTATAGAAATCTTTACAGCAGTGCATTATTTCCAGATTATCTTACTATTAATTATGTTCAATAAAAAAATCATTCTGCAGAAAAATTAAACCATCACTGTTTTAAAATATACAAATATGATATCTAATTATTTGATGCACATTGGGGTGGTATTTTTTTATATCTACATTTTGAAACCATTGAACTTTTTTCTGGATAGTTGTTTTCATGATGACACAGTTGTTTCTCATGATGACACAATCGTTTTTCATGATGACACAATTGTTTGTCATGATGATACAATTGTTTTTTATGATGATACAGTTCTTTTTAACATATCCATAAATTTTAATTAGCAGTTAAAAAGTCGCTACAGGTAATTAACATATTTGGATATGTTATAAAAGAACTGTGTTATCATACATTTTGAAACCTTATAGCTATAGTATGATAATAATAATAATTCTGTATAGAATGACTGACAGAAGACCTTTTAGTGCAAAACCTATTTGCACCATCATTATTTGAAGGTGTCATTGGACTGTTCACTGTGGTGCTGTTTGCTACCGTCCACATTGATTCTGTGGCTGAGTCAGTAAATCATGTGGAAAGTAATCAGGAAAGTCTGTATCCACACTGGTGAACTAACTGACTGTCTTGAGAGCAAGCCTATTCAGTTCTTGCGCAGACAAATGTCACAGTTTTTAAAAAGCAGGGAAAAATTATCTCTAAGTATCTTCTTACGTCTTCTGAATGCATGATCAAGTTTCAAGTGTGGTGTATGCATGCATGCGTGTGTGTGTGCGTGTGTGTGTGCGTGTGTGTGTGTCTGCATGCACTGGCAGCTCAGACTGTTGTAACAAAAAAAATATTTATTATACATGCTTTAAATGGTATTATAGTTAATACTAAATTAGAATTATTCAGTTTTCTTACATATAAGTTCATTACACTAAAAGTAATGTGTAATTTAAAGAGTATGAAAATAAACATAAATTCAAGTTAATTATAACTGATGCAACGGTTAATGCATTTAATTAAGTAATAAGGGTAATAAACTGTATTAAGATAAATAAGGACATGTAATAAAAATTATTGATTCAAAGGGATAAAACCAATATTGAATGGGTTTTGATGTCTTCCTGCTACTGGTATAATGGTTTATTACAGCTGAATAACTGGAACCTCCTATGTTGTGAGGTAAGTTTGTCTTAACTCTGGGAACAGAAAGTAAATTAAAACCAGATGACTGTGAAGCGGTCTGGGTTGTCTTGCTGGAGTGAGCATTGAATGTAAATAAAAATTATACAGGTTGTTTGATAGGTAATTGTACAGATCTTGAAAATAATGCAATATTGCATGATTATCTCGATGATATTACTCAAAATACTGAAAATGGGTGAGACAATATGGATTGATAACCACATTGTATAACTGAGATGCAATGTATGTTGTGCAGCAGTACCTACATTACAACCCAGTGAGACTAACCCATTTCTGAGGTAATTGACAACGACAGATGATAAGGCATCACAAGATAGGCAAGTGTGCACTTGATTGCGTAATCTCTGTTATGTCTGCAACACCAAAGAAGATATTGATTGCAATTACAAAATTTAAAACAAAACACTGTTATGAATCTGATCAAGATCAAACAGGTGTGATTATGATTATATTATTTTTACACATATCTGTCAAATCAGCCAGTCAGTGAGATAGTAGCAAAAATGTTAATCAAACTACTTTAGTCAGTGGCTTTGCTGGAATTTCAGTTGGAAATTATGTCTGGTTGCAAGTTGTGACCAGAGAATCATTGTAACTATGTCCTTTATCCAATGTAACCAACACCCAGTAATTGATCATGATCAAATGAATATGTTCTACATCAGTACACTGTAGCTTTCCAAAGATATTCTAATCACCAATTCCTTTGATCATGATCAATTGTCAGTGTTAGTTACAGAACTTACAGCCATTTAGATCACTTAAGATTACAGAAAATAATTATTTACAACCAGTTAATGATTTAGAAAGATTACCATCCAAGGCACTAATCTCTCTATAGCGTGTGAACAGTGAATCCATAGAGAATCTAGATTAAAAATTAAAAATAAAATTATGTGGTACAAATGTCGTTTAATGTTGTTTGTAAACCTATTCATACCACAAATAATTACAGGTTATTTTCCTTATCAAGAATGTTTTTCATTCAATCTACGTTGTATTTTTCCAATGGTACACAATGCTCTCCTCTTTCACTTTCAGTTTGTAAACATAATTCTTCATAACGATTTAATGTTTAAAAATCCTTCAATTTAGTTTCCTGTTTGTCTTTCAGGTGTGGTCTGTCTACTTTTTCCGGGATCAGTTTTGTTGTTCTCCGTGCTTACTCTAATTTATCTGTCTTTATGACATTGCCTCATTATATTATGGGATCCATCCATTGGTGTCATTATATCTTCTTTTATATATATCCAGTTTACCTTGAGAACTGGGTTACCACTTAAACGGCAAGGCTACACCACTTTGTAATACACATATCAACACTTATTTTTATAAACAGTCACTGAACCCAAGCCTGATTACAAGCCTCCTGTGATACCAAGCATGTCCTAATTATATTGTTTATGGAATGGAGCAAGTGCTTGTCTATGTAATGGGTGACTGCCACTGACGTGTCTTTGAGCAGACGAGCACTAGCATGTAAACATGTGCAAAACATGCACACACATGCATGCAAGTTCTCACTGCTCACAGGCTTTTAGTAATATGATCACTTTGCTGTGAAACACGAACCTATTGTCACAGTGACAGTGATGTCACTGACTTCACTGTAGTGTGACCAACACTGTGACAACACATAAACCTGTTGTGACAGCAGCAGTGACATCACAGACTTCCCTGAAGTGTGGCCAACAACTGTGACAACTGACTGTGTTGCCATGGCGCCAACACGGTGCCTGGCATTCCAGGTAAAACACTCAGCAGGAATGCCTGTATTTCACCGCCCACCATCATAAGACGACCATGATGGCAGTTACATAAGTTTTCAGGGTTTCTTGGCACCAGGATCGCTGTGTTGGTTCTGTGCTGAGTTGGCTGTGTTGGCTGTGGCTCCTGCGGTGTCACGGAGTGCTGGACATAGTAGACAGCTGGCAATGCTCGCCACCCACTAACTTGTTGCGTTCACTGCTCCAGGACGTGTCCGCAATCTGGCGCCATCCACAGGTGTAGTGACTAGCATCTGGGCAGTGCTACAGTGGACCGAGGAGACAATGGTCAGGACATTCTAATTAACACTGGAGTGAGAGTCACAGGAAAGAATGCCTGGTCCTCAACAGATACACATAAGTAATTAATTAGCACCGACTGGCAGCGGAGCCTGTCACGGCTGTAATGTAGGGATATTGATTGGATCTGCTCTTGCGGCGTTTCATGCAGGAGTTTAGTCTCTTGAAGCGTACCGCTATCAAACAGCATGATTACGTCTGTGGATGTGCTCGGCAGAGACGCCGCTCCACCCTACACCCTCATGTTTACTCACTGGGCCATGAAGGTGTTGCTCGTCACCTCAGGTAGGTCAAAGGTCGTTGTCTTGGTGTTGGTGCTGTTACTTTTTTACACTCGGATTATTAAAATTTGCCTTCAGCGTGGATATGGATGTATCACTTGATATACCCATCTCTTTATTTGTTGCCATTCAGTTAGGCACTTAGGGTTATTGAAATCAGTGACTCAGTGTCGACAGCCATGCGGCACCTGATTAATTAATTGATGCAGTGTTGATAGCCATTTGTTATAAACAAGTCATACAGTGAAATGACCAGTAACGCTAGAAGATCTTATATGATGTGACAGATATATTGGTGCATACTGAATCATTTGTAGACCACAGATACCTTCAACAAATCTGTTCCACTCATAAACATGGTAGGGGTTTTGGAAAATCAGTCAGTTTGGTAAACACCCCCTCTGGGGTTTCCTGTTCCCTGTCATTACTGAAGTGTATAAACGGTGTAAGTGAAATAATTGGCTGCTTCCTCACTGAATGACTATGTGCCAAGCAGTAATGTAGATCTCATAATTGGTTGGCACTTTAGTCTGAGGGGAAAAGAGGGGATCGTTTGGGAAATCAGATGGTGTTACCTGCAAGGTAAACAGCTATTCCTCTGGGGGTATTTGTACCCAAGCAGCCCTTCTCTGTTCATATTTATCGCACTTATCGCATTGGTATGCTGCACAGCAGCTACAAGGCTTGAAGTTGAGCTACCTGCTGTTATTTGTAGCATCAAGCTACTTGTCTAGTAGCATAACCCAAAGTGGATATCAAATAGAACCTATCAGAAGATAGTAAATATTAATGTTTCTCTGTGTGTGCACACATTTATGTAAGCAGAATCAACATTTATTACATGCTTTCTGTCAAAAAGTCTAAATGTACTGTCATAGCAATTATAACAAGTGATAAACATGTCTGCCTCTTATTAACAAAATATATATTTCTGGTACAGCACAATGAATGACTCGTGATCTTTTTGGATTCCACATTTGATGAATTTGTTAACCTGGGCATTGTGTTTGCACAAATTTAACCTTTTTCAACAAAATAATCTGGTTTACCTGGTTGTGTGTATGGAGCTTCCCGTCTCGTTTAAACTCTCTCGACGTTGGTAGCCTACTTTTTCACAGCGTGTGTTTTGCTAGCACGTAGCATGGGGAATTGCATCATCGCTTCATGCTGCAAAGATTGTTTATTTCCGTGTGCAACAATCCCAGTGTATTTTTGGTTGTGTATGTAATTTCATCATTTACCAATAAATATGACAGTTGATTCTTCTGGTCCTAGTAAGTATTATTGCATGGGTTATTACTCAAATGATCCTTTTGTTTTTATTTTGTCAGGTTCAGGATTATGTGCATGCAATCATTACATGTATTCAAGGTTCTCTGTATTGAATGTGTGCATTTCATGCTGTAGAGTCAGAATGTTCTTAACAAAGTATCTTGCATAACTAATTAAAGGAAACATGCTCCAAATGATATGTTAGCAGTTGTGTAATAATTCTACTGCTAAATTGTCCTGAGAGTCATTTGAAATTTTGAACAGGATTAAGATAGATAAGATAAAGTAGGTAGGTAGGTTTATAACATTTTGTCACCCCACACATTTCATGCTGCACTCCATAACTTAACAATCCAACATGAACTCAAAGATATTATTATAATTATTCTGACTTATAAATATTATAATGCAGTTGTCCATCCTGTTTTGACGCTCAATAAATGATTAGTATAGCTGTCACACTGTTAGCATATGCTAGGTACTAAATGGCAGCACAGTCATATCTATTAATTAAACAAAACATATTACAAGTTTACTGGTTTGTGTCAATGAACATGCAACATACAATTTTTAGTTTTTGTCAGTTGCATGTAATTATGTGACCCATACAAGTTTTCATGTCTTTAATTAGCCTAACTATCCTAGATTGCTGTCATGCTATTATAAGGTCATAAAATGATTGGTAACTTGAAAAATTTTTATTTTTCATAGAGCTATGAATATCTTAATGAACAAAGACAAAGGAAACTTTGCTCAATTCAGATGCATCGTATCCACTGCACTTCGCGTCCACCCCTGCCATATTGGCATCATTGCAAAGCTGATCAATTATGGGATGCATTTACTAGGGCAAAATCAGTCACATGTTACTATATAACCAGTCAGAGAGGTTTAAAATGGAGATGAAACAAACAAAACCACAATATTCACTGAATAATAATGAGGATGTAATCATGTGATACGAATCACAATGGCTGATTAGCTCAGCTAAAAACATGCACGCGTAATCGGATTGAACATTTAGAATGTGACGTTTACCCCAATGCGAAGCACTATTTGTTTTGGTTTGAGTTCAACTATTTCGGAGACTGTTATTATATCAAATCTACGTTTATTAATCAATTATTTAGTTGCCATTGACTGGGGAACGTAATTAAGTCAAACGGTTCAGATAGCGACAGTGAAATGAGCGTAATTTCTGAGTGTGAAAGCGATGAGGAAGACCACAATCGAGCGACAGTTGACACTGACAACTTCTAGCGAGTACATGGAGAGCTTGGCGGCAACGTCGCTGTGAATTTCATATCTTGCCAATTTTCACATCCATGTTGATGTGTACTACAACAGTGCAAAATTTCAACTTCATATGATGTGCCGTTGTTATTGAAATGTATGAATATACTTTACTAAACTTTAAAGCTTTTTTCTCAGAATGATTTTTCGTCAGATGACTCGGGGGGCACCTTCTTTTTATCAAACAATAACTTAGCAACTGATAGAGCTTGGTGGTTATCTTTGGCACCGTTGGAAAGCCAATAGAACTGTCTTTCATGTGGTACCTTTATCTCAAAATGTAATTTTACTACTTTTTCCTGATTTTGATGAAGTGAGTCACATATATTAGATAAAAAAATACAGGTCAGGTATAACAAATTTGGAGTGAAAAAAAGACTGCCTTGATTATCCTCTGTCACAAGCAACTGTTATCTAATTGACTATCTCAAAGTTCCAAGTTTGTTACTAAATCTGTTTGTTTGGGCTTCTTTTTTTGTCTCGGATTTAGTGGTGGGAATTGGATTTAAGCTTCATTATTGGTTTGTTATGACTGACGAAGATCTATTTATTTCTATCTTTGTCCCAGAAACAGTTACAGAAGGGAAGAATTGATTATTCTGCATATGCATGCAGTGGATCTAAAGTTAGCAAAGCAAGGTTAGCAAATAAAATTGTAAAAATAAATATGTTACATTTGCCTTGTGTGAGTGTGAGGTGTGTAAAATCATAAATAGGCCACAACGAAAAATAAATAGTCAAACATTAGAATTAACACTTCTGTTGTAGCTATGTAAAAAGTTAAATTGTGGAGATATGTAAAAAGTTGTGGAGAAATAAAATTAATTAAGCTTGTGGTGTGAATCAAATAATTAAGAAACCCTAATAACAAGCTTCGTGTTCACAGAATTGGCCAGACATTGTCACCAACACAGTTAATCCTGTAGCCAAGTCCCTCTTTGTTGCTTGTTGACAATAAACCTGTTGATTGGTTTACCCAGTAACATACACTCAAGTGTAATTGACCCAACCTGTTGTCTTCATAGAACTGGTCAATCAGACATTGTCAACAAGAGTGGATTCTTTAGCCAAACCTCTCTATTGCACCAGCTGCTACACATGCGCATATGTAATGCACTCTATCACATACACTGCACGCTTATTTACACTCGCTGGCATTTATATATATGCAGTTTTTCTGGGATATTTTTTAACTTCACTATGCTTTTTCACACGCATGTACCCACACACACAAACACAGACGCTAACTATTCTCCCTCCCAGTTTATTCACATCAGTTCTATGCTTCAATATTATATATATATATATATATATATTTTATATTCCTAGATCCCATTTAAGTAAACCGTTTATGCATATACTACAGCAGACCACCGCTTTAAGCAGACCAAAAGCCGGTCTACTTAAAGTTTGAATGTGTCATTGCGGAATGAATCCACTTTTGTTTAGAATCGTCACTGATCGTGCTCATTGATAGTGCTCATTGATAGTGCTCACTGATAGTGCTCACTGATAGTGCTCACTGATTAGTGCTCATTGTTTAACCAAAATTTAACTTGTGTAATTTTTCACACACAAATTTTTTTTGGGTGCTTTTGAGCATGTTTTTTCCAGAACCTTGAATATTTTGAAATACAATATTTGCCGTGTACAGTAGACCAGGTAAAGTGGTATATATGCATAAATGGTCAACTTAAACGGGATCGAGGAATATATTAATAGTAGTAGTAGTAGTAAAAGCTATATTTCACAATGGTCATGTCACGTTTATCATGCGATTTTCAATGGGCCATCAATCACATCCACTCTTACATACACAGTTATATGATGAAGGTAAAATATACACGCCAAAACAATATATAAACAAAATAAAACATAAATAAATACCTACGTAAAATGTGTCAGTAAATATAAAATATATAAATAAATCAATTATATCAATAAATATTTTATATGAATAAATCCATGTATGTATCTATGTATATATATATACATAGAAACAGTTTTGTGAATAAATAAATTACAGACCTTAGGCACCTTTCCTACAAGTGTGTACGTAAATGTATCAAGAAAGAGCTCCATGAATAAATAAATAGCAGCCCTAGTGACAATGCATGGAACAGTTGCTGCTATATCCTCTGATAATGTCTGGCAGCTAAACCGACTTCTCATTTAGAGACCAGTCCACCTGCCAGGCTCATTGACGGGAGGGAGGAAACATCCACTTCGGAGACAGGGAGTGGGGAATCGATGGCCCCTGTGGGTACATGGGCACAACCTCGGAGAGCTGACGTGTTAGTTCTGACACAGCACCTGTCACCAACTAGGAGCAGGTGTAAGCTCAGGAAATCACTTTTAACAGGAAGGATGTAGGTGCTGATTCCCCACAGCAATTAAAGTGGGATGATAAGTGTAGGTCTAAAATTGGGTTTCATGCATCCCTGGTATATATATATATATATATATATATATATATATATATATATATATATATATATATATATATATATATATATATATATATATGTTAAAACGAAAGTCCTTTTTTTGGCATATGCACCTATAAGAGTTACTAAAACATAACCATTTGTCAGCACAATTAAGAATATCAACCTTGTTGAACACACATCTTAATTTCATGGGTCATGCCACGAGTGTGGTATTCTGTCAATATTCACTCGCCAAATGAAAATATCTTTGTATACACCTATTCCTACACTTGCCAATAGGATATGGCGAAGCTATTTGCATCCAAGCTCAACTTATGTAATATATTTTGGCCTTTGTTTACTAAACTAGTCTTCTTTCTAGCAAAATAACATGTTTGTTTGAGACTTTGCGTTGGTTCTGTTTTGCTGGCCTTCCTTAATAGTCTTGTAGTCTTGGTTATCCTGATTTAATAGAACTGTGCATGCGCTTATCACATTAGCCCTCGGTCATTCGGTTAATTGACTAGAATCTCCAACTTTTAGAACAAATTCTGAGTACACCACTGGCGTTATATTTTTTATTTTTAGTTGCATGTGGTTAGTTTTTATTATCTTTTATGTGCATAGCCCCCAAACCATGACTTGTTTTGCTTTATGTCTGCAAAATTCAACAGGGAACTCCTGATCCACCAAATCTCCTGTTCTCGGCTCAGTAGGAACTGTTACATCTATTAGGACCGTTGGAGCAGGAAACCTGTTATTTTACTAGTCTGCAAAACACTATGTCTCTACTGTCTAAAAGTTGAAATTAACGTGTAACAGTTACGCGTGTCTTGTTCTTGTAAGTGCAGTGCATCTTCTTGCTTTGAATGGCAAGATTATACTTCAATTTACATAGTATTCTCTGATACCTCAGTACCATCTGATTTACGTACAATTCCCTGATGCACCAAGACACTCCGACTTACGCATAAATCTCCTGTGTTTGCATTTCTGAAACTTAACATGTCTGACACTGTCATTGGCAAGGTTCAGATTATAATCAAATAATTTCATATTTTATTCACATGTCTAAAATAATTTGTTAACATAAATTAAGACACATAGTGTTGAATGGTTTGATGGTGAAATATATTCTTTGGTATTTCTTTGTGTAGTCTGAAGCTTAGGCTACACATTACCACCAAGGTATTATTATGTAATATCCTGCAGAAGATGAATGGTGTTATTTTAAGCACTGTTTATTGATGCAATGACGCAATTGTTGTGTCAGTAGAATAGTCCAAGGCCATTTGATATTGGATGTGACATCGCTTCAATGTAGGATAAGTTCTATTGAAAGCGACTTCGCGGTGTGATAAAACTGAAATCGTATCACATGTGACGACATAGCCTCATCGCAGTGACTATACTGCCTCATGTAAATCCAGCTTCATGTTGGCTTCAAACCTGAAAAGATAGATGATAGATAGCCTTTGAGCAAGAGTGTTATTTGCATGACAATTGATAATATAGAGTGTATTTTTTGTTGTAAGCTTATCAATTCACCACCTGTCCTTGCCCCGTTAACCAGGTTAGCCTAAGTCGTTGAACCATGACTAACCATCTACATTGGGAATGGGAAGACAAGTTTGTTATAGACGGGTCATAACAACAGGTCATAACAGTCAGGCAATGAAAACCAAATTAGGCATTAGAGGGTTGTTTACTATGAACCAAAATTACATCCTTTGGATATTATACGTATACTGCATCTGCATTTGTTCACACACATAGTTGCTCAGCTGTAATTGTAATTTAATAATTAATATTTTCCGTAATCTTATTCATGTTAGTTAGTAATTTTTTTAATGTGACCTTTTTATTTATTTAATTACTTATAAATTCCTATTTTATTATTATTGTTTATGTTTATTTAATTATTTCTTTATTATTATTTTATTATTATTGTTTGTTATTTGTTTTGCTATTTTGTGGTGTATTTAGTTTTGTTAGTAGTAGATGATGTACTAAACACCAAAATCACATACTTTGGAGATACAGCTATATGTCTACTGTGCAGGGGGCAAACTCACACTTTGAGTGTGTGCAGCCTAGCATTTCATCACCCACAGACCATAGGGTTGAATTATGTAGGCTGTTTCTAGGAAAACAATCAATGCATGTTATATTTGTCTATTTCTGATACTCCCGCCAGCTGGCTCACTTGTCTGCCGTGTGTATGGTGACATTACAGTTTAATATTAAAATATTAATTAATCTCTAAAAAACAGATGTGGTACTCTTTTATAGGGGGATGTTTACTAGTGGATTGTTCTACTTGGAACTGAATAATAGGATGTGGAAGTTGTTGTGTAACAGGGCGTTAGATAACGTGTTTAACACAGGGTGTTAGATAACATGTTTAAAACATTGCCATTAAATACTGCAGATGCCAGATATCATAACATAGACAAGGAAAGGGTTGGTTTATTGACAGTCTAATCTAAACGCATGAGTGAGGAACATTATGGCAATGTGGCCCAGTTAACACAGCTAGTCTGTAGTGTGTAGCAAGCAGACAGCATGTAAACACACAACATTCATGGAATGTAGTATTGAAGACCCAGAAATAGTAAACATGTGTCGAAGCTAATGGATCAACACTAAAAACATTTACTGGCAAATCATGTGTGCTTAGTTAGGCATGTCTCTTTATAGACCTATTAAGAATAGTTTTATTTCCAATTATATCCCAAATATGTACATTAAATTGTGCATTGAATTATATCGTAGACTAAATTATATTAAATAATACAATTAATGTATATTATTAATTATATTTTATGTTTATATATATATATATATATATATATATATATATATATATATATTTGTAATGCTTATTTGTATATGAGGTTATAATAAGTTGTCATGTTATGCAAACTCTTTTATCACATTACATTGAGTTATTAAGAGCAACAGTGATTGTTTCCCCTATAAGCTCAACTCAAGTCACTAAATGTGCTGGAACTTTGTCATAACCCAGTCACCACCGTATTGATGTAGCCTGTCACAACGACACCACTGGGTGATGGATATATGAATCATATTAGCCACCTTAACCTACTTGCATGGGTATGCCCCAGCCACCTTGACTTTTGTCTACTTGCATGGGTATGCCCCAGCCACCTTGACTTTCGTCTACTTGCATGGGTATGCCCCAGCCACCTTGACTTTCGTCTACTTGCATGGGTAAGCCCTAGCTACCTTGACTTTTGTCTACTTGCATGAATATGCCCCAGCCACCTTGACTTTTGTCTACTTGCATGGGTAAGCCCTAGCTACCTTGACTTTTGTCTACTTGCATGAGTATGCCCCAACCACCTTGACTTTCGTCTACTTGCATGGGTATGCCCCAGCCACCTTGACTTTTGTCTACTTGCATGGGTATGCCCCAGCCACCTTGACTTTTGTCTACTTGCATGGGTATGCCCCAGCCACTTTGACTTTCATCTACTTGCATGGGTATGCCCCAGCCACCTTGACTTTCGTCTACTTGCATGGGTATGCCCCAGCCACTTTGACTTTCATCTACTTGCATGGGTATGCCCCAGCCACCTTGACTTTTGTCTACTTGCATGGGTATGCCCCAGCCACTTTGACTTTCGTCTACTTGCATGGGTATGCCCCAGCCACTTTGACTTTCGTCTACTTGCATGGGTATGCCCTAGCTACCTTGACTTTTGTCTACTTGCATGAGTATGCCCCAGCCACCTTGACCTCCATCTATCTGAACCAGGGCCTCCCTCGCGAGATGAGCAAGTTCCTTGAGCCTGTCTGGAGACTTGAACTAAGATAGTTTTTTCAGAGAGAAGAGGGTTCGAAGGTTTCCAGGCAGGCCTTCAGATAACCCAAGGAATCTACCCACACTCTGAGATATCCTGTTGCTGTAGGATTACTATTGTTTTTATAATTGAAGCCAACTCTAAAAGTGGGTCAGGTACTTCCAAACTGTGCTAAAAAATGTTCTTTCATAAAAAACCTGTGCACTTGATTTCCATCTTATCACAAACTCGCAGTAGCATTTTCACCATATCCTCCATTTATTTGTTTTCAAAAGCACCAACATGGGAGATCCCCATCATTTGTCACTCATACCAACCAGATAGTCTGTGTTCTCTTCATACACCGGGGATCCTCCATCACTGACACCGGGATGTGTGTATATGCTGCTAACCAGCAACTAGAAATTAAAACCTGTGCAAAATACAAGTACCATAAGCGTAGTTCACAGATATGCCCCTTTCCCTCTTCATAACTATTTTTTGGTAAAAACAAATCATGGATACCATCTGAAAATCACTGGCACTTCATTTGTATCACCTGAACACGGAAGTGAAATAATGATCTAGAGCATTGCTGGTTAACAAATATCTTGATGCAGCCATATTTAGTGCTGAGGAGTAACGATGTAAACTGCTAGACTACTACATGCAACCGGATCTCATATCACTAAGTCATGTCAGTAATTAGATTACCCTGGGTAGTTCTATTCATGGACAAAACCTGTTTTTGTGACAGTCAGTTTAACTGAAAACTAATATAATTTATTACATGCATAGTTACAAAATGATAGCATTGTTACAACCAAAAACGCTCCAGTTCTTGTAGTGTGAAGTCTTGTAAGCAATAAAAATCACAAGGTATCCACATGAGAGGCCTTAAGAGACCAGAGTCCAAGTCACAGTTGAACCTGACTTATCAAGTTTGATGGAAGCCCTTAATGTGTTAGAAACATCAGCAGATTGCTGTCACATTTGATGGAAACCCTTAGATGTGTCAGAAACATCAGCAGATTGCTGTCACATTTGATGGAAGCTCTTAGATGTGTCAGAAACAGCAGCAGATTGCTGTCACATTTGATGGAAGCTCTTAGATGTGTCAGAAACATCAGCAGATTGCTGTCACATTTGATGGAAGCTCTTAGATGTGTCAGAAATAGCAGCAGATTGCTGTCACATTTGATGGAAGCTCTTAGATGTGTCAGAAACAGCAGCAGATTGCTGTCACATTTGATGGAAGCTCTTAGATGTGTCAGAAACAGCAGCAGATTGCTGTCACATTTGATGGAAGCTCTTAGATGTGTCAGAAACATCAGCAGATTGCTGTCACATTTGATGGAAGCTCTTAGATGTGTCAGAAACAGCAGATTGCTGTCACATTTGATGGAAGCTCTTAGATGTGTCAGAAACAGCAGCAGATTGCTGTCACATTTGATGGAAGCTCTTAGATGTGTCAGAAACAGCAGCAGATTGCTGTCACATTTGATGGAAGCTCTTAGATGTGTCAGAAACAGCAGCAGATTGCTGTCACATTTGATGGAAGCTCTTAGATGTATCAGAAACAGCAGATTGCTGTCACATTTGATGGAAGCTCTTAGATGTGTCGGGAACAGCAGCAGATTGCTGTCACATTTGATGGAAGCTCTTAGATGTGTCAGAAACAGCAGCAGATTGCTGTCACATTTGATGGAAGCTCTTAGATGTGTCAGAAACAGCAGCAGACTGCTGTCAAGTTTGATGGAAGCTCTTATGTGATCCGCAGCTCTGTTATGCCATCTCGGTTTAACGAATTAAACTGCAGAATCATTAAACATAATTTTTATTCAGATTTGACATGGCGAAGTACTGTAGTACTATGATATTTTAAATACTCACAAATAAAACATATTCCTCAGGAACCGGAGTTCAGAGGTGCAACAAACCAGAAACGTTAGATCAAACGGTGGACCCTGAAAGTCATCTGTCTCGCGCTCTGTCTATATTGCTACAGTGGGGGAGTTGTCCACAGAGGAACACTTCATCAAACAGTTGCCATTCCATTGTTTAAAATATCCATAAATTGTTGGGATACGACAGATACATAAACCATACATTTCCCAAATAGACAGGGTGATGCATGGTTCATTATATTTGAAATACGGAAATAAGTCCCCCTGGAAAAAAGCCCCTGTAAGAAAATAAAGCAAAGAAGAAAAACACAAAATTACACTTAAATTGGGACAGTCACATAAAAAAGTATACATATATGACATAAGACATCGATAATAATATTACTTAAATAAATATATTTGTTTGTACAGCTTATTGTGACAAATGATTAAATGACTAACAATTTTAAGCTGGATGGTGTCGAATTGGAGTTTATGTATTTCCCTTTGAGCTAGCGCTTGTGAGAGAGTATTAAGTGCTTTCATTTATCCTTTCACTCCCATTCAGATAACTTCAATCCTGGAAGTCCATTTTCTCACCTGCAACATTATTGGAGTTTGTGTATATATTTTTTATGTGCATTGATTTTATGTGCATTGTGCAATAACTGGGGTGTCACAGCAGTTACTGACAGGCTTTGTGTGAATGAATGCTTCAAGGATCACATTTCAAAAGCCTAGCTTGACTTGTGGACCAGGTTTCCAATAACTGACTTCACACTAATACCATGTCCCCCAGGTTTGTTTAAAGTTAAGACATTGTCAATCTTGGTCGGTTTACCTTATATTTCCTGTGTACATGACTTGTCATCATAGGCAGATCATGTGTCACTAATTTCCTTCCTACCAGGAATGTATCTCATAGTGCAGTTAATGGTGAAATATATATTGTATTGATTATTGCATTTAAAAACCTATCCATCACAACCTTTACATTTACAGATTGTGGTGGATCAAGATCAGACAGTCTGCTATAACTTTGAAGTGTCCAAGAAATGGAGATTGACATTTTAATGAAGTGATTTTTAAATATGTGAAGTCGCTAACTTCCTCTTGCATGTCTGAAATCACAAGCCTGATCGTTATTGCTCTATTGTGTCCCAGAGACAGACATGCAAATGTTTGCGTGAGCAAAACATTGATTTCGATTGGCTGCTGTTTGCATGCGACAGAAGTACTTGCTCGAGAATGTAGTACGTTTTTGAGCGGTGCTTTTTGTGGGGTTTATCTATAGAAGCAATCGACTGCTTTTAAGGTGTTCATGTGAGACCTTGTGGTGGCTGGGCATAATGTGATTATGTCGTTAGTAGGAGGAAGACGTGTGGGTGTTTCTAAGCTCTTTTATCCCCAGAGAGTCACGGAATGTTCAATATTGCCACCATCGTACATTAAATTAGGCCTAGTTGTACAGTGGATGTGTTGTTTGGCAGGCTTAGTTGTACAGTGGATGTGTTGTTTGGCAGGCTTAGTTGTACAGTGGATGTGTTGTTTGGCAGGCTTAGTTGTACAGTGGATGTGTTGTTTGGCAGGCTTAGTTGTACAGTGGATGTGTTGTTTGGCAGGCTTAGTTGTACAGTGGATGTGTTGTTTGGCAGGCTTAGTTGTGCAGTGGATGTGTTGTTTGGCAGGCTTAGTTGTACAGTAGATGTGTTGTTTGACAGGCTTAGTTGTACAGTAGATGTGTTGTTTGGCAGGCTTAGTTGTACAGTAGATGTGTTGTTTGGCAGGCTTAGTTGTACAGTAGATGTGTTGTTTGGCAGGCTTAGTTGTACAGTAGATGTGTTGTTTGGCAGGCTTAGTTGTACAGTAGATGTGTTGTTTGGCAGGCTTAGTTGTACAGTAGATGTGTTGTTTGGCAGGCTTAGTTGTACAATATATGTATTGTTTGGCAGGCCTAGTTGTACAGTATATGTGTTGTTTGGCAGGCCTAGTTGTACAATATATGTATTGTTTGGCAGGCCTAGTTGTACAATATATGTATTGTTTGGCAGGCCTAGTTGTACAATGTATGTGTTGTTTGGCAGGCCTAGTTGTACAATATATGTGTTGTTTGGCAGGCCTAGTTGTACAATGTATGTGTTCTTTGGTAGACCTAGTACAGTAGATGTATTGTGTAGTAGAAGTAGCAATATTGGTACATTGTAATAACTCTGCAACAACAACAAAGGTGTTTGTTTACAAAGTCAATCCATCAGTAAAGAGAAGTAGGAAAAAGTACAATAAATAATTACAGCGGTGAGTAAAGATCAAGGGTAACTTTATGACAAATGGATTTGTGCATCAAGACTGTCACGGTAATGATTTTTGGAAGTAGCTAAGGACCCTTTCCAGAAAGGTTCTTTAGTCTGTAGACTAAAGAACCTTTTACCCACAGATCATCACACAAACAAAATGCCTCTCACAGTTGGTGCCAAATTATCCAGTTTGGTATCATGGGAAGTAACACTGAACTAGTATGCGCCTCACCCCGGGGCAACACTGAACCAGTATGAGCCTCACCCCAGAGCAACACTGAACCAGTATGAGCCTCACCTCAGGGCAACACTGAACCAGTATGAGCCTCACCCCAGGGCAACACTGAACCAGTATGAGCCTCACCCCAGGGCAACACTGAACCAGTATGAGCCTCACCCCAGGGCAACACTGAACCAGTATGAGCCTCACCCCGGGGCATCACTGAACCAGTATGAGCCTCACCCCGGGGCATCACTCAACCAGTATGAGCCTCACCCCGGGGCATCACTGAACCAGTATGAGCCTCACCCCAGGGCAACACTGAACCAGTATGAGCCTCACCCCGGGGCATCACTGAACCAGTATGAGCCGCGAACTGCATGGCCAAACATGCTGGGCAAAAGGGGAATTTAGTGAAATAATCCAGTACCACAAACTAGTGTAATGTTGTGTGATAGGCAGTCGAAAACACAAATTAAGAGACCTTGCATAACAGTCTGTGATATAATTTGTCGACTTTTTGATCTGATTGTTCATTATATATTACACACCGAGCTTCCAGTGGTGGCCAATCTTTAATATACAGACCACAGATCCAGTCAAGAAAGGCTCTTTAGTTACTTCCATTTTGTGTGAGCTAGATATAGATAATATTAGTAGTTATGAAAACGTATTTATGAAAGTATTAGTATTTATGAACAGTTCTGTAACAATGGCAGCAGTTATTCAGGCTTCAGAAATATAAATGCCTACTGCACACGGGAACGTTGCAGTAGAATATAAAATGGGGCTCATATCTGAGGTCCTGTAATCAAAGAACAACTTAGCAATAACAGTTTATGTACTGAATTGGAAAGTTGCAGTCACATGTTTTATAGAACAACAAGAAAAACTGACCCATAAATAAAGCAACTGGAGATCATACATCTGGAGCACATTCCTGTGTGCACTCCGAAGCATCAACTTGTTGTTCACACCACAGATATATAGTAATTAGATTTATTAGTACTATATATCTATGTTCACATGATGATCTTTCAAATACTACACAATTCTGTTAATTAATTACTTTGACTAAAACAGTATCCATGCCATGTGCCTTGTTGTTGTTGTTGTAGTTGTCGTTGTTGTTGTGTCACTGAACCAAGGATCACATGCACAGGGACACCTGTTAAGTATGTTTGCTACTCTCGTCTTTACCCCTGAAGTCCGGGGTGCGGCTGGCATTGATACCAGTCTTCAATTTTTTCTTTTCTTCTGTCACTGATCCTGTTCACTGCCGTCTCCACTCCCCCCCTATCCCTCGGCCTCATTCTCCACTCCCCCATCCCTCGCCCTCATTCTCCACTCCCCCCATCCCTCGGCCTCATTCTCCACTCCCCCCTATCCCTCGCCCTCATTCTCCACTCCCCCAATCCCTCGCCCTCATTCTCCCCTCCCCCATCCCTCGCCCTCATTCTCCCCTCCCCCATCCCTCGCCCTCATTCTCCCCTCCCCCTATCCCTCACCCTCATTCTCCACTCCCCCCTATCCCTCACCCTCATTCTCCACTCCCCCCTATCCCCCACCCTCATTCTCAACTCCCCCCTATCCCCCACCCTCATTCTCCACTCCCCCCATCCCTCACCCTCATTCTCCACTCCCCCTATCCCTCACCCTCATTCTCCACTCCCCCCATCCCTCACCCTCATTCTCCACTCCCCCCTATCCCCCACCCTCATTCTCCACTCCCCTATCCCTCACCCTCATTCTCCACTCCCCTATCCCTCACCCTCATTCTCCACTCCCCTATCCCCCACCCTCATTCTCAACTCCCCTATCCCCCACCCTCATTCTCCACTCCCCTATCCATCACCCTCATTCTCCACTCCCCCAATCCCTCACCCTCATTCTCCACTCCCCCATCCCTCACCCTCATTCTCCACTCCCCTATCCCCCACCCTCATTCTCATCTCCCCATCCCTCACCCTCATTATCCCCTCATCCCCCACCCTCATTCTCCACTCCCCCATATCCCTCACCCTCATTCTCCACTCCCCTATCCCCCACCCTCATTCTCCACTCCCCATCCCTCACCCTCATTCTCCCCCATCCCCCACCCTCATTCTCCACTCCCCTATCCCTCACCCTCATTCTCTACTCCCCCATCCCCAACCCTCATTCTCCACTCCCCCATCCCTCACCCTCATTCTCCCCCATCCCCCACCCTCATTCTCCACTCCCCATCCCTCACCCTCATTCTCCACTCCCCCATCCCCCACCCTCATTCTCCACTCCCCATCCCTCACCCTCATTCTCCACTCCCCTATCCCCCACCCTCATCCTCCACTCCCCCATCCCTCACCCTCATTCTCCCCCATCCCCCACCCTCATTCTCCACTCCCCTATCCCTCACCCTCATTCTCTACTCCCTCCATCCCCAACCCTCATTCTCCACTCCCCATCCCTCACCCTCATTCTCCCCCCATCCCCCACCCTCATTCTCCACTCCCCCATCCCTCACCCTCATTCTCCACTCCCCCATCCCTCGCCCTCATTCTCCACTCCCCCATCCCTCGCCCTCATTCTCCCCTCCCCTCCCACTTCCGCCAAATCTCTCTTCATGCAGTCCTCCCATCTCAGTCTTCCTCTTCTCCTTCTGCCTTCCACTCTCAGCACATCTCTTTTCGCTAACCATTCCTAACCATTAACGGGCTCCTCACCAGCTTCCTCCTGAAACTCTCTCACTCATCATTATTTGATAATCTTACACATCCAGAAGACTTCTGTCCAGGTGTGGTGTTCACCTTCTATTGACCATCTGGTGCCAGTCTGCCATATGGCGGTCAGTATGGTCATGTCCAGAGAGTGTGGATAAAACAACAATAGAAGAAGATAAAATGCTGTAAACATAAATAGAATTTCAAATTACTCACCTCATAAAACAACATTAAGGATATGAATGAATCATTTATTTGGCCAACATGTTTACTGGTACAAATGATATAGAAAAATGTTTTTGGTCAGGAGAACACCGTTAAGTCATTGAAACACTTATTACGAGAGTGAACATAGGTAATATTGAAAACTTCAGTGCAATTAAGACGCAGCTGATAATTATAAACTGACCATATCAATACATATTCCTATCCTGTTTTTACTACAGTAGCTAAAGGTATAGATAATTACAAAGTGAAGTCGAGGTTTAGTGAAAAAAAACTAGCTAGTACAGGAAACTTACATTTGTTAATTAGATTTCATGACATTATTTGACATTGCAACGTAAATACTTTGTAATACAAATCTGACTAAATAAGGTTATACAACTATTGCCTATTTACCCACAACAGTTAGGTAGTCAATCATTTATGTGGGACGTAGTTTACGCAGCGACCATTTCTCATGTCATTGTCCTCATCATCCGTGTATTCACGGTCAGTTATCTGTCTGCTCTATTTACTAATTGGACCATGTTGGTTGTTTTCAATGAGTCAGTGAGGCATCTAAGCCATGACCATACACTTGCACCAGTGAACAATCAATGTCTAAGTGCTTGTAATGGCTTCAGTGCTACTAGGCAGAGGCACAGTTATGGTATTGATGGCACCAGAACTTGTGATGTCACATCAACTATGATCTGTTTATGTAGTAAGCTGCTTAGTGTACTGAAGGAATAACAACTTGGTTAGGTTGTGGTTGTCGTTGGTTGTTATAATTATTATATACAAAACATGAAATAATTTTGATGTATTTATGGGTTTAGAAAACGGGTTTATGACATTGAAAGTTATTTGATTAAATGTTTGACAAATTGTATAAATATTGTCAATGTACCCATTTGCATTTATATTTTTAATGTTTATATTTGTAATACATATTTGTATGTATGTGAAAACATTAACCTGAAAAAATATGCATATTAGGAATTTAATAACAAAATTAACTTAACCAGTTGCAGCACTTGTCTTCAGCTGAAGCTGTATTTGTAGTTTGTTTTGTCTAGCAACATCAAAACTAATGTCACGGATGTTCACCAAAGACAACAGGTGACAGCAGTGGTAGAGCCGGTGTAAACATGTGTGCCAGTCACGGGTCTTTTGATGTAATGGGGGGTGTCAACTCACCTGTCTCATGGTATAATATCTCTCAAATGATGTACAGAAATAGCAAGACTTGACACTTAGGGCTAACAGACTGTAAGTGATGGCTGCAGTATATTTACACAGGACAATCCAGCTACCACGTTCGATTAGGAGTAAATTTGCTGGGAGGTGACCAACGTGGAGTTAGATTGAATTATTAGAAATCAGGATGCGTGTCACAGTGACTTTGTTAGTGATAGCAGTCACATCCCACATTGACAGCCTGATACACGCACACGCGCGCATGCATGTGTCCAGGTAGTTTTTGCAGTTGCACAGTTCAGTTAGTTTGTCTCTGGCACTTCCTCAAGCGTATAGTCTCTCTATTCATTTCATTGCAAACTTGTGTCACTGTAGTTCTTCACTACAGTCTACAAAATGGATATCCCACAGAAGAAATTGTCTTTATTGTCATATCCCATGTTAGGCTACATTGACCTATTGGGTAGTGGCAAAACTATGGCATTTGTTTGCATTCATGCATGCGTATACACACATACACATATGCACACACACAGTGCATTAATGTTGAGGCTGGTAGTTGACGTGCGTGCATTCATTCATGCATTTTCATACAAATTCATTGCCAGCTGCGATTGACTTTGTCCAATGCATACAATGTCATTTGTGCTATTCCACTGTGCTTATTCATACAGCATGTTGGGCTGTCATGTCCACCTGTCATGTCCACCTGCAGCTGTGTCATCTATTTACAGGACACCTCCGGCTCATCAATAGGGTGGTTAGATGCTATCAGAGGGTCAGTCAGGTGGCTGAAACTCTTGAAGTATGCAGCAGCACTACAGCGCATGACTGGGTGTACGCGAATAAAATCCCCCCCGGACACAATCCCCCAGACAAAAGCCCCCCCAGTTATCCCCCACCTATGGCAACTAGGACCCTCCTCATATAACTAAAAAAGTAAAACACAATTTAAGCAATAACCCTTATTTGTTCGTATCAATGTTTAGTTACACATCTTTATAATATAATAATAATATAATGTAATAATGTTTTATTTCAGGCAAGAGCCTCATATATATATATATATATACATCCAATACAAGCCACATATTCTTTACATTTTCCACACGAGAAGCGCCACCAACATTGCTAGGATTTGGCAACCTGGCGTTATTCATATGTTTTATGTCCTTCCAGAAGTTTTTGAAGTCGTTATTACATAGTTTAGAAGCAAGTCATTCAGCTTTAAGAATTTCAGAATTTTTTTCACATAGTCTTGTTGCGTTTAAAATGAGCGCGTCTAATTTTCATTATATCATTATGTGCAGCATTGTTATCACACTCACACTGAATACGGTTCTTCTTCTGAGCTTTTTTGGTGTAAATGTGTACATTATTATATACTCTTTATTATCTCCATGTTGATGACTCAGAGATGTTACAAAGATTTTTACATTTGCGTAGCTGTAAATATACCCCTCTGTACACAAAACAGTAGCCTCACATTTACTTGCGTGGCTTCATGAAAGTCAGTTTTATATTTTTAATTAAAGTATTTCAATTATTTAAAAGAAATTAAATAGATTGCCATCTAAGATGAGGCATTGGGAAACTCACAAATGTTAAGCTACACTGGTTCTGTCAGATATCTGTCAGTTATGTTTTTAAATACAGTCACACATTTATACAGTCACCAAGTGATTGGTAGCAATAATTTATCATCCTCCGTGAGACTGAGTACTTCTTTATGAACACCCTTCTTTATAGCTAATCTACACATTTCTTTTTACTAAAATTACTTGAAGCTGTCTAGTGCTTCTATCTTCCTTAAGTTTGAAGAACATTTATATCAGTACCTTTATAACCATTCAATATTTTAAAACTTCAGTTTGATGTTATCCGGTAGAAATTTTAAGGTGTTTTCCATAGGTAAGATCTGTCATTTGCGTCATCAGATCAGTGTTCTTTTTGTTTATATTCTAACATCCTGACCACCCAAACGTGCCTAACCCATTAGAGCCCGCAATGGCCGCGGCCGGCCGCTCTGTCCAGTCCTGGAACAGCCGCCACCGGCCACATACAGGACCCACTATTAATAATATACATTTTGCAACAACAACATCAGTGCGTTATGTGCATGTGTTGCCCTTTTGGAAATCCTGATTTTCATCGGTTTTGTTCACGCCATCTCAAAAATTTTTATTTCTATATTTGTCATGACAAAATATGGTGTAACATGAAAAATAACCATCAGAATTTGATAATTTTTTCATATTTCAGTGGTGCAAAGGTAGCAAATATAGCAACATTTTCGTCATTGGGTTGCATAGGATTATAGCATGGGATCAGTCGCAACTTTCAAAGTTTTAACAAATTTACTATTTTGTCTTTGCAAATTGTGATCAAATGTCAACCTTTTATTAATATATCCTTATTTCTATGTATACAGGCATGTGGAGAAATTACTACTCTTCAAAATAAACATAACTTGTAATTGTCAATATTGAATAGTTAAAAAAAATCGCTCAAAATTTGTCAGAAATCCTTAGAACAGGGGAACATGTTTTTATAAAATGCTGGGGCCTAATGGGTGAAGGGAACCACAATTTTGTTTATATCATTTGACCATTATCTGTTTAATTAAAAATTGTAGGTAATTAAAACACCTTTTGGCAGGCAAAATATAAATAGTTTATATTATACCACATGGTTTTGCAATAAAACAATTATACTCTGTACTTGTAAAAACCTTAATTTATCACCTTTTGTCCTTGTTTTAGAGTATATTCATGTCCTGCCCTCATCTTCACTTAAGTGCTACATTTATGTGCTGACTGTCTGGTAACTAACTGTCTGTAGTGTGTCTGACTGTCTGGTAACTGTCTGTAGTGTGTCTGACTGTCTGATAACTATCTGTAGTGTGTCTGACTGTCTGGTAACTGTCTGTAGTATGTCTGACTCTCTGGTAACTATCTGTAGTGTGTCTGACTGTCTGATAACTATCTGTAGTGTGTCTGACTGTCTGGTAACTGTCTGTAGTATGTCTGACTGTCTGGTAACTATCTGTAGTATGTCTGACTGTCTGATAACTATCTGTAGTGTGTCTGACTGTCTGATAACTATCTGTAGTGTGTTTGACTGTCTGAATACTATCTGTAGTATGTCTGACTGTCTGGTAACTGTCTGTAGTGTGTCTGACTGTCTGGTAACTGTCTGTAGTGTGTCTGACTGTCTGGTAACTGTCTGTAGTATGTCTGACTGTCTGGTAACTATCTGTAGTGTGTCTGACTGTCTGATAACTATCTGTAGTGTGTCTGACTGTCTGGTAACTGTCTGTAGTATGTCTGACTGTCTGGTAACTATCTGTAGTATGTCTGACTGTCTGATAACTATCTGTAGTGTGTCTGACTGTCTGATAACTATCTGTAGTGTGTCTGACTGTCTGGTAACTGTCTGTAGTATGTCTGACTGTCTGGTAACTATCTGTAGTATGTCTGACTGTCTGATAACTATCTGTAGTGGGTCTGACTGTCTGGTAACGGTCTGTAGTGTGTCTGACTGTCTGGTAACTATCTGTAGTGTGTCTGACTGTCTGATAACTATCTGTATTGTGTCTGACTGTCTGGTAACTGTCTGTAGTATGTCTGACTGTCTGGTACCTGTCTGTAGTATGTCTGCTGTGACTACTTGACTGAAGACAATGCAGTGACAAGAGGCAATTAAAGGGACTAGCCTTGTCCTTCAACAGAGTGTCGGTGATTGGTTCCTGGCCAGCCCCTGTCATAGAATACAGAGTGTGATCTCTCCAGAAGATGAGTGACAAACAGCTAATTTAGCCACCCATGAAATGATTTTATGGGGTTTGAAAGCTGCCTGCAGCTGTCTCATTGGGTGATGGCTGTCACGGTCAGCTTAGGGGGGATTCACATGTCAGTTGTAGATATCTGCACCTTATGGTCATTTGTGGCTGTAGGTGGTATATTGGACAGGTTGTACAAATTGTAATATAGTTGAATGGAACAAACTAAGCCTCAAGTTCAGGCTGGAACAATAGGCAAATTCAGCCACCTGTCCAGCAGCTCACATAGCCAGTAGACTCCATGTGCACTCAGTGCCCCACTCACCCGTCATAGACTATAGCCAGAATTGGCTGCTTACGACATACCATAATTAGAGCAGTTATGGGTAGTTAAGTCTTCAAATTTATACTGCTAAAAAGTAATAATTTACTACCCTGCAGTTTGTAATGTCATCTCCCAAGGTGGGATGATCTAAAATGTTTGTATGTACAATAAATTTGTGCAGTTCAAGGTTAAAATGGACGTCTACGATGATTTAATAACTTTGAGGGCGGCTTTCTGGACTGCCTTTGCCGTTGCTGCCATGACTGTTTCTTGTAATTACTAATGATGGTATCAGTACAAACTGTTATGGTTGTAGTTTGTATAGTGGAGAGGTTGTAGTGCATACTGCATTAAAGTTCTAGTAATGAGTGTCGGCACAACAAAATATTTAATTTGGCTAGCTTTTGATCTCTCAAGAAAGTTGTGTTCTTCAAAAATATTTTGGCCTACTTATTTGTGACACAAACTGGAGAAGTAATCTGAGTCTGCCGATGAAGACCGACCAAGTCGACCAAAATATTCAAAAATAATACAAAAAGTTTCTTGCAGTAATTACAAGTCAAATATCACATTCCAAGAAACCAGAATGTCAATGCATTTAAGGAAACAAAATATTATCTGTGCACTAGCTTTGTGGTTGTATTCTGCTGTGATGTGAAGGTCTGCATAGCACACCCATCACAGCACACCCATCACAGCACTCACATCACAGCACACCCATCACAGCACACCCATCACAGCACTCACATCACAGCACACCCATCACAGCACACCCATCACAGTGCACGCATCACAGCACACACATCACAGCGCACCCATCACAGTGCACCCATCACAGCACACCCATGACAGCACACCCATCACAGCACACCCATCACAGCACACCCATCACAGCACACCCATCACAGCACACCCATCACAGCACACCCATCACAGCACACCCATCACAGCACACCCATCACAGCACACCCATCACAGCACACCCATCACAGCACACCCATCACAGCACATCCATCACAGCACACCCATCACAGCACTCCCATCACAGCGCACACATCACAGCACACCCATCACAGCGCACCCATCACAGCGCACCCATCACAGCGCTCCCATCGCAGCACACCCATCGCAGCGCACCCGTCGCAGTGCACCCATCACAGTGCACCCATCACAACGCACCCATCACAGCGCAGCCATCACTGCGCATCCATCACAGCACACCCATCACAGCTCACCCATCACAGCACTCCCATCACAATGCACCCATCACAGCACACCCATCACAGCATACCCATCACAGCGCACCCATCACAGCGCACCCATCACAGCGCACACATCACAGCACTCCAATCACAGCGCACCCATCACAGCGCACCCATCACAATGCACCCATCACAGCACAGCCATCACTGCGCACCCATCACAGCACACCCATCACAGCTCACCCATCACAGCACTCCCATCACAATGCACCCATCACAGCACACCCATCACAGCATACCCATCACAGCGCACCCATCACAGCGCACCCATCACAGTGCACCCATCACAGCGCTCCCATCGCAGCACACCCATCGCAGCGCACCCATCGCAGTGCACCCATCACAATGCACCCATCACAGCACACCCATCACAGCACACACATCACAGCACACCCATCACAGCTCACCCATCACAGCACTCCCATCACAATGCACCCATCACAGCACACCCATCACAGCACACCCATCACAGCATACCCATCACAGCGCACCCATCACAGCGCACCCATCACAGTGCACACATCACAGCACTCCAATCACAGCGCACCCATCACAGCGCACCCATCACAATGCACCCATCACAGCACAGCCATCACTGCGCACCCATCACAGCACACCCATCACAGCTCACCCATCACAGCACTCCCATCACAATGCACCCATCACAGCATACCCATCACAGCGCACCCATCACAGCGCACCCATCACAGTGCACGCATCACAGCACTCCAATCACAGCGCACCCATCACTACACTCCCATCACAATGCACCCATCACAGCACACCCATCACAGCACTCCCATCACAGCGCACCCATCACAGCACTCCCATCACAGTGCACCCATCACAGCACACCCATCACAGCACTCCCATCACAGCGCACCCATCACAGCGTACCCATCACAGCACTCCCATCACAGCACTCCCATCACAGTGCACCCATCACAGAACACCCATCACAGCACTCACATCACAGCACACCCATCACAGCAATCCCCTCACAGTGCACCCATCACAGCGTGCCCATCACAGCATGCCCATCACACAATATAAAAATATTAGGTTAAAAATGGGAGTAAGGCGGGGGATTGTGTCCAGGGAGAATTTGTTCTAAATCCATGGACCATCTGGCAGTTGATTCTTGTATAGTGTCCTCACGGTTCTTCTGGGACTTGGGGGTTTGCTTATTAAATTTCCTCATCACTTCCTAATCAATTATGCACTTCTAATGACTGTCATTACATTGCAAAGTTGCCTGTCCTTAAGGCCAATAAGCTCTGTAATGTCAAAGGGCAGTGCATGGCTCCTCAGTGTGCGCCCAGAGATGGTTTTAGAACATTTTGGTGTGTTCTACTGAAATATGTATAAGTTGCTGTCTGTGACAGGTGGAGGCGTAGAGGGCAGGACGTGTAGTGGTGCAATGGCCAAAATCAGGTGGTGCAGTGGTCGCAAGTCTGGTGGTGCAGTGGTGCAGATGTCAGAATCTGGTTGTGCAATTGTCATAGGTCTAATAGTGCAGTGGTGCAATTGTCAGAATATGGTGGTGCAATTGTCAGAATCATGTGGGGCACTGCTCTGTTTACTTGTACCCCACCCTTATTGTTTGACAATGAGGGTTTTGATGTTTGGCCACCCCATTCTTCACTGCTATGTGCTCTTAGAGTTAGAGTGCTCTTGGGTTTGAAGCCAATATAAGTACATGTCATAAGTCATTGAACATGAACTCATGGAGTGAGGTAACCCCTTGTGGTCAAGCCACAAAGTGTGACACCTGTTTGTTTTCTGTTCCTCTGGTCAGCTGGTACAGTTTAAGGTAGCATTCTAGGAAGATATTGGAAAATGGCCTAGTCATTCACTGACTGGCTGGTTCATTTCAAAGCAGTTTGCCAAGAACCCGGTGATCACAGCCATCGATCACGGGACTATACATTGGACGTATTCTCGGTCGGCCACAGTTTGCCACCAGGTTGGCGTCATTACCGTCAAGTGTCATTTTCTGCGAATTGATTTTGCTTGAGCCATTTGACCTTTTTGCAGAAGTGGCAGTGCATGAAAGAAACTGTAGGATAGGTCTGCCAAGGAGGGTTAGTTTAGGAACAGTTTCATCGCAAGAGAGTTGATGAGAAAACGATATCACTATCTTTGAGGGTGAGCTAACAATAGCCCCACAGGCAAAAAAAACATAAATATTTTGATTCTGGAGGTTACACCCCCTAAAGAATAAAGAGCAAAGTGTAAGACAATATTTAGTTGCATCTGTGAACGTTTGCCAATGCCAATTTTTTTCATAAAAGGTAGACAATCAAGGAATTCTAAAATATAATATCGGCTTGTTGTAGTAAGATGTAGACGTGGGTGTACTATACACTCATTCACAATAATTATATATGTATATATATATATAATTATATATATGTATATGAATTAATAGTCTATGACCATTATGATGAGTTGGTGTTGGAATGGAAAGGTCTGCCAGGGCGTGACATGTAAAACACTTAGCAGTGCTAAGGACTTGATGCTGCACAGTATAAGAACTTGCATTTTAGAGTGCTGTCATTTAGAGTGCTGTCATTTAGAGTGCTGTCATGAAGTCTTGTTTGAAATGTAGACCTTCTGTTATGTTGCCTGTTTGCTGATTTGTGAATGGTGTATGTTATGAGGTCATTCCTTTGGACAGTCTCTCTACAGTCAGTTATTCAGTCAGTCAGTGCAATGCAAGAACGTTGCCCCTGTGGTTTGGAACTGATGAAGTAGGTGACCTCCCTTGACCTCTGGCTCTCACTGTCCCTGAGTGGCTAAGGACAGTCAGTGCCCTGGGATTGCCCAGTGTGTTTGGAGTATTGTGGTGCTTGTATTAATGGACTCCCCGGGGCGTGTAGGAAGGCCAGCCAGGCCCACTGGCAGCACCAAAGCTGGATTAGGGCCCTGAGTGGTCATATTGCCTCTGGGCACAGTGCCATTTCTGTAGGGATAATAATTAGTTGAGATCAATTGCACTGCTATAACCAATCATTAATTCCGAATAAGGATATTTTTATTGTGTTGACTTTAGTACTAGGAATCTGTAATTCAGATCAAATGCATCTTATTTTTGAATATTTTAATTATAATTGCATTATTGTAATAAAAATGCTGCAGTAAATCCTAACCACACCTGTTACATCGAAATAGTGTCACCCCCTAAAGAATAAAGGAAAAAGAACAGTGTAACACAATTTTTAGTTGTATTTGTGAAATTTTGCCAATTCCAGTTTTTTTATAAAAGGTAGAAAATCAAGGAATTCTAAAATATAAAGTCAGCTTGTTGTTAGTAAGATGTAGACGTGGGTGTAGTGTGCACTCCTCTCAACCCATCACACAGTAACAGTGGATGCGCGAAGACAATATAACAGTATCCTGGCTGCAAACAGAAGAATGGAGTGTTATTAATTATAATTCTATTTGTAACCATAGAGGTAATATTATACTTGATTGAGTATATTGTGTGTATGAAATGGTATGTAGGCCTACAATTTAGTGGTATAGCATTGGTATATAAATAAAAGTACGCACAAACCTGCATATGGTAATAAAATTATATGAAATATGCATGATAACATTCTCACTAACACTCAGTTATTTACAACTAAAACATAGAAGTTTTTTAATAAGTCTGATCACTGCCAGTGGTCCATAAAAGAGTTGTGTGAGTACTGCACGGAGGCATGCAGTACCTTGCCCTGCTGCGTACAGCTTCTGTATGTTCTCAAAGGCCAGGCAGAAGGTACTGCGGCTTGCAGACAATTTTATTTTGGTCCATCATATAGTTTACACTTGGATCTACCACTGCTGTTGTGGTCTGTCTTGAATGTTTTACTTGTTAACATGACTGTGCAATGGACTGCCTGTAGGGTGTCTGCAGTTAATTGTATGACATGTTTGGTGTGTCTTGTGGCTAGAACACCTTTGATAGTGAACAACAACGTTCTCAGGTGACAAAGTCTTCGCACACATGTTCGTTCTTGTGTCCCTAAAAAAAAAGAGTTGAAAGGAGGCCGTTCGCCTGGGTCCATTGCAGTTGCGGAAGACAAAACAAAGTTGTACCAATATAAAGTGGACTTTGCATTGCAGTAGTTATATGTTTGTTATTACAATCAATACAATGACACTTTTTGCTTAAACATTAACTTTATATAACAATAATATGTTGTTATACACTCTTGAAAACTTACAGGTGATGCTGATCTTACAATAGTACCAGACATCAGAAACCTAGTTGTTGTGATGTCTTTTATATCATATACTTTTTAAGGAATGGATATTAATTTGCCAACATGAATTGCACCACTGTAAAAGTTTCTTAATAAGCTTGGTGTTTAAATATGGGAATTATACATTTAATAATCAGAAATGATGGCATGTACTACTGGTACAACCATTCTAATGTCAGCTGCAGAAGTATAGTACCAATATACAGTGTACATACATTTTTATAAGTTACGTTACTTTTGGGGTTTCTTTTCACAAAATATTACATATGATTATGATGGGAACCAGATATCTGTTCGTTCTCCAACTGTGTGACTAGGTCTCTTTGTTGAGAACATACAAGGGTAAGGTAATTATCCACAGCAGCAACTGATGCTGTGACAGACATCAGCTCAGTACTGCATGGGATGCTGTAGCAAGTCTTGTTTATTATTATCTCATCCTGCCGGGAGTAATGGACTACAATGACATCATTATCAGTGGTCCCTTGAAACAGGATCACATATGCCATGGGTCATAATGGGTCATGGACTGAGATGGTTAATCAAACTCAGTAATCATGTGTAATCATTGAAATTTGTTTAGTAATTGTACTCAAGTACGAACATGTTCCTGCTAGAGGTTATACAGTGATCGAGTTCGGTAATTGCGTAACAGGTGTATACTTCTGTGAACATCCTGTCTGCCAATAAAATATGTTTATATGTGAATCGAAAAGTCTATGGAATATTCTATTGGATAGTTGTGTAGAATTCAGCAAATATTCTATAGGATTTTTTAAAAATATTCCTTAGGACTTTTGCAGACATTTCTTTAGAATTAGTAGAATTCTATGGTTTGCTATACAATATTCTACTATGCTCTGTAAAATTCTATAAAATTGTATACAGTGTACAAATATATAAGTAGATGTAAAATAATTCTATATAATCTGTAGTAGTTTATAGTTTTCTATGCAAAATCCTACTATATTATGTACTGTGTTAGCATTGTTATCCAGACATGTGACTTATCTGGCAGAATATACCTTGACCAATTTGGTCAGGCCTAGATTGCAAATTAAACTCAAAATTAAATATATAACCAATTGATAAAATGTGTAATTTGAAATTGCACATAATTCTGTCATGGCTGGATCAACCACTAATCTGCTAAGCTGATCTTCAAAATAGGAGCAATATCACCAACTACATCCCACGAGTGAAACATGTTCGATTTACAATGATTTAATTGTAGAATGTTCACAGAAGACGGGTTGAAGTCAGTTCAGAGTTTCAGAGACGGTTCAACTTTGTCTGAAATCTGGTTCAGCTGTGGGATCTGGCTAGAAACCTCTGGACCCTCAACATGAATTAATTATTGTTGTTTACGAATGCAGTAGAATGACTTGCAGGAAAATAAAAGCACATTCATATATATAATCACAGGTTGAGTGGGTGCAGTGCTAGAAATGGTTTGACATTTATTTTTTGTTGGCAGTGAAAGGTGAGCGTGGGATGAATGTACCAGTTGATGCCTTTCAGAATAACAGTTAGAATGACATTTTTTTATTTCTTTTAATAATTAATGTACTTTCTATCAAACATAGAACAAAGTTGAATTTTTGCAGGCTGGTTCCCTTTTAGACAATGTATTTGTTTTATGGTGCCAACAAATAATAATTTAGTTATTTGTATGCTTAAAGCTGAGTGGTTAAACTGTATAAATGCACATTCCAAGAAATTGGAACTTCAATCTGTTCAAGGGCAGCATAGTCCTAGAATACATGCATAATTTGTAACTCACCCTCATCATCCCAGCCTTGAAACATGCACACTCTTGAAAAGTTTTAAAAGGTTTGAAATTGGATCTTGCATTTTAAAACAAGAATGTTTTTTTTTTAAATTAAGAAAAATCTTAAATTGGATTTCAACCAAACTAAGCCCTATGCTATTATTTGACAATGGTGTAATATTACTGAACGGTATGCCTTTTTATTGAAACGATAGGGTCTTGAACTTTCAAAGTGGTACTGGTCTTAAATTTGGTCTTCAGTCTGATCAGCCCAAAGCCACATGATCCACGATGTCATTGCAATCTCTTCTAGCTTGGCTGTCACAGTTGTGTGACACAGCTCTGGTTTTCTCATTTCCTCCCTTCTACAGGAACATTTTTTAAGACTACTCTTGCTGTGTCATCTTATGATGTTTTTATCCTAAACCTTGACATCTCTTCCCGCATTGTTTGACACTAAACACTTTGCTGTGACAGTCTGTCTTGTCATAGATAATTTCTATGTGCTTGATTAGATTATAAGGAGACGTTTGACTATTGGCAATCTACTGATGGTGGAATGGCAGGCATTTGGCATCATTTAGTTTGACAGATTCTCCTTTAGTTAGCAGTTTTTCTTAGCTTTATTTAATAATGGGCTCTCCCTTAAGGATGTTTTCATGTACCGTGTGCCTGGCACAAAACTGTAAGATGGAGATGTGTGTCAATGAAAGCAGCAGACTAACAAGCGGACAGACAGATGAATGGATGGACGGGGATGGACAGACAGATAGGATGATGTAACACACGGACACACGCACGCACACACGCACGCACGCACGCACGCACGCACGCACGCACACACACCGATGTGCGCGCGCACCACACACCAACCTAAGGAAGCACACACACGTTTACTGGCTGTGATCTGGAGACAGAGACAGCTAGCTGGTCATTTCAGATGAGACATTTAAATCTGGCAACTCGGCAATACACGCCGGTGACTAAATATCATCAGCACATGAATGAATTCATGCAATATGTTGTGTGTTCATCATCAATGCACTGTACAAATGGGGCCAGAAAGGCTGGAATAAAACAACCCCTAAAAAGCAAGCAATACTACCGTAAACAAGACCAAAATAATTTGCTAGCTATGGGGCCTAGTCTGAGAGAGTGGCACACTCTAAAATCATTGTCCAAGAAGAGCAAGGAAGTATAGGCATAAAACTATCCCTGAGCAATATATCAAGCCAATACTAGATTGTATTATGTTTAGTTAAATGATAAAGCGTCAGTACAGCTACATATCCGTGATACATATTATTTAGTTATTCCTTATGTTCAGGCCTCAGAAGAGGATTTTTACAGCAGCAACATACTGATATTATTGGTGTGGTTTTCAGTTGTTTTTTCATAAAAAATATGACAATGTATACACTATATATACAACATAGATGCCAGGTTTGCCATATATATAATTACTACCTCTTCATAAAGAATAATGACATTTTAGAATTATGACAAGTTTTATATGATGGTTATTGATGCTGCAAATTATTGTTACAGTTAGTAGAATTTTGTTGATGAAATATTGGGACATTTCTCTGTTTTCTTTATGCTGTAACAGATTATTCCTTTGCCTCGTGAATCAATGAAACATGATCAGGAGCACAATTTACAAATGATTATTCAGGTAAATAATGTCGTGAAAAAAATTAATATCTGTAACATTTGAATGACAGCAGATGATTAAAGGCTCATCAATAATTCAACAGCACCACGGAAACTGCCTTCTTATGGTCAAATCTAATTAATCTAGAAGTCAGTGAACCTTACAAATTAGTCATTGACATTTCCAAGTTGACAGGTCTGTAAAACTAGTACTCAAGTTGTGAGAAATTATAAATAAGACACAAGTTAGTGGATTCACGTTTATAAGGTTTTGTGGTTCTGTCTTGGTTAGGTTCGGCACATCATGTTGGGCCTAATGTAAACCCCACAAAAAGTTGTTAGTGCATAAACTAAATGTGTATAAATATTCAACATTTATCTTTCAAAGAAAGAAAATAACTGATGCTAAAAATGGAAACCTTGTGTATTTATAACTATGGCGAATTATAAGAAGCAAATATAGTAGTCTTAGTAGTACTATAAATGTGTACCAAGTGTACTTAGTAGTACCATAAATGTGTACCAAATGTATTTAGTAGTACCATACATGTGTACCAAATGTACTTAGTAGTACTATAAATGTGTACCAAATGTATTTAGTAGTACCATACATGTGTACCAAGTGTACTTAGTAGTACTATAAATGTGTACCAAGTGTACTTAATACTACCATAAATGTGTACCAAGTGTACTTAATAGTACTATAAATGTGTACTTAGTAGTACCATAGATGTGTACCAAGTGTACTTAGTAGTACTATAAATGCATACCAAGTGAACCATTTCAGTACGACAGGTCACTATACTGGTACGACAGGTCTGTCTAGTGGCTTTGAATGATTCAAATTGTTTTTACTCACTATTCACTATGTGGATCCACTTGTTAAACATTGTCGTTAAGGCCAAAGCAGTTTACTCACTATTCACTATGTGGATCCACTTGTTAAACATTGTCGTTAAGGCCAATGCAGTTTAGCCATTTAATAGCAATAATCATGGATTATCGCTGAATACATTTGTTTATGAGATTTTTCGTGGTTTTCTGTTGCTGATTACCAAAATTTGTGACAGCAGATTGTTGATAGCAGTGGTGATTTACCACATTACACCTTACTTAGATGGACTGTTTTATAGCTTTAGCGATGAATGTTTTGTTGAATGTTCATGACCACCAGAATAATGACAATGTAGAAGTTGACAACTGTGGTGAACTTGAAACCAACAATGCCAGTATGTTCAATTGCTACTTTGATGATGAAGTGGCGTAATTCTTGGATAGTTGATTACTATGATGACGATGATGACTAAAACTATCTGGCTTGTTTTACTTGTTGATTATTCAACTTTCAGGTGTTTGTAAAATACATTGTTGTCGCTCAAATCTTAATTTGAAGTGACAGAGTGCAGTCTTCAGTGGTTACAACAAACTGCACTGAAATGGTTAAAAAGTAGGATGACTGAATATCTGGGAACTATATTAATATTAGTGTTTGATTTGCAGTTAAAAATTAAAAAAATTGCCATGTAAATAATTTTTTATATCCTCATCTGTTATGTAAAACAACTGATACTATCACAGCTTATAGGATTGTATTTGAAAAACAATGACATCATCAATTTAATCCCATCTGAAAATGCTTTAATATTGTGCATCTATGTGCCACTACTAACTGAGTACCTTGCTGGAAGAAAGCTTGAGGAATACACTCCGCACCAAGCCAGTCTCCCCACAAGTAGTGCCACTCACTATTTCACCACTGCCATAACATTTCATGTACAGATTCTGCACATCTTTATTTCATTTGGTAAATTACCAGCCTACTCCGATGACACCTTCCTAACAATAAAACACATAGTAATAAAACACTTTCCTTGCCTATATCTTAGAATCCCTGGCCAATTACCACACTAACTAAGCACACACTAGTTTGACCACACCTTCTCGGTAGGCTATTCCTCTGGCTGACCAACTACTTGCTCCCATTTTTTTTTCTTTCCTCTTCATATCAAACTTTCTAACTTGTGGCCTTTACAGTACATGCTGGGAATACATTTCTTGTATGAATGTATCAAAACCATCTTTAAACTGCTAGCCAACAATATAAATACTCTCCCTTTCTGTCTAAATGACACCACTGCATCTCTACCACATCTGTTGGTGGTGTACAATGCTGTACAATGCTGTCAGATCCTGGACAGGGAGGGATAGAGTTTTTCTGTACCAGATGTTGTCTGTTAGGATTTCCCAGCTCCATTCCATAGTACAGTCTAACACTGTGAGTGGTGGCTCCAGGTTTGTGTCAGGACCTTGCACTGTATGTAGACCCAGGTCTAGTATCTTGGTCCTGTGGTTTTTAGTGGTCCTGGGTCCAGTGTCTTGGTCCTGTGGTTTGAGTGGTCCTGGGTCAAGTGTCTCGGTCAAGTATCTTAGTCCTGTGGCGTATTACTTCAAATCTGTCCTTCCCATGTGATGTTTTTCTATACATTATCTCTACTGATCTGTATCTGTCTAGAGAGCAGTTTTGCAACTTACCCTGTAAGACAACGTGCAGGGCAAATCTCAGTGATTCTAGAATGTTTTCAGCATAACAAAATACACTCAGGGCACATCTCTTAGATTTTTAGACAGTCTAAGGCATGGTGGATTCAGAACATGGTCAAATGCAATCTAATGACATCGGAGGGGAATCCAGGGTATAATGTGATTAATTAAACAAATTCATATTACATTGTCATTGGTAACCAGTATATGAATTATGATTAAATGATATAATTAATCCTTAAATCTTTTGATTTTAGAGTATTTTAATTCCATTGTCTTCCCCTTGTTTGTGTTAGGACGCAAAGCATGAAAGTCTTGATGTTATGTAAGGCCAAATAAAAAATCCTGGTTTCTCGTCACAATGTTTTCTAAAAGTAAATGAGGGTTGAGGGTTTTTAGTATGCTGATGGGGTGTTAGCAACTTTCAAAGGGGCTATTTTTAATCTTTTCCTTTTCTTTTCTATTTCTTACACCCCTTCACAGAAATGTACAAAAAGTATCTTTCACCATAATTTGGATCTTGCTTATTGCTTGTTACTCAGAAAAGATGCACTTAGGAGACAAAAAATATGTAAAACCGTTTTGTGGCATCTTTTTTATAATGCGCACGCTGGTGAGAAACCTGGATTTTTTTATGACACCAGGGCTCTGGAAATCAAGTCGCCCGTTCGCCCGAGGCGATTTGAAATGCTGTCGGACAAATCAAAATCAGAAATCACTGGTCCATCGGGCAAATCATAATCAGAAATCACTGGTCCGTCAGTCGAAGTCTGCAATCATAATATCGCTTTATTTTTCAAACACTCCGACTGCCAAGCGTTGCGTCGTCTGCAATGCTCAATGTCATGCCATGCTGGCGCCACCATGCAGAATTGTTAGAAGCAATTCATAGTGTGCTTTTAGCCGCAAGGTGGCACCATATTGTTATCAATACTGGCGGCTTTTATAAGATTTTGTTATATTCATTGAAGTGCCAAGATAATACTGAGAGAAGCCAAGTATTACGTTCAAATCTAGTCAATGATCTAGTCTAGTTAGGATGAAAACCAAGTATTACATATGTTTTCTAGATTTTTCTTGTTTTGTGGAGTTTCTTTATATCCAATGGAGACTGTTTGGAATCAAAAGCAGACAAATAAAACATTTTTCTTGTAAAAACAGTCGTTTTTGTATTATTATTGTGAGAATATGGTTGTGGACATGGATTGAGGAAGATTTACCAAAAATTTTAATGAAAGTACTAGTGAAAATTCCTGTGGGCTAGTAGATTTCATAATTCACTAGCCTGGCAGGCTAGTAGAATTTTTTTTATTTAGCAGGCCTGTGACACCTAAAGATCATGTCTCACAGTACGCAAACTTCACAGTATTTAAAAAAAACACATCATGAAACTGTTGCCGAAGAATGCCACCACTGCAGGGAATATGATGAATGGCTACTATTTCTAACACACTCCTATTAGTTGATGTTCACTTACGTCTGTCTATTGTATTTCACTGCCATTCAGTTTCTCTATCAATTCACCTGTCTTACCTGTCCAATGCAGTGGCTCGCCTACATCTCCAGCCCACCTGATGTGGTTAATTTTAGCCTATTCCTCAATCGCTAGTAGTATGTTTGTTAGAAATTTCATCGATAACATTTATGCCCTATTGTGCAAGAATATTTCTGGTTTTAGAAATCGGGTTAATGACATTGAAAATTGGTCTAAATGGGCACAGGCACTTCATTGTGTACTATGGTGATTTTATATCCCATTTATATATATATATATTTAATTATTTATTATATATTTAAAAAACATTTATATTATATATGCACGCATGCATTCATTTAACTTATATATTTTGTTTACTTTTTTTTTAATGTAAGAAAATATTTTTTTTTATTTGTATGTATATGGCTTGAAATAAAAGTATTTGTAAAATTAATTAGCCTTCCACTTGAATTACCTGTTAAAATGTGTCCATCCAGGAGCTTTTTTGTAACAGTTTCCATATTTGAGACCCTGGAATGAGGTTTTACTGTGACTTAATGTGGAGTCAGATAACACCACAAAATGACAGAAAGGATTAATCCAATGCCAGACCAAACTGACTAGTTACATGTTGACATTTACACAGAAATAAGTATTTGTCCATGAATGGTAACTAATATTTCTGTTCACCTGATTGAAGATGTTATTGGGTGCAAGTCATAAGATTTCATAAATCACGCAGCACATCAGTTTGCATTTGCGTGTCATTTGCATTTACTGATGATAAAGAAGAATTCTGTGCATCATGAAACATAATTCAAGGATACCCAGTTGTATTTTTTATTTATGTTAGAATTACTACTGCAATTTTTATGGATGTGATTCACTGATGATAAACTGATGCCAGAGAGAAACCTTAGTTATTGACATGAATTAACGTTAGTGAAGGAACAGTGTTGCTTGGATATCATAAAGTATTCATTCTCACAGTGTTCAATAAATGGAATGGAAGAAATTCAGATTGTATAAATGTTACCAGCATACCAACATGAATATGTTTAAAAACAAAATTGACAAATATCTCGGAAGGGCTGGGTTACACATAGATAAATAATCATCGGACTCTTGTTAACCCATTAGAACCCACAACGGCCGCGGCCGGCCGCTCTGTGCAGTCCTGGAACAGCTAACACATATAGCTACATTTTCTTGTCTGGGTTGCATAGGGTTGTAGCATGGGATCATTGTCAAATGTCAGTCACAACTTTCAAAGTTTTAACAAATTTACTATTTTGTCTTTGCAAATTGTGATCAAATGTCAACATTTTATTAATATATCCTATTTCTATGTATACATGCATGTGGAGAAATTACTACTCTTCAAAATAAACTTGTAATTGTCAATATTGAATAGTTTTTTCTGCAGATTTTTTAACACAAGGAGTTAAAATCACTAAAAATTTGCCAGAAATCCTGGGAACAGGGGAGCATGTTTTAATAAAATCCTGGGGCCTAATGGGTTATGCAGATAGCCTTCTTGTCCACTCGTTATCTGGGGTGTTTGCTTTGGCTGGCAATCTTGTTAAATCTTGATTCAGTATTTACTTGTCCATAGAATGTGACCTTTGACCTAGTCCTAGTTGATTCCCCCCTGTATCCACTTTATCATGTGTGTCACTGATTGTTATCTTGCTAAAAATGAAGCAACTGATATTTTATCAGCAAGAAATCTGATGCAATAAAGTATGGCTTAGTTGGCCAGGTCAATCAGTCAAATAGTTGACAGAAAACAAATTAAATTAGCCGATATGTGACTAATGTTACCGTTGCCAAACGACTGTGTGACATGTCGATGTTTTATCAGTGGCAGGTCGATATGCACCAAGTTTGTTTGTTTTTTAAGCCAAGAGCCATATTCTAATTGAAGCATAATAAGGGTAAAAATGTGCTTAGTTGCAGCTGCATAGAATCATCTTTTTTACCTTCAATCAAGAAAGTTTGTTAAATCCTGTGTAGGTTAACAAGGCTCAAGTAACTAGAACTTAAATCTCTTAATCTTGGTTTCCTTGGTGTAAGTGAATGAGAATTTTATTCTCACTGCATACAACGTTAACCGTCGACGTACTCATGCCAGAAACATTCCGCTTAGTCAGCTGAAACAACATGGAGTGAAAGAAAAGTTACTTTATAAAACCAAGAAATGTTATTGAAATTAATACGACTAAAATCCTCAAGAACCAGTGGTGATATTTTATAATCACCTGGGTGGATTCGATTCACATGTGATACAAATGTGATATTCAACTTTGTTTCAGTTGAACATGAACTAGAAAAATTCTTCGCTGTGGTTTCAGTTGTATACGTCTTATGCTAAAGAAGTCCTATCTGGTCTGTTGTAGGTATTCTGCTGGGCACGTCGTCGTCATTCGAAACAATCACGGAAGTCGTTAACAAGTCAACACGTATGTTATCACATTAATTTTTTTACAGGCATTATTACATTAATAACAGTTTGACATGGTACTGCTCCCATTCTACACTGCAATACTGTTGAATGTATTTATTCTTATCATGGATATAAATTTGGGTGTTAACACAGTTACACATGGACAGTTAATGCATGGAAAACCACCTTCATTTCATAACATTATTTGCAAAAGATAAAAACTAGAATCTAGTAACTTAATTATTCTTGGTAATACTTGTTTGTACTCGTCATTAAATATTGTTTACTTCAGCTCCGTTTAAACATTGATCTCCTGCATATGAAATTGTATGAACGCAAAAAAACATTTAAAAGTTTAATAAAGACTTATTATCTTAATATTTATGCAATGGGGTTAATTGAGAGTAATGGTCTTGATGTGTTTGACCTAGGAGACATCTGCCCTGCTTAGGTTCTTGTATTTCATATACTTCTTCCTCTTCCCCCTTTTGGGTCTTGTGAATAGCTGATCTAGGCCACCATGTACACTCTGTAACCCCAGTTTTCTGGGTCTTGTGTTATCCTTCCCACTGCTGCTGCATGGTAAATTCCAGTAGTGACATAGCCAGAAATAATCTGGTCTCCTTATCCAGGGGTTTGATTTCTAGTTTGGCGGGTCTGGCTGGTGTCCACATTAAGTCTGTAACATAAATGCATTTAATTGACAAGTTTTGGTGATTTAGCTACACAAATATTTGACAAATATGTCTGCATATCCATGTGTGTATGTTAAAACTAGTTTGTGAAAATAATTGTTTGCAAAGTTTTTCTTTAGAATCATGCGTAATCTAGTTTACATCCTGTGTAGACTATAAAATAATTAATTATTCCATTGTTAATAGCATCGTTAATGCAATCAGTGTTGTATGCAGTCAGTAAATAAAAACATCTAGAAATATTTCTAATTCCACCCGTCTGCATAAGACTGAATGACGCTAAATGAATGGAGCAGATATGTAGATTTGAGTTTGTTTCAATTATGATGATCAACATAGGTACCTGGTTGACCAGGTCGGAGTTATCTCAAAATACCCTGCTACAAATTCCTCAGGCGATAAGATGTGTTAAGTAGAGGCAGTAATTAGACGAGACTGTGTATATTGTGCAACCCAAACACCGCTGGATTGCGCCCCGACCCAGACACTCCTGGACTGCGCCCCGACCCAGACACTCCTGGACTGCGCCCCGACCCAGACACTCCTGGACTGCGCCCCGACACACGATGGTGGCACTGGAAACACAAATAAATTGTGTAAATCAAATTGACGTGTCTGCAAATAATAGTAATAACATTTCTATATCACCTAAATACGCAGGAACCAGAGCTCAATAAACCAGAGCCAGACTATGCAAATGTCCTAGCACCATTTGTTTACTAGTTTTTTATGGACAATCTGTAGTCACTTTAATAGACGACATCCTGATGGCATATTGCATTACAGAATGCAAAATACTTGATAGAACCTGATAGTTCAATGACAAACAGCAGTGGAGCATGTTTGTTTCCATACTAAAATAATTGTGATGAAAACTTTTGATCCGGCAATAGTTTGTATTATTTGTTCTTCCCTTTCGAATGCTTGTGCTCGTTACATTATTAAGTGGTCGACTGTTTTAGATCCCTAATTAAACTTTAAAAAAACGTCATCTTTAATTCATCATTTAATTAATACTTCTATTTCGTGATGATGGTTTACTGTGTTGTATGATTGCTGCACTGCCGCATTTTGTGCCATGTTGTAAGGAGTAACAACAGTCAGGCACATTGGATTTATCATGAGGCAACTATGGAAATCACATCTCCGTTATATTTAATTGTCACATAGGCCACTAAAAACAAATTACCTTGTAGATTATTTTCATTTCAGGATTTTTTTTAAATACCCTCTTGATCATAATTGGCAATCACACAGCAATCACACACTTGAAACAGCTAATTTCATTAGCAGGCGTAGTAAAATATCATTAACCAGAATTGATTCAGCATTGACTGGTGCTTGATTTAGTTGATGATGCATTCACCAGGTGACACCAATGTAGTTTCAACCGGCCACCTGGAGTAGATGTTGTGTCTTCTCATGTGGCGAGTGTGTTTTCTATCGGTTCTATCTGAATGGATACCCGCTTCCCTCAGTCCTGTTTTTGTCAGTCCCTGGTACTTGAGATTGAACACTGAATTTGTCTGCCGAATGTTCTCCTTAATACAAGAAGTTTGTGTGTGGCAATCTGAGATAACGGTGTAAACCTTAAATTACAGTTGAACCTCGCTTTACGGTCACCTTGGGACTGTCCCACATTGTTTCCATAACAGTAAAGTAGAGGACATTAGTCCCCCTATAATACAGTCACCTTGGGACTGTCCCACATTGTTTCCATAACAGTAAAGTAGAGGACATTAGTCCCCGTCCCCCTATAATACAGTCACCTTGGGACTGTCCCACATTGTTTCCATAACAGTAAAGTAGAGGAGGACATTAGTCCCCTATAATACAGTCACCTTGCTATTCAAGTCACTTTGGCCCAGTCCCATGGCTGACATTTATAGTGAGCTTACGCTGTATAACCAACTGTTTCTTATGTTATTTGAGGAATATGTCAAATATTATGCACCTACACATGTTTCTCAATGTTGTTTAAACAGAATTCTGTAATATATTTGACAGTTTTTTCTTTGATATATTAAAGGATCATAAATTACTAGAATAGTCAATGAAAGAGTAGATTATTTTTAAATTCCATTGAAATTTGATGTAAGCAAATAGCAGAAACTTGAGAGAAAGAACATGTTGAAACAAATTTGTCAAATATATTGTTTGCACACTTCCAAGTGAGGTTTACCTTTATAATAACATGTATTTTATGATAGTCATATACAGTTTCAATAACTTGTATTGGCCACACAAAGCAAGAAGGATGCATCCCCAAAATGGGGTTTTCTTTGCACAATGATTGTATCTGATATGGTCATTCTCCCATTTTTCTACATGCCCAATTAAACATTTCATTGGCTGGGATTTGAAGTCAAAGTGTGGCCTGTCATGGATGATTAGGGGGGTTATGTAAGTGTGTACCTTATGACTGCTCCAGACTCGTAGAGGCGAGCACCTCATCTCATTACTCAGGAATGTGGCTGCTTGTTTCTGCCCATTTGTAAATATAGCTGTAATTTCACTGTTTCGACTTGAGACTCAACGTTGCATGTGAAGTCTGACGTTGTTATTATCTTGTAATGAGATAACAGCACATAGATATATATGGATATATTTACTGGATAAGACAGCTTATGGCTTCACACTAAGGTTGAGATCAATGATGTAGACAGTGACATCAGTAATGGAATTGGCTAGCATGAGTACTTTGAGAGTGGCTGATATATGTATGCCTGTCATAATGGTAATATTGACACTACTATGGTGCCTAAATCATCAGGCATCCGGGCTTGGAGGTGCATCATAATAAAAGGGTTTGGCACTCTTAAAATCAATATACAGCACAAAAGTTGTCAACAGAAGGATATGCCTTGGAGCTAAGGAGGAAGGCATGGTTAGAAAGAGAACACATAACACGTGCACACATGCATAAGCCTAAGTTTTGACAAATACACCAGAAGTTTCCGGTACGACAGTGGTAATTTTCATGTAAACTTATTCGATTTCAAAGGAGAGAAATGTTAATACTCTGCTCTAATTCACAAACCCCAGCAGATTCATATCTGGTGTGTGATGCTGGTCTTTCAAACTCCGTGAAAGCTTGTTCTACAAATCATTTCCAAGAGTCTATTATGCCATTGTAATAACTTTACGTTTTATTGCTTCTGCTGTGATTTGAACCCCCATGGGACTTATGGAGTTAAATGCATCTTTCATTTCTCCCATCATGGGATCACTGCCACCTCTGTCAACACTGGAATGTTGTTTCAGTGATAAAAGAGTCTCGATTATCACATTGCATTCTGTCTAGTACCTCATACAAGTCTTGATCAGCTGTTGAATGGAATGCCTTTCATTTCGCCCAACATGCAATCACTGCCCCTCTATCCACATTGGGATGTTGTTAAAAGAGTCTGGATTATCACATTGCATTCCGTCTAGTGCTTCATACAAGTCTTCATCAGCTGTTGAATGGAATGCCTTTCATTTCGCCCATCATGCAATCACTGCCCCTCTATCCACATTGGGATGTTGTTAAAAGAGTCTGGATTATCACATTGCATTCCGTCTAGTGCTTCATACAAGTCTTCATCAGCTGTTGAATGGAATGCCTTTCATTTCGCCCATCATGCAATCACTGCCCCTCTATCCACATTGGGATGTTGTTAAAAGAGTCTGGATTATCACATTGCATTCCGTCTAGTGCTTCATACAAGTCTTCATCAGCTGTTGAATGGAATGCCTTTCATTTCGCCCATCATGCAATCACTGCCCCTCTATCCACATTGGGATGTTGTTAAAAGAGTCTGGATTATCACATTGCATTCCGTCTAGTGCTTCATACAAGTCTTCATCAGCTGTTGAATGGAATGCCTTTCATTTCGCCCATCATGCAATCACTGCCCCTCTATCCACATTGGGATGTTGTTAAAAGAGTCTGGATTATCACATTGCATTCCGTCTAGTGCTTCATACAAGTCTTCATCAGCTGTTGAATGGAATGCCTTTCATTTCGCCCAACATGCAATCACTGCCCCTCTATCCAAATTGGGATGTTGTTAAAAGAGTCTGGATTATCACATTGCATTCTGTCTAGTGCTTCATACAAGTCTTCATCAGCTGTTGAATGGAATGCCTCCAATGCTTTATTTTCCAGTAAGTGTATTATATTTAAATGTTTACATTACATTTTGAGTGCTGATGAATGGAATATCTAACTGGTCAGACAGCTCATTCTGTTAGGTTTTGAATGACCATTTGAAATTGAAAGTCCTTGTTTGTGTGTTGGTGTCAAATGTTTTTCTTTAACAATATCTGCCCTGGCCGTACTGGGCATAAGGCAGTGTTCGAAACTAAGGCCTTTTTATTGGCAGCTGCTGAATCCAAATGCCTCCCTCTGATTCAGTTAACCAAATTATCGACCCCACCCCGCCGATTCATCCCGCAGGCCACGGCTGGGTTGGACTGTATTAGTGATACACATTACGCTACTTACTAATCTATGCTAATTCAATATAAAATAAAATTGTGACAAACTACTTCTTCCTTGTCAGCGACAAATCACTACCAAGGCAAAGGCGAAATCTGCACATGCAAGGGAAACCCCTGGCATTTGTAACACGATTGCCTATTGGATGATTCACATTTAATGGTGTCAGTATTTCGGGGAATACCAGGGAAACACCAAAGCAAAGATGGAGGAAGAAGTTGCGAGAATCGTAGAGCCCGACCATTTTTTAAGGTTATTTCGTCAATTTACTTCATACTGGTGATACTAAGGAGGCAGACAATCCGTTTGACAATATAATGTGATATTTAGCTGTGCAAGTGAACTTTGGAGACTTCGATTTGGAGTGAATTGAGAATGGCATAGCCATAGATTTTTGCCCAAGCCATGCCCAGGGCAGTGGCAGTGCACGCGAAACATCGGCATCAAACATAATGTTACATTATTTCAAAAATTGTAACTCACAAATAAAATTCACAATGACATTCACTGTATTGCTCTGCTAATTATAAGAAATTAATGACAATATTTGGTATGGTTTATATTTGTGTACATTTTTCATCCTTGATTAAAACAATTACTTTTACACTTTGTTTGTCGGCATGTGATTGTTGGATCTACAATATTTGGTCACAAAACATTTGGTCTTTTGGTGACAATTTCATTATGGTAATCAATACAATGCAGAAAGAAAGTCTATGATTTGTTCTTGAATTCAATACAGGTATAAACATTGTGACCAAATACCTGTCTGTCTGTTTGTCTGTGTGTCTGTCTGTCTGTCTGGCTGGCTGGCTGGCTGGCTGGATGGGATTCTTCACAATCACAGACTGACAAAAACTTCCTCCAAGTTAGATGTCTATCCATCAGCGCTAGTTTTTTGTAGATCCATAGTTACCTTCCCACCCACAAGAAAACGTTGCACCAGTGGCAACACTGCATGGAATTTTTTACTTTTTATGTAGTGTGTGTCACTTTTTCTACAGGATTCATATCTTTGTCCATGACCAGTTAACTGGGCCAATAACTGAATGTTGCTTCTTGTAGTAACCTTTACAAATTAAACCTCCCTCAAGTGATTATAGCTAATCGCTTACCAGGTTTGTTGATGTTCAGATTTGTAGTGTGTGAAAAGTTGATTCAGTAAAAGAACGCATATTTTTTTTATTATCAAAAGAGTTAACTTCAGTCATTAGATTGGGTAACTTACTAAATTGTAAATAACCTTGTGTAATTTTATTGTAAAATTTTAACCGCATCCAGTCAGAAATAATTAACTAATTTGTGCGATGATTTCACCAACACTAAATAAAAAATACAAGGTAGCATGTCAGTGGATATTAGATAGATGCAACATGAGCCCGAAGCAAGACACGCAAACAGATCTAATTGAGAAAGAACTTTTTAATCCAGATCAGTGATGTGGCAGCCATACAGGGAATGTCAATAGCGAGACAGGCAAATGCAATGATGTAATGTGCAGAGACATTTGTAAAAGATTACAAACAAGTTACATAAATATATAAAATATCAAATAAATGTAAATATTCATAATGAAATATTCAGACTATCTCATCAGAGAACAGTCATGTTTTATAATGTAAATGCAGTGTTATTATGATATGTTTAGTCTGTTCTCGTTGATATTGCAAGAATATGCCGGCTTGTTTGGTTTCTTGGTTTCTTGATTCAATTTGGTACACATATTGGCAATTGCAATAAATTCACTGTTAAGACTTTTTTCAATGAACTAGTTAATTTTTCACCCCAAATACAGATAAATCTATATTAATTTAAAAACATTATGGGCAATTAAAATGACAATCTTTACTGGTTGGCAAAATGTTCATTGGCAAAATGTCCAGGATTTGTTTAGTTCACATGAGACACATTTTGACACTGGGATCCTGATAACATACAACTCTAATATGGTACTTGCATGCCACGTCCAGTAGAGCACTTGTATTGCCAGCAGACTGGACGGCTACATGCTACGTCCAGTAGAGCACTTGTATTGCCAGCAGACTGGACGGCTACATGCTACGTCCAGTAGAGCACTTGTATTGCCAGCAGACTGGACGGCTACATGCTACGTCCAGTAGAGCACTTGTATTGCCAGCAGACTGGACGGCTACATGCTACGTCCAGTAGAGCACTTGTATTGCCAGCAGACTGGACGGCTACATGCTACGTCCAGTAGAGCATTTGTATTACCAGCAGACTGGACGGCTACAACTAGCAATAGCAGCATAATGAGGCATTTTTTAAATGTCAATTTTCAAAGAGGATGTGAAATATTTTGTCTGCTCTGTATAGCTGGTCTGTTTTTCGGCAATGCCTTTCTGAGAACACAGTCGAAATATAAAAATGCGAAATGTATATAATGCATAGAGATCTATGTACACAAATCAGACTGTGGCCAGGTATTTTGTTATTTGCCTGATTGGTTCCTTGATGACTGTCAAACAGACCACACTGTAACCTGAACCTATTAATTAGGCTGCCCTAATGAAGATAAATGAGATTGTGTACAAAAAGCTTATTCTGCCATGATTGATTAAATGCTTAATTCCCTCCATTTTTCAAAGATCAATGTGTATTTAAATAAATAGCTTCCAACTCTTTTATCAATTGGTTTACCTGCGGCTACCTGTTGACAGTTTGTCAATCGCTTCAGAAACTTTGAATGAGAGTGCACACAATGGATAAACTGTTCATTAGAGGGTGCTCATTTACAACATAATTAGGAATAGCTTGCGGTTTGTAAAAACAAGTTATTGTATTACTCTGTAATTTCTCTGTGCCCTTTTACAAAACCACATATTTCAGCTTCATAGTTGCTCATGGTATATTTAGCTGTGTAATTCATATCAAAATATTATACATTTTTGTATGATACATTTTTTTGCTACCGTACTATGCCATATAGAAGTGTTTATTCTCTTCACAATTACCAATCTGACTTCTCCAAAATTACTAATGGAAACAGTAGAACAAATCAGTATACCACTTGCAAGAGTATTCAACTTGTCATTAAAAGAGGGAGTTGTTCCGTTTGAATGGAAAGAAGCAAACATCATACCATTATTTAAAAAGGGTTCGAGAAATAAGTTAGAGAATTACAGACCAGTGAGTTTAATTTCAGTGATTTGTAAATTATTAGAAAGGTTAATTAAAGACCATATGGTGGACTTCCTCGTTAAGCATAAATTATTAAATTCATCTCAACATGGATTCCTTAAAGCGAGGTCATGCTTAACAAATATGTTGTTTTTTGGAAGAAATCACTAAGTGGATAGACGTGGGATCGCCAGTAGATATTATCTACTTAGATTTTCAGAAAGCTTTTGACAAAGTGCCACATCAAAGATTACTACTTAAATTAAAAGCCCATGGTATCGGGGATAGCATAACTGACTGGATAGAACAATGGCTGACTGACAGAAGACAACGAGTTGTAGTAGATGGAGAAGTTTCAAATTGGAAATCGGTTTTGAGTGGGGTACCTCAAGGATCAGTATTAGGACCTATATTATTCTTAATATATATCAATGACTTGGACGACAGTATAACAAGTAACGTACTGAAATTTGCGGATGACACAAAACTGTTTAGAAAGGTTAATACTGATGGTGATAAACAACATTTACAAAACGATCTAGACAGATTACTGAAATGGTCTGAGAAATGGCAGATGCTGTTCAATTTTGGGAAATGTAAATGCCTACATACAGGACATGGGAACTTGAATGTAAACTATAAAATGGGAGATACTGTTCTGGGTACTACTGTAAAAGAAAAGGACTTAGGAGTTACAATAAGCGCTGATATGAAAGTTTCAGAGCAGTGTGGTATTGCAGCTTCAAAGGGTAATCAAATTCTTGGATTGATTAGAAGAAACTTAACATACAAGGGAAAAAAGTTAATTATACCTCTTTATAAAGCAATACAGTCGCGCCTCGTTATAACGCGGTAGTCGGGGTCCACGACTCCGGACCGCGTTGTAAGCGAGGCGCGTTAGGTGTTCTCATATCTGCCACCAGGGAGCTACTAAACAACAGCGACCGCCGCCCGCTGCACCAAGTCCATGAACCCTGTCGAAGCCCCGTGTGCTTGCAGCATTGTCTTACACGGCAATATGCAGTTTATGGAACTTATTAAACGTGTATACTAGCATCAACGTGTGTTATTTTTAAATGTCACACCTCTTGACTCTTGAACTGAATAAAACACATGTACGTATGGAATAGATCTACTACGATGATGATGTACTGGACCAACAGGCCTACGAAAATAATAATAACCTGGACCTGAGCAGCCGAAAACGTATATGATTTGACAAACGTAGTATGCAAGCTGATAAAACACATAAAAAGACAATAGGTAGAATTAATAATTGTTTCACTTCGTCTTTCAACCGATCTCGATCGAAGCATAAATTTATTACGCACCACTTAACATCGATTCATCATTTCATATGCGGATGACGAATTCGTATTTTCGCCACCGGTAGCGCCTTGGGTTAGGAATTTGGCATGTTGGTTTCGTGTCGCGAAAACGATTAAATTTACGATGTAACGGAAGCATGTAATTTCACCCAAGTGTTATATTGGTACTGCATGTAAAATGCATTTAAAACGGTTGATCTGATTCTTACGCGAGGCATATTTGTGAATCTCGATTGCAATTTACAAACCGTCGAAGCGAAGCTAGCGACAGCGTCAGCGATTGATGTCGGCGGCAGCGCAAAACAAACAACACGTTGATACTCGTTCATTGACATTGTTCACCTAATGTTTCTTGAGAATTGTCAAAGCAATTCTAAGTAGGTTTAAGCGGGCCCATTTTACATTTTCCCCTGGCGGCAGAAATTCGGGGTCCACGACCGACCGCGTTATATCCGAATCCGCGTAATAACGGGGCGCGTTATAACGAGGCGCGACTGTAGTTAGACCTCATTTAGAATACTGTATACAAGCATGGAGACCTTATCATAAGAAGGATATAGATATGCTTGAACGCATACAAAGGAGAGCAACTAAAATGACTCCAGAACTTAGAGACCTTAGTTATGAAGAACGCCTGAAAGAATGTGGTTTAACAACTCTAGAGACAAGGAGGTTAAGAGGAGATCAGATTGAAGTTTTTAAGATATTGAATGGGTATGAAAATATTAATAGAAATATGTTTTTCTCACTCAAGAAGGATAGCAGAACTAGAGGACATGAGGTAAAATTAGTAAAGGATCAATGTAGATTGGACATCAGGAAGCACTCGTTCTCACAGAGGACAATAAATGAATGGAACAAACTGTCTACAGATTGTGTAACTGCTAGCAGCGTGAATATGTTTAAAAACAAGGTTGACACATATCTCAGGAGGGCGGGTTATAAGTAGGCGAACATTGTTGGACTCTCGATAAGCCATTGGCTTCCTTGTCCACTTGCCATCTGGGCCTTTGGCTTGGATGGCAAATCTTGTTAAATCTTGTTAAATATATTGTTCACCCTTTGGACCTTTTCATATTCATTCATCAAGTGAAAAATATGCAAAATTATTATTTGGGTTTTTGCCTTTTGTCATTTGTCATCATATTGGTACTATAAAAATAATTGTTATAGAAGAAAGTGATTTGTAAATATCATTGTTATAATTTTGATATATTATTATAGGTCTATAATATTACTGTTTGCACTTTCATTAGCACAATATGACTCTTGTGTTATCCTGTCACATGATTTATTATTTGTCATGCAGGTCCTGTATCCCTGCCCACTACTGCTTGATGGAGATAATTATCAGTATTCACAACGTACTGCTTCTGCACTGCTAATAATAATAATTAATTGTCCCAGTTGTTCCACCCGTGTGCTTGTTTGTGCATGCGTGCGTGCGTGCGTGCGTGCGTGCGTGTGTGGATGCATGTGTGGTGCATGGGGCGGCTGTGTCACAAGATACTGATGGCTGGCAGCCACACATTCAGCAGTTTCAACCACCATTACATTTCAGCTAAACACATCATCTGTCCAGCCTTCTGGGTTCTAACTATGCCAAGGTCTGCCGTCATTTCCTGGAGACACTTGTTGTGGCTCAGTGCAATCATAGCTGTCTCCTTGTCATCGCCTCCGTGTTGTCAGATGGCTCAGTGCAATCATAGCTGTCTCCTTGTCGTCGGCTCCGTGTTGTCAGATGGCTCATTGCAATCATAGCTGTCTCCTTGTCGTCGGCTCCGTGTTGTCAGATGGCTCATTGCAATCATAGCTGTCTCCTTGTCGTCGGCTCCGTGTTGTCAGATGGCTCAGTGCAATCATAGCTGTCTCCTTGTCGTCGGCTCCGTGTTGTCAGATGGCTCAGTGCAATCATAGCTGTCTCGTTGTCGTCCGCTCCATGTTGTCAGATGGCTCAGTGCAATCATAGCTGTCTCGTTGTCGTCGGCTCCGTGTTGTCAGATGGCTCAGTGCAATCATAGCTGTCTCGTTGTCGTCGGCTCCGTGTTGTCAGATGGCTCAGTGCAATCATAGCTGTCTCGTTGTCGTCGGCTCCGTGTTGTCAGATGGCTCAGTGCAATCATAGCTGTCTCCTTGTCGTCGGCTCCGTGTTGTCAGATGGCTCAGTGCAATCATAGCTGTCTCCTTGTCGTCGGCTCCGTGTTGTCAGATGGCTCAGTGCAATCATAGCTGTCTCCTTGTCGTCGGCTCCGTGTTGTCAGATGGCTCAGTGCAATCATAGCTGTCTCCTTGTCGCCGGCTCCGTGTTGTCAGATGGCTCAGTGCAATCATAGCTGTCTCCTTGTCGTCGGCTCCGTGTTGTCAGATGGCTCAGTGCAATCATAGCTGTCTCCTTGTCGTCTGCTCCGTGTTTTCAGATGGCTCAGTGCAATCATAGCTGTCTCCTTGTCGTCGGCTCCGTGTTGTCAGATGGCTCAGTGCAATCATAGCTGTCTCCTTGTCGTCGGCTCCATGTTGTCAGATGGCTCAGTGCAATCATAGCTGTCTCCTTGTCGTCTGCTCCGTGTTTTCAGATGGCTCAGTGCAATCATAGCTGTCTCCTTGTCGTCGGCTCCGTGTTGTCAGATGGCTCAGTGCAATCATAGCTGTCTCCTTGTCGTCGGCTCCGTGTTGTCAGATGGCTCAGTGCAATCATAGCTGTCTCCTTGTCGTCTGCTCCATGTTGTCAGATGGCTCAGTGCAATCATAGCTGTCTCTTTGTCGTCCGCTCCATGTTGTCAGATGCTTCAATTAAGCTGAATGTGCCAGTGAATTGCACACACACATATATATATATATATATATATATATATATATGTCGGCTAGTGGACACATGTGACAACAGTCAGTGAATGACTGTCATGATGTCTTCTTCACTGGCTTCATGTTCCTTTCACCTATTGACCTCGGGGTGCCTCATTTCTCACTATCATTACCCCTACTTGGTGTTACACTGGCTTCTACTTACCTATTGAAACATATTTGAATTGTTCTCTTCGACTTGTGCTCTTCTATAAACGGAACCCTTATACAACTATTACAACAGCCACACTGTTTAGTTAGTCTCCTGCATCTTCTAGATATCCCGAGGCAACACAGATCATCTATCTCACAACAGCTGTTTCTTATTCAACCTGGGCAAGCGCTGTCTCTGTAGCTGGCACTAGCTGCATCTAAATTCTGGTACAAATTGCTCATCGACTGAAAATCCTCTGAAACAATAGTTAGCTTCCGTAAAGATTTCAAGACATTTCCACCATAAATCGTTGGTAGTCCCTCGCTGTGATAATGACTTGCGCATCCCTGTTCATGATATCATGCTAAATGACTCTGGTTTATTGTACCTTTGAGCTTTTGGAAGTTTTATTATTAATAATCAGTGGTCAGACACTATGAGTGTGTCCTAGCCAGCTCATACTTCACTGTTGTTCTAGTTTCCCTCTCTTCCTCTCACCCATTTTCTGCCTCTCCGTCTCATTCCTTCTACCGACTGCTCCTCTAAACAGTGAGTGCGGTTTGTGCATCACAATAGCTTAGTGGTTAGAATGTCAAGCTCTTAATCAAGAGAACCCAGGTTCAAATCCTCCTGCTGCCGTTTCAAAGCTTTGGCAATTTCATTCATCCCACGTTGCCACAGTTCACTCCGCCATATAAATGAGTACCTCGCTACAGACAGAGATGGATATCGGAACTAATAGTCGTCATGCAGTAATTGCAGCATGGCTGAATGCTTCCCAGATAAGTCGAGATGGTGTTGGAATGAACAGGTCTGCCAGGGGGCGAAGTGTAAAGCGCTTTGAACAGTCCCAACAACTGGATGCCGTGCTATATAACAATGTACCTTTACCTTTTTCTTTAGAGAGCCAGACTGTTAATCGAGAGAATCCACGGTTCGAGTCCATGTGTCCATTTCAAAACTTTGCCATTTTGGTCATCCCACTTCGCCTGTGTCTTTCGGATGAGACTTAAAGATGTTGGTCCCTTCTAGCTGGTGTCTCCACCATAGGAAGTAAAAGCTCCCACACACAAGGTCATTGTATAACCTGGACTCTATCTCTATGTGACCAGTGTGTTTGTGACTGACACAAGTCTAAGCTGTGATGAAGAAGAGTTGACTGCATCTTAAGTACACATGGTGTTGACAACCTTACTGTGTATGGCACCATTGAGCCACTTCACCATTGCATGAGTGTGATTACCTGCCATTACACCAGCCCGCAGGTGCTACGGCCCCACCAGCACCCGATCATTACGATCCACTTTTGTTACTTGATCCAATGCCGAAAATTGGATTTTGCTATTCCTATTTATCATAATCCTTACAGAATCCTTACATGGGTAGAATTCATGGAAATTGCAGTCCGCGCATGCAAGTTGACATCAAGGATGACTTCTAGGCCACAGGAAACTGGTGTTTCACAGAAATGCTTCGTGCAACATTTTTTTTTATTACCAGCAATACATTTCATTGTGTGTGCACATGCATGTGTGTGTGTGTGTGTGCGTGCGTGCGTGCATGCGTGCGTGTGTGTGCGCAGTTATATTTCCTATAATTATTCAGCTTAGAAGCATGCTAATTGGCCACTGTGTCCTGTGAAATGATGTGGTGTGCATGCATTATGCTCTAGCCTTTATTTGTGTCAACTTTTGAATATGTGTTAATCAGTTTTGAGAAAACGGTATTTGTAGTATAGTCTAGGATGAGCTGAATGCGACTTGCATTTACCATTGTGAGATTCTGAGTATATGGTACTTAACAGTTGCAATCTGTGGCTGCTTTTGTGCATAGCTGCTGGAGTTGTGGCTTGAAAAAGTGCGAGACATGGGTGTTATTTACACCTGCCTGCCGTCGTTGCAGTTCCACGGTGCTGGGATACCTGCTGTAGCTATTGGGGGTTTCTGTTTGAATGCTTTGATGTTATCCCGCATTACCATATTGCCATATGTCAGTGCCACTGTTTTGAACTGGAATGTATTTAACACACCTCGAAATAGATATTCCAAGACATATTATGTAAGATATAAGTTACTTGTGTAGCGAAGCAAACACATGCCTTTTTATGTTGGCCTTTCTCACTCTTTTTATCACACTGCTGCTTCCAACAACATTTTCTAAAAATAAGAAAATAATTTGAAGTAACAAAATATAAATTTTTTATTAATATTTTGTGGAGAAATACTACACCAGTTGATCTGTTTTGTCTCTGAGCTACAGGTTTGCATTAGTAAAATACCTATATGCCTCAAGCTTTCTAAATATGAGCCATTATATTTAATATGAGATGCTTAGTCAGTAAGGTAGATTTAACATCTATTAATTAATTTAATAGTTCATATCCTTAATAAAAATACAAAAGACATACAACATATGATGGTAAAATTTAAATGTAAACTTCTGGAAATTTAGCGTCTCATAACAGTAATTAATTAATTAACTAATTAAAAGGATGGGTGATTGGTTAAAAACCACTATCTATGTGAGAATCCTACTAAGTGAGATTCCTGCTAATCCAGTCATCATGGTTTGCCTATGTTTATCTTGTTAACTTTTCGTCATTTGATAAGATGTTTCTATTAAGTTGATTACCCCACTGAGTCCTCACCTGTAGCTAAGGATGAACTACAACTAAATAGTAGAGTCAGTGGCAATCTGCCTTCTCATTTTGTCATTTATGTGCAGTATACATTGTCTATTTGTGATCTTTTCCTGGTGGTCACATTAAGTTAGGAAACATTTCCTGGTGGTTGCATTAAGTTAGGAAACATTTCCTGGTGGTCACATTAAGTTAGGAAACATTTCCTGGTGGTTGCATTAAGTTAGGAAACATTTCCTGGTGGTCGCATTAAGTTAAGAAGTATTTCTTGGTGGTTGCATTAAGTTAGGAAACATTTCCTGGTGGTCACATTAAGTTAAGAAGTATTTCTTGGTGGTTGCATTAAGTTAGGAAACATTTCCTAGTGGTCACATTAAGTTAAGAAGTATTTCTTGGTGGTTGCATTAAGTTAGGAAACATTTCCTGGTGGTCACATTAAGTTAGGAAACATTTCCTGGTGGTCACATTAAGTTAGGAAGCATTTCCTGGTGGTCGCATTAAGTTAGAAAACATTTCCTGGTGGTCACATTAAGTTAGGAAACATTTCCTGATGGTCACATTAAGTTAGGAAACATTTCCTGGTGGTCGCATTAAGTTAGGAAACATTTCCTGGTCATCACATTAAGTTACGAAACATTTCCTGATGGTCACACATTAAGTTAGGAACAATTTTCATTTTCTCCTACTGGGATTGGATTTAACAATGACGAAAAAATGAACGAACGAACTTGATTCATTCACAATAAAAGTTATGTAACACAATGACATGACAAGTGAATAGGTTAGTGTGACTTGGCGGTAATCTCATAAATTCCTAGTCAAAAAACCATAAAGTGTTTAGCATTGGTTCAAATTACCACCCACCCCCCTTAATATGTGATGTGGGACTTCATATAACACACATATTGCCAGTTGAATGACCATAATGTTTTTATCCCAAAGCATAATCACAATACTTCATGTATGCAACACTGTCCTGAGTACTTGGAAAGGAGGCTGGCTTCAGATGATTGGCGATGAATTTGCTGGATGGGTGAAACCACCACTGGAGTAAATTACTTTTGTGTGAAACGTGGCGACGACCACGCATAATGCTGTGTTTTTGGACTTTGTGAACTGATGTAATACCCCTTAGGATGTCCTTTGGAAACTAAAGGTTGGCTTATGACAAGGACAACTTAGACTATCCTAGTGTAGAATACTTACCACGGTAATACAATATGTACAAATTAAATAATATGATCATTAATTGTTAGTGACAATGCATAAGATCAGATGGTCCAGCTGATATCATATGTACCCAACTTTGTGTTATAGAAAAGGAACCATAGCTGTAAATGTGAGCTATGGTACTACATGTACTACTGCAAGTGTCATGATCATGCATGTGCACAACTGTTCAACCTATAATCACCATCAATCAGTGTGAGAATCAGATAACAAGGGGTGTACTGTAGCCTAAATACTGTGTGTAGACCTTGGGGGAGGTCTGGTGTTAAACCAGGCTCACTCAAGGGCCTTCTGGTTGGCCTAGAATGCTATAGACCAGCCTGGGCCACAGCACCACCTACAGAGGCGCCATCCATCTACCACCACCACCGCTGCTGGCTGCTGTAGCCTCTGCATTGATTTGTCTGTCTCCATGCACTGTACACCAGTCTAGCCAGCACAGAGGCTGTCACTACAGTGCTCCTGTACAGAACGCTTTCTTATTAAAGTGTGCAGATGTTGAATAACATGCACGCATGCATGCACGGATGTACGTTAAGTGTTGAATCATGCCAGGCTTGCAGGCTCCATCTGTGAGCCAGATTGTTGACATACCTGGATCTATCAACCAACTCTGATGGAGTAGCTAGTGATATTTATGTTGGGATTACTTGTTGACCTTCTTCGGGAGGTGTGTTGACATTCTGGAGTATATGTTGACATTGTGGAGTATATATTGATATTCTGGAGTACATGTTGACCTTCTGGAGTATCTGTTGATATTCTAGAGTATCTGTTGACACTGATGGTGTCATATGTTGAGACACTATTTAAGTTGACGTTACTAGTTGACACTGGAGCTTGTTCACATATTAGGAGTTGTTGACACTGTGAGACCTCCCTCAAAGTTGACACTGTCAGAGCTACAAGTTGACACTATCAGAGCTACCAGTTGACACTATCGGAGCTACACGTTGACAGTATCAGAGCTATCCGTTGACGCTTTCAGAGTTGCAAGTTGAAACGTGGAGTTGCAAGTTGACAGTCTCGGAACTACCAGTTGGGACTATTGGAGTTGGGAGTCGAAACTGTCGAGACTACCAGTTGACACTATCGGAGCTACCAGTTGTCTCTGTCATCAATGCTACCTGTTGACACTGCCAGAGCTAAAATTTGTCACAGATAGTAGTTATCGCTGACAGTTATTCGTATACTATTGTATCTGTTAATGCAACTGGAATTAAAACAAGTGACTACCACTTGACACTGCAGCTCCATGGTGACTCTCCAGCTACCTGTTGACACTGCAACTCCATGGTAACTCTCCAGCTACCTGTTGACACTGCTGTTCCATGGTGACTCTCCAGCTACCTGTTGACACTGCAACTCCATGGTGACTCTCCAGCTACCTGTTGACACTGCAGCTCCATGGTGACTCTCCAGCTACCTGTTGACACTGCAACTCCATGGTGACTCTCCAGCTACCTGTTGACATTGCAACTCCATGGTGACTCTCCAGCTGCCTGTTACCACTGACAATGCAGCTACCTAGTGGGACTACACATGTTGACGAATTACAGTAATACCACCAGTGTCACATTGAACTTGGCCCTGGCCTCCACTGTGTTTGTGTGTGTGTGTGTGTGTCTCTGCGTCATTTCCGGGCTGAAGCAGAAGTCTGTTGTGTTGTCCACTGTGGAGACACTTACTCAACATTAGCAACCGCCTTACACCTGGTTATCACAGCGAGACTCTGCCAACAGGGAAGCTTGCATGAGATGCCGTTATTGCAGTCTGTCTCTAAGGCACAGTTGTGTCAGTAACCCCCTCACAAGATGTTCTGAGTGAGTTGGTGTTTGGTCGGTCAGCGAGGATGTATTGCAGCATGGATTCGGTGTCAGTGTGTAACAATGGTGGCTTTGAAACCGATCAGTCTCACAGAGCATCTGTTCATCACAATGTGGCTCAAGGCCAGTGTTTGCTGTGAGACGATCGGGAAGTATTGGAAGTTTCTGTCGGTTAAGCGGTGGTCTTACTACAGAACTACCGTGGTGAAGACAGTATGGCTAGTAGGAGCTACGGCCTGGTGTGTCGTTACATTGTCTTGATGAGTCTTGTCACCCTTAGCAGATGTAAGGAGAAATTTAACCAGAACATGGGCAAAGGTGAGTTGGTTGTGATGTCTTACTGCATGCAGTATATGTCATATGTAATTGTCTTTGTATTGGGTGGGTGGGTGGGTGGGTGGGAATACATGCATGAGTGTATATATATGTGGGTGGGAATGCATGTGTGCGTATATGAGTGTTACCATACATGCCCTTATGCATTCTCACACACACACACACACACACACACACACACACACACACACACACACACACACACACACACACACACACACACACACACACACACACACACACACACACACACACACACACACACACACACACACACACAAACACACACACACACACACACACACACACACACACACACACACACACACACACACACACACACACACACACACACACACACACACACACACACACACACACACACACACACACACCAGAGATGCCAGCACTCCCAGTTTTGTCGGGAATTTCCCAGTACACCATAAAAACCTACCGATAACAACATATTTTTTACTGCAAGTAAAATTTTTATTTATACAGAAAGCATTGCATTTAGCAGTAACAGAGATCCAGCCAGGAAATTTTAATAATTATTGACAGCATTCAGCATTCAGGCCTTTAGCCAGAAATAAAATGTTGCCAGTCTTGAACACTCTAAAAACAATAACCCTAAGTGAGCAAATGGCTTCCATGGAAGCCATTCGCATCTATGGCAAACATTATTGGCCCAATTGATTTGTTTCACTGGCAATCCTACATAATAAAAGAAGAGCCAACACATGAAGGTTTACGAAAAAGCAACTTGAAGCTTTATTTTAAATATATAAACATGGAAGTAATGCTTGAAACATCTTAAATACATGCATGCAAATACGTCTAATATGAACAAATATGATTACAATCACACTCAAAATCAAATGCTTGACGCTAAAAGTAAAGCAATACAACAACAAAAATATAAGATATAGCATTCAATAAATCAAGTGGTTTTGAAAGTAATACATTGAAACATTACTTCTTTGATAAAACAGCAATCATCCAGATCCAGTATTGCCTGGCTATTGTTATATTGGACAAAAAACAATATGAATTTACTAGAGTGAGCACAACCTAATCATTCGTGGTTTGCCTGCCGTTTGAGTTTTCTTTCAACAACGGAGAAACTGCTGCCGTAGTACATGCCGATTATGTATGTGAATCGGAGCCTGAATCAAACTCGATTTCGAAGTCAACCGCAATTGCGCGTGGTCACTGCAGAATGCCAACGGTGGGCAACAATACAGTAGTGTCTCAGTTACTAGCAGCAGACACATCAACATTGTACATCTCTGCCACCGTAACAAAGGGTGTGCAAAAAGGAGCTGCTGCCTCGGATTGTTCGGGAAAAATCGCCGGAACGCTGCTCTTATTCACATTTACTAAAAAGGCATCGATTGTCGTGAACTTTGATGTTGACATATCTTACCATCTTTTCACTCACTCTCGCTTGGCAGGTGCCATTTTGAACTCGCCCCCATAATATCTGGGTCACGGAATTGTTTCTTCAAATGAGAGCGCCGATGGATAGGCACAGAATCACTAATTTTTCAACAATGTCATGCTTGAAAATATAGTCTTATAGATCGTCGGTATTCACTATTCTGCCGACGACAACATTCATCGAGTCCTGACTGCGTGCGCTAAGACTAAGTGCAAAACAAATCTTGCAAAAAGAAAAACCCGTCTTTCATTTTTATTTTACCCGTCTTCATCAGACATTTGCCCATCCATCTCCAAGACGGGCACATGGGTCCCTGGCTAAGGGCCTGGCTGCATTGAAAGTTTGTCATTATGCTTAGTGCACTTGCTGATCTATATATAGGATATTGATCAGTGTGAGCAGCGATTGGGTGTGTTTTATGTCTCCACCAGTTGAGTGTATTGCTCTAATTTCTGGAAAGTGCACACTCTTGTTTCCCAAGCTGTTTGTGCTTCAGTTGTAGACGTTATTACCATGTTAAAGACATCATCGACCATACACATGGCAGTGGTCGGCAACTAGAATAATCACCATGACAATGGTCAAAACTATTTTCGTTCAGCTCGTTTTAGAATAATTTTCACAAAAATTCACGTCTTGCTAGTGTTGACAACAAATATGTTATTTATTTTTTGAGGAAATCATTGTATAAAGTATTAAATTATTTTTTACTCTGGTCAAAATTTGGTGAGTAAAGGCCAAAAGGGTTCTGGCTTTATATGTCACAAATAAGGCTAGTCACACTTTGTATGCCACAAATAAGGCTAGCCACACTTTATATGTCACAAATAAGGCTAACCACACTTTATATGCCACAAATAAGGCTAGCCACACTTTATATGGCACAAATAAGGCTAGCCACACTTTATATGTCACAAATAAGGCTAGTCACACTTTATATGTCACAAATAAGGCTAGTCACACTTGATAGGTCACAAATAAGGCTAGTCACACTTTATATGTCACAAATAAGGCTAGTCACACTTTATATGCCACAAATAAGGCTAGCCACACTTTATATGGCACAAATAAGGATAGCCACAGTTTATATGTCACAAATAAGGCTAGTCACACTTTATATGTCACAAATAAGGCTAGTCACACTTGATAGGTCACAAATAAGGCTAGTCACACTTTATATGCCACAAATAAGGCTAGTCACACTTTATATGCCACAAATAAGGCTAGCCACACTTTTGTTAGTTACCCGATCTAACGATCAAAGTTATATGCACATTCAGTTCAATAAAAGAGTATGATAGAGTTTTAACAGTAGCAAAAACGCCACTGACTTCAGCAGAATACAGCAAGGACAGGTAGTTTGTCACGATTGCGGTTTATACCGAATTACATATTAAAATTTAAAGAAATTTGCGTATAATACTCAGGTGCTGCATGCACGTTATTTATAGACTCAAAATAGCCAATGTGATAGTACTTAAAGAGGGTATTTGTTCCATCAGTTTACAAATGAAGAGACTGCCATGCATCATCACGACACCTCTTCAGCATTGCTGCAGGTCATGATAACATGTCTGTAGTACCTACCATAGCTCAGTGCTTGCAGAAACTTAGTGGCTGGCTTTGAGGCACTGACTGACTTCCAGTTATGGTGCATTAGACCAGAGAGATCACTGTCTTCCAAATCTTTTTACCAACTGCAACAATTGGAACTGGGATAAACAGCCCCCTTCCATATTACCTGTTATATTGGTAATTGTGATTGACAATAGTGTACTACGTATTGGAATATGCAGTACACTATAAATTGGGTCATTCAGCTACTGAAACATTTTCCCAGGCAAAGTAATGGCAGCTGCTGTTCAAGCGCACTTGTACTAGACCCATGAATCTGAGGGGGGTTTATCAACAGACTTGACAGTGTGACATCACCACTGAAGAAGCAAAGGACAGTGTCACACTGGAATCTTTTAAATCAACTCTTAATAGATATTTAATTAAACAGGATAATCTTTCTTAAATTTAATACTGAGGAATCGTATGTATGCACGCACGCACGTACGCGTGCGTAGGTGCATGTACGCGTGCGTAGGTGCATGCACACGAGAAGTATGTTCATCTTGAAAAAATCAAGACTTGCACAGACAGCCCTGGGTGTTATTAACACGCTGGTGGTCTGACACAAGGCTGAGGAGACACTAGACAAAGTCATTCATCATTAATCACGCATAAATCATGCTCAAGTTATGTTGTACTCCAGTACAATGTAACTAAGAAACTCTGACAGCTTTCATGTTTTTTTTTGCTGTTGAAGTCACTATTTAATAATGCATGTGTGGTATGCAGCAGTCTAGAAAAGCCAGTATTTTAAGAATTGTCACCAATCATTAAGCGTTAATTACCTAATAAGTGTTTCTGATAACCTTTTTATTATGCTATCAGTCATCATGCCTTTATTGTTTTTCTTCCTTACTATGCTTTCATTCCCTATACAATCCTCCACCTCTTCGGCACATTCTCCCCTCCTCCTGTTCTGTTCTCTGTCTTTTTCCCTTTGTGTTAGCAATATGCTCTTCTTGCATCCTTCGTTTCTGACTTCTCACCCATCCTCTCCTTCACCGCCTTCCCCTTCTCTTATCCCACCAAAATTTCTTCCCTGCTTCCCAACCCATTCTCTCACACTCCTTGATCTCCTGGAGCACCTCCTGTTGTCACCTCTCTGTATGAACCACAATCTGTGTCTGCCTGGCAATTGTTCAGGGCCAGACCTTGTCAGAAACATGTGTCCATTAATCAATATAGTCTTTGCTAATTACATTAAACTGGCCAGTCATGCACCGTTTCTAAGAATTCCACCTTTTTATCAGTAGCAGACAATATCACGTGTAAAAACTGCACTCAAGAGCCTAATTACATCATCTGTTAAATGCGAATTGGGGTAAGAAGTTTTTGGTCGGTGACCGACTTGTGTAAATGGCATGGAAGGGAAAAGCGTACTGATATATGCCATGTTATTAGATGTTGATTGTATGAGATTGAGGAGTGTATATCATATCAAGAAACGCGACTTCAATTTAACCAATTTCTTGAGCAAAGGAAAGTACAGGAAAATATCCACTTTGGATTTATGTCAATTTGTAATGTCTGTAAAAGGGCTACCTTGCATTGCGTGTAGGTCACAAGTTGTTTCAAATAATTTACCATGCCTTTCAATTTTAGTGCATTTTATTTTATTACTGATTTGAACTGTTGAACATAAATAGGTTAACCTAATGTGAAGTGAAATGCCTTATTTTCTAGAAACTAGGTTTTCGATACACGTGTTGTACCAGTTACTCAGTATATCATCTTTATGGATATCTTGGAGGAATTCTCTGACGCAGACATGGTTTATTTTTTACCATATACTCACATCATTGGTGATAGACCAATATTTTACCTGTGTCTTGTGACATAGATTAATCACCTGTCATTTTGAGGTGGCACAAAGTTTGTAAGATTGTTCGCACCGTGCTAGAAATAGCTGTTCACCTGGACAAGTGGCATGTTTATTTACGAGACTCAAATTGCACACGTCACTGCAGAAAATTAACATCTACAGTGTCTAGGTTAAGTGTATTTAAAATAAATCAGGAATAAGTAGGAGAATTATGTTTTGAGAAAAACCATGTGACAGACAATTTTATGGGCTTACCAATAGTGCCTTGCCAAAGACAACTACCAAGGTCTGTTAGTTGCTGAGTTATTGTTTGATAAAGATAAGGTGTCCTGAGCCATTTGACGAAAACAATTCTGAGAAAAACAGCTTTGAAGTTTACTAAAGTACATTCATACATTTCAATAATAACAGCATATCATATGAAGCTGAAATTTTGCACTGTTGTAGTACACATCAACACAGATATTTTGGTGGAATTCCTTCGATAGCTCTGAAAGTTGGCAAGATATGGCATTATCAGTGACGTAGCCACAAAACTGTCCATGTACTCGCTTGAAGCTGTCGGTGACAACTGTTGCTCTATCGCGGTCTTCCTAGTCACTCTCAGACTGTCGCTATCTGAGCCATCTGACTCGACTAAGTTCCCCAGATGATATTCTTTGACTAGATGTGTCAACGCGTTATCAGTTGACGCGCCACCGGTACGACATTACTTTCCATATCTCGAAGCAAGCTTTGCGCTAGGTAAATTTCAAAATCATGCTGCTGTTCATCAGCCATGCTATGTCTTACTTTGCCACTAAACACAGTAATTTTATGAAGCTATGAACTCTGAACAAAAACACATAAACGGTAACTCAATTCCAAATGTTTAATGCGATTATGCGTGCTCATTTCATGCTGAGCCAATCAGCCATTGCGATTTGTATCGTGATTACGTCCTCCCAGTAGCATGGTGTTGTTCACACGTTTTATCCCCGTTTCATAGCTCTCTGATTGGTTATATAGTAACATGACTGATTTTACCCTAGTAAATGCATCCCATAATAGGTCAGCTATCCAACGATGCTAATACAGCGGGGTGGATGCGATGTGCAGTGGATACAATACATCTGAATTTAGCGAATTTTCCTTTGTTTTTGTTTATTAAGATATTCATCATATTTCTTCAAAGTTATCAATCATTTTATAATAATAATTAATGACTTTATAAAAGCGTGACAACAATCTAGGATAGTTAGGCTAATTAAAAAAATAAAAACCTGAAAATCGGCCATCGCAGCCAAATTCACCCCTTCATGCATTTTGAAGTGGAATAGCCAGGTTCGGCATTTCCGACTTATTCCTAATTGGATGGAGTGGGTCACATATATGCCATGTTCAGAAAATTCCTGGCATGACCATGTGCACAATATGATGTAGTGGTACCTGTTTTGGCACTGTAGATAAGCACCTATATGAACCCCAGGCTTTCGAGTGGTCACACAACGCTTAGGCTAATAATAAAATAATTATAAAATACAAGATTTATGTATAATAATAAAAGTATATAGCGCCCAATCAACCAAGATTGCTCTCAGGCGATTTACATACATGCAAACATAATTTTTTTAAGTATTATTAATTATATTAAAAATAAATATATTAATTATATTAAAAATCATGTCAATTATAAATATTCTAAAATATAGTCCATATTCACCAGTGCTTTATGGCGTTTTACATCATGCAAAGTAGGCCTATATACCCAAAAAAATTATTTCTAAATAACATAATAAATGTTATAGACTAAAATGTTCAGCGTGGAACATATAAAGCAATGGCACACAATAGAGAGAATTAGAAAGGCCCTTTCAACATTCAAAGTAGTTGCAGATTTACTCCTAATCCAATGTGGTGGCTCCGAGTTCCCAGTCTAAATATACTGCAGCCATCATTTACAGTCTGTCAGCCCTAAGTGTCAAGTCTTGCTATTTCTGTACATCATTTGAGAGATATTATAAGACTACACAGGTGAGGTGACACCCTGATTACATGAAAGGACGCATGACATATATTCTTGTTTCTATAAAAAAATTCCCTAAGAGATCACTTCTAAGCAGTCATGTTATCAATATCCATGAGACTGGCTAGTATACTGCTCCACAGGCAGGGTTGACAAAAATCATGATTTAAAAAAAAATCAAACAAATCAGATTTTTTTAGTAGATTTTTTTATCAGATTTTTTTTATCTGATATATAGACATATAGATTTTTTACTTATAAACTCTTTCAAACATGTTCTATTGAAATGATTTGGATACTTGTCTTAACAAAGGGTACATGATTTTTGCTTATATAAAGTTATATAATTATAACATAGTTTGATTTACAACAGCAACAAAACTGTCTTTTTAAAATACATGACTTTATTGTACGCTCAACCACAAACTTTTCATGTCAGTTGTAGCCCAGACTGTCTCACTTGAGTCAACATACTGAATTGGCAACAACCAGCACAAGCTCTAAGTGGACTTTAACTCAGGGCTTCTGAGTTGAAAAGATACTTCCTCTGGAAGACAAGTTTGTGTGGCTTCACTGCATTCAGAAATGGAATAGCTCAAACATACACATCGACTTTAAATACTGGGAATAATCAAATCTGGAAATAAAGAAACAACATATTATTTGAATACTTTTATTGTACTTAATGGATTCAGAACAGAACAATTAGTTGTGTTAAATTCATATAAATAAGCGATTAAAACAATTGGACATAAAAAAATGGAAAATAATTTTTTATCATGATTTAAATCAAACAACTCTGTCCACAGATGTGCTGCTGTTGTTAGCAAATGTTCGATTGCTGTACGTCCAGGTTCTTGTGCATTATACACGGTCAGTGTTCATAATGCCTCTGACCGCGGCGCACTCACTGGTCTACACACAGAAATCAGCTCGCACTGATAAACCGGGGATTCTCTGCTAATAAGAGTCAAGGAAACATTTGCACAAATTGAAAAACTACCCCGTAATAATTAATTGTCTTGTTGGCATCTATTGGATTTATCTTGTTGATTTAACCTGTGGCGATGGGTCTCGTAATTGGTTTCTGCCATGTTATACACATGTGAATCAGAGATGCCAGTGTCACAAGACAGTGTGTGAGGTCACTCGCATGGAGTTAATGGCTATGAGAGGACATTGATTTTTATGGTGCTGTTCTTTAATCTTTCCTAATTACCTGTCCTGCTGTCTAAGTGTCCTTCCATTCAGTTGAAGTGACCATTACACTAACTGTCTGAACCTTGTCTAAAACCACTGTAGTGATTTAATCAGTCTACGTGTTAGTTATTTGTCTTGCAAAGAAGTGCAAAAATAAATGGTGATTTTTATTGTGCTAAGCATACATCCATGCACACACATTCTACAAATGTATTAATTGTTCTTCTACTAAGTGCCATATAGTAACCATTTTAAAGCGATGGTTTCGAGATGATATCGCAGTGCATAGAGGACATATCAGTACAGCAAGTCGCTGGTGCAATACTCCGGGGAAATCTGGTACAGTTGCCTTCAATCCACAATACCTTATTGCACTCCGATGAATACCTGTTCATGTCACTGGGTAATCAGCCTGAATTACTTGGTTGAATACTTCCCAAATAAATCCAGCCTGCAGTATGTCAATGAACAAGCCAACTTGGATATTTACCTCACTTTTATCTATTGTCTTCGAGCTTGGTGGTCCATATGGCTGTAGTGCAGTTCCACCAGTGCACTCTTTGACCACCAGTTTGGCTTTATTCCATGACCTCCACCTCAGTGCTTGCTTCTCTTTTTTTACAGTTTGTCATCAGGTTATATCTATTGGATATTATGTTGTTATAAATGCTCTACGTTTGCATGTTTTCACTGCTTGTCATGAACCTGTCTCGATTGCCTCATTGCCGTTTTTATTAATTTCACGTGTGAATTAATGATTGCAAAGGCAGCTAGCCAGCTAGGCAGCACAAAACACTGATACTTTAGTCAAGTTCATGTAGTAAAAAAGTATTGTAGTTTGCCAGTCAAATAGAAAGAGAACATACACCTGTATACTGTTACTTATTGACATGAATAACTATGACCACACAAAGGTCAGGCAGCAGGTGTCATTTACACTGCATGGTGTCTGTCAGATAGTCAGCCTGTTGCTCAAGTATCACCTTGTTAGGTCACATGCAGTTTAAACCTATTATTTATCACAGGCTCCTTTTTCTACACTTTGCATCTCTTGAACAATCCTGTTTCTCATTTTTTTTTAATTTGATTAAATTTGAAATGAACATCACAAGTTGTGATAAATTATGTAAATTATTTTACAGAAATTTTTCCTAGATTACATCATTGGTAAAACAGGATGTAAAACAATCAGAAATACTAGTGTGTAGTGAAGGTGTATTCTTTCTATTGTGTCTTCATCCTTACAACCATTGTGTAACACATGTCTCCTCTGTATTCTTTCTGTTGTGTCTTCATCCTTACAACCATTGTGTAACACGGGTCTCCTCTGTATTCTTTCTATTGTGTCTTCATCCTTACAACCATTGTGTAACACATGTCTCCTCTGTATTCTTTCTGTTGTGTCTTCATCCTTACAACCATTGTGTAACACAGGTCTCCTCTGTATTCTTTCTATTGTGTCTTCATCCTTACAACCATTGTGTAACACATGTCTCCTCTGTATTCTTTCTATTATGTCTTCATCCTTACAACCATTGAGTAACACGGGTCTCCTCTGTATTCTTTCTATTGTGTCTTCATCCTTACAACCATTGTGTAACACAGGTCTCATCCATATTCTTTCTATTGTGTCTTCATCATTACAACCATTGTGTAACACAGGTCTCCTCTGTATTCTTTCTATTGTGTCTTCATCATTACAACCATTGAGTAACACGGGTCTCCTCTGTATTCTTTCTATCGTGTCTTCATCCTTACAACCATTGTGTAACACAGGTCTCCTCTGTATTCTTTCTATTGTGTCTTCATCCTTACAACCATTCTGTAACACAGGTCTCCTCCGTATTCTTTCTATTGTGTCTTCATCCTTACAACCATTGTGTAACATGTCTCCTCTGTATTTTTTCTACTGTGTCTTCATCCTTACAACCATTGTGTAACACATGTCTCCTTTGTATTCTTTCTATTGTGTCTTCATCCTTACAACCATTGTGTAACACATGTCTCCTCTGTATTCTTTCTATTGTGTCTTCATCCTTACAACCATTGAGTAACACGGGTCTCCTCTGTATTCTTTCTATTGTATCTTCACCAGACATTTTGTCTTTAAAATATCATAAATTGCACAGAATACTGGGGGGAACTTTGCATGCATCTCTTGAACAATCCTGTTTCTAATTTTTTTTTATTTGATTAAATTTGAAATGAACATCACAAGTTGTGATAAATTATGTAAATTATTTTACAAAAAATTTTCCTAGATTACATCATTGGTAAAACAGGATGTAAAACAATCAGAAATACTAGTGTGTAGTGAAGGAAATGGAGCGCAACTTGAATATGTGCGGCAAGACTACCTTTGCTCTAATGACACAATGAAGTGTAAAGCGCTTTGAGCAGGCCCAAGGACTGGATACCGCACTATATAGGAATGAACCTTTAATTTTACCTTTTACAATGAATATGTGGCAGTATTGGCAGTTTCAAAGAACAACCATGTCGAAAGAATTTCCACAAGAGGAACCAGTTTCTTGTGAAAATTATAGTAAATATCTTCGTGTAGTCCAGAGGGAAATCAAGAGTTTCACAAGTTTGAATGCATCAGACAAAAAAAATTATATTTTCATTTCCACTATGTATGTGGTTACTGGTTCATCTGTAAGTTTAACAAGATTTAAAGGGACTAACAACAAGGCACCAGCTAAAATGCTTTTTCTCTGTGTGCACAAATTTTAATATTGTATGTACTACATGCCAAAATAAAAAATTAGGACAAATTTATTTATAGATAAAACTAGATGTTTAATGCATCTAACTCGCAAAGCTCATGTAAAATTCAAAGTTAATGAGATGAGCAATCATATAGTTTTATGACGTCAATGGTGATATGGGTTTACATTCAGTAAGAGATTTCTATGCAATGCTTCAGTCTAGTTTTTCTTGCGTTACTATAGCGAGTGATGGCGATGTCAATTTTCCAGAATAAAAAGTATAATGTAGCGATTTCGAACCTTTTCGAACTTTCTAGTGTTGGGTTTTATATAATTTTAAACTGAAGTAAATAACATTCCAGTCACAATTCACAAAAATTGCAATTTTTTTGTCATGCACGTTGACATAAATGAGCATACTAGTGAAAAGTAACCATCATAATTGAATAATTGTTTTTAGTGGAACAAAACTAACAAACATGACTACATTTGCTTCTCTAAGTTGATGGTAACAACGTTGGAATTTTTTTGCATAGCATGGTGAAGTTAATGTTTTCTGGTCAATATTCCCTAAAGTTCACTTCATGATTTGAAAATCAAATAATTTTAGTACAGCAATTTGAACAGCGCTTTTATTAATAAATTCAAAGGTTGTTGGGATATAATAATTTTGGTACACGCAATGCGCAACATAAAACATAATTGGTGATCATCTTAAAATAGACCAGTTGTAAACAAATGTTGCCCTGTTCACATGTCTGATACTGTCTGAGATATGGAAGCATTTAGTTTCAAATTAGTCACTGTGTGGTACCATGCAGACATTCACACATTAGTCACTGTGTGGTACCATGCAGACATTCACACATTAGTCACTGTGTGGTACCATGCAGACATTCACACATTAGTCACTGTGTGGTACCATGCAGACATTCACACATTAGTCACTGTGTGGTACCATGCAGACATTCACACATTAGTCACTGTGTGGTACCATGCAGACATTCACACATTAGTCACTGTGTGGTACCATGCAGACATTCACACATTGCTTAAAGCAGTAAATTAATTCACTTCCCAACTCATCTATACAATCACATTTAATGTGCAGTCCATGCTTATGTTGACTTGTTAGTTGTTATCAATCACATTTAATGTGCAGTCCATGCTTATGTTGACTTGTTAGTTGTTATCAATCACATTTAATGTGCAATCCATGCTTCTATTGATTTGTTAGTTGTTATCAATCACATTTGTCAAAATGTATTGTAATTTGTACCCGAGTAATAATCTTTAGTACAGTATTTAGAATTTGATGGACTTTACATCTTTGTAGTAATGATGGAATAATATTATTAGGGAAAGTGTTTGTAAAAGTTAAAAGAAAGGTAGACAGCAAGAATTAGGAAGACTCCTACAACAGTGACCAAATTTGTTTTTTTGTGATGTTAATATGAGTTTCTTTTGTCATATGAATCATATTTCTAGTTTGTGGTCATCAGTCACTGGTCAGAAAGTACAGCCGCCTGTGGTGGTTAAGTCGCAGTAGCCTTACGGTGGCGTTAAGGTGATGTGTAGATGAGTCTAATTACCTTGAGGGGGCTGTTTCTTAATTATTGCGTATATTTTAACAACACATCGTTAATAAATGATATGGCCGCTGGCCTGCCAATGTCAGCGCTTGTTAAGGCAGCCCAGCTTGTTGTGTCATTGTTTCTTGGGTCATATTGATCAGATATTGATCCTGTGTTTATGCTGTAATGATGTTCAAACAGATGTTCTAATTTTTTCACAAATGCTATAAGGAAGAATCCTTATTATCGTTGGTTATGATTCACAGAATATTAGGGCATATTCATTATATGAAATTAAACTACATTGAGTCATAGAATGTTTTATGCAATTGTGAACTGAAGCGTCCACTTTTGTGTTCTGATTTGTAATGTGAGCGGTATTTATTTTGTCCCGATGGATGCAGGGCCTGCCGTAAAGCACACTTTATGAAGGCCGCAAAGGGCAAGTGGATGGAATTAATACATTCTTTTTAGAGCTACTTTCCAACAGCATCAGATTCATAATGGTATAGATTCAAAATGACGCACATAAATGTGTGTGTGTGACAGTAGCACTCTTCACTTCCAACACACTTCCGTGGTGTAGTGATCAGCTGTTCTTCGACAGTTCACCCAAGTATGTGTTGGAATTTAATTACTTATTAGTGAAATGTTTAATTAATATTTGATTCTGTGCAACGTAGTGCATTTGCATTAGTGCTAAGTTTAAATATATTTGGTAAAAACTGGTAAATTGACCTACTGGTCGTGAAACTACTTTTTCATGGGAAGTGTGATCAGGTTACAGAGTGCTGTTTGACGTGACCCGCAAAATGTGGCATGACCTGAGGTTCAGATTTTATAACTTCTGCTCACCTGTAAAGAAGATTTCCTTATATAAATTGATGATAGACAACTAAATGTTTTAATGATCTGTGATATATTACGAATTGTAATGTTTTATACTTTTGTGTAGATTTTATTAGGTGTTTTAATTAGCTCTTCTCTTTTACACTGTATATTTTAAAACTAAATAGATATATAGCAAATTTATGCAATTTTATGTAAAATAGCCAAAAACATTTTATTTTAAGTGGATTTAGGCTATACATGTACATGATTCCTGTTATTATGCAACAAGCTGACAAGGAAGCTATTGGCTTATCAAGACAGACCAACAATTTCATATAAATATGGCACATCTTTGTCAGATATTTATTGACTATTTTTAATAAATTACTGCTGATGATGCATATGCGTGCGTGCGTGGGTGCTTGCGTGCGTGCGTGGGTGCTTGCTTGCGTGCATGATAATTAGTACTTCATACATGTAATCTACATTGTCCTTCTTGTCCTCCTTGCCACATGTCCTTTGTTGTTGTACCTTTTGAAATTGTACAGAAAATATTGATATTGTTATCTGAAAGATCATGACATTGTGTAGAAGACAAGAAGATGAATAACGCTGTCTTAATCTCAGATTATTGGCTTTATATGAGGAAAAATTATTTTCAAAAAGGTTTACCATATTCCTCTGTCTTTGCACATCTTCCTATTCATTCACAACCACATCTAAATGGATTATTTTTAAATGTTGGTGGGAACAGTGCCATCTGGTTACAGGTCAAGGTTAAAGTAATAAAAATCAACTGTAGGGTGAGATGAGAAACATGTTTGGTGGGGTTTAATGATTGGTACAATGGAGACATGGTGTCTTTAAAGTTCCCCCCAGTATTCTGTGCAATTTATGATATTTTAAAGACAAAATGTCTGGTGAAGATACAATAGAAAGAATACAGAGGAGACATGTGTTACACAATGGTTGTAAGGATGAAGACACAATAGAAAGAATACAGAGGAGACATGTGTTACTCAATGGTTGTAAGGATGAAGACACAATAGAAAGAATACAGAGGAGACCCGTGTTACTCAATGGTTGTAAGGATGAAGACACAATAGAAAGAATACAGAGGAGACCCATGTTACTCAATGGTTGTAAGGATGAAGACACAATAGACAGAATACAGAGGAGACCCGTGTTACTCAATGGTTGTAAGGATGAAGACACAATAGAAAGAATACAGAGAAGACCCGTGTTACTCAATGGTTGTAAGGATGAAGACACAATAGAAAGAATACAGAGGAGACGTGTTACACAATGGTTGTAAGGATGAAGACACAATAGAAAGAATACAGAGGAGACATGTGTTACACAATGGTTGTAAGGATGAAGACACAATAGAAAGAATACAGAGGAGACCCGTGTTATTCAATGGTTGTAAGGATGAAGACACAATAGAAAGAATACAGAGGAGACATGTGTTACACAATGGTTGTAAGGATGAAGACACAGTAGAAAGAATACAGAGGAGACCCGTGTTACTCAATGGTTGTAAGGATGAAGACACAATAGAAAGAATACAGAGGAGACATGTGTTACACAATGGTTGTAAGGATGAAGACAACAGAAAGAATACAGAGGAGATCTGTGTTACACAATGGTTGTAAGGATGAAGACAATAGAAAGAATACAGAGGAGACCTGTGTTACATAATGGTTGTAAGGGTTGGTCATTTTGTAAACAACATTTATGAATATGCTGATTGAATATGATTACTTTTATTTCACCTAAATCCATATACATACAAGTGCATAAAATATATACTGATGTCAAAAATAAAAATAAGGTTTTAAAAATTAAGCCAAATAAAAATAGGTTAAACATAGCATTAAAAACAAATAAGTAATAAAAAATAATTATATTTTAATATATATATATATATATATATATATATATATATATATATATGACCCGCTCGCCCAAAATCAGGAATATGTCGGAAACGCTGAGTCTAGCTATCCCACTTTCAAGTGTGCGAAGGGGTGAATTTGGCTGCAATGACAGGTTTTCAGGTGTTGATGTTTTTAATTAACCTAACTATCCTAGATTGCTGTCATCCTATTATAAGGTCATAAAACGATTGGTAACTTTGAGAAAAAATACGATGTTTCGTAAAGCTATGAATATCTTAATGGAAACTTCGCTCAATTCAGATGTATCATATCCAGTACACATCGCGTCCACCCCGCCATATTGGTATCGTTAGAAAGCTGATCTGTTATGGGATGCATCAGTCACATGTTACTATATAACCAGTCAGAGAGGTTTAAAACGGAGACCAAACGTAAACAAACCACATTATTCATTGAATAATAATGAGGGCATAATCACATGAAACGTGCATGGCATGCTCTGAACATTGGAATGCGACCTTTACTCCCATGCGAGGCTATCTTTGTTTTGGTTTGAGTTTGATGCACGGAAACTTATTACAGAAAATGATTTTGGTGGAGTGGGTCACATATATATATAAATATATATAAATTGGATGTAAAATCACCATTGTACACAAAAAAGTGTTCATGCCCAGCTAAACCACATGGACCCAGAAAACTATAGCTCGACTCCTGGGACAGTTCTGTTGTTTTCCTCAGTGATCTTGGTTAGAACAGGTGCAGATTAGAGACTTTGCAACTGACTGATTCATAGGTTTTATCAGACCACACAAAAAAGACACAAGATAAAACTTCTTCATCACAAATTGCAAAATTACTGTTGACATACAGAGGAGACATGTGTTACACAATGGTTGTAAGGATGAAGACACAATAGAAAGAATACAGAGGAGACCCGTTTTACTCAATGGTTGTAAGGATAAAGACACAATAGAAAGAATACAGAGGAGACCCGTGTTACTCAATGGTTGTAAGGATGAAGACACAATAGAAAGAATACAGAGGAGACATGTGTTACACAATGGTTGTAAGGATGAAGACACAATAGAAAGAATACAGAGGAGACCCGTTTTACTCAATGGTTGTAAGGATGAAGACACAATAGAAAGAATACAGAGGAGATATGTGTTACACAATGGTTGTAAGGATGAAGACACAATAGAAAGAATACAGAGGAGACCCGTGTTACTCAATGGTTGTAAGGATGAAGACACAATAGAAAGAATACAGAGGAGACATGTGTTACACAATGGTTGTAAGGATGAAGACACAATAGAAAGAATACAGAGGAGACCCGTTTTACTCAATGGTTGTAAGGATGAAGACACAATAGAAAGAATACAGAGGAGACATGTGTTACACAATGGTTGTAAGGATGAAGACACAGTAGAAAGAATACAGAGGAGACCCGTGTTACTCAATGGTTGTAAGGATGAAGACACAATAGAAAGAATACCGAGGAGACATGTGTTACACAATGGATGTAAGGATGAAGACACAATAGAAAGAATACAGAGGAGACCCGTGTTACACAATGGTTGTAAGGATGAAGACACAATAGAAAGAATACGGAGGAGACATGTGTTACACAATGGTTGTAAGGATGAAGACAACAGAAAGAATACAGAGGAGACCTGTGTTACACAATGGTTGTAAGGATGAAGACAATAGAAAGAATACAGAGGAGACCTGTGTTACATAATGGTTGTAAGGGTTGGTCATTTTGTAAACAACATTTATGAATATGCTGATTGAATATGATTACTTTTATTTCACCTAAATCCATATACATACAAGTGCATAAAATATATACTGATGTCAAAAATAAAAATAAGGTTTTAAAAATTAAGCCAAATAAAAAATAGGTTAAACATAGCATTAAAAACAAATAAGTAATAAAAAATAATTATATATATATATATATATATATATATATATATATATATGACCCGCTCCACCAAAATCAGGAATATGTCGGAAACGCTGAGTCTAGCTATCCCACTTTCAAGTGTGCGAAGGGGTGAATTTGGCTGCAATGACAGGTTTTCAGGTGTTGATGTTTTTAATTAACCTAACTATCCTAGATTGCTGTCATCCTATTATAAGGTCTTAAAACGATTGGTAACTTTGAGAAAAAAATACGATGTTTCGTAAAGCTATGAATATCTTAATGGAAACTTCGCTCAATTCAGATGTATCATATCCAGTACACATCGCGTCCACCCCGCCATATTGGTATCGTTAGAAAGCTGATCTGTTATGGGATGCATCAGTCACATGTTACTATATAACCAGTTAGAGAGGTTTAAAACGGAGACCAAACGTAAACAAACCACATTATTCATTGAATAATAATGAGGGCATAATCACATGAAACGTGCATGGCATGCTCTGAACATTGGAATGCGACCTTTACTCCCATGCGAGGCTATCTTTGTTTTGGTTTGAGTTTGATGCACGGAAACTTATTACAGAAAATGATTTTGGTGGAGTGGGTCACATATATATATATATAAATTGGATGTAAAATCACCATTGTACACAAAAAAGTGTTCATGCCCAGCTAAACCACATGGACCCAGAAAACTATAGCTCGACTCCTGGGACAGTTCTGTTGTTTTCCTCAGTGATCTTGGTTAGAACAGGTGCAGATTAGAGACTTTGCAACTGACTGATTCATAGGTTTTATCAGACCACACAAAAAAGACACAAGATAAAACTTCTTCATCACAAATTGCAAAATTACTGTTGACAGTCATATGTGACATTGGTACCAGACACAATCAGTTTCCTTCCAGTTTATCTTGTGTGTTTGTCCCATCTCGTGTCTGATAGGGCTAAACTGTATCCACATTTTGTTTGTTCTTAGCAGTGTTTTGCCAGGTAGCAAGTAGTAGACAAACCAACATGATAAAAACCAAACGTGTTTCCTATGAAGTCTCTAGCCTGCAGTGCATTAGTATCTGAAGCTCTGTATGTAGGGTGGCATACACACAAGGCATTTATTGTACTACTAGTATAAAAAGAAATTATGGTCTTCTCATAATAATTATGCATTGTAATTGTCTGTCGTTGTTCTGAGAAAATTTTGGGGCTGGGCTTTTATTGGGGTAATTGTAAATGTTTTTTTGAACTTGGGGGAATCTTGTGCAAAGATTATATAAAGATGATGCAGCACAGTGTAAATTGTTTCCTTTATTTGTATAAAACAAATTAGCAATTTTATGCTCACAATTGTGTCTTTCCCATTATAAATGCAGCACAGTTAGGCATAAGTACTTAGCAATTGTTATTCTGTTTCAGACATTTATTGCTTCAGTGTTAACCCGTGTACGTTTCTGAGTCACTAAAATATAGATAATTATTTGTGAACATCATAATTTCAATAACTAAGATAATAGGGCACAGGTGATCACCTTTCTAATAAAACAAACATGGTGCATAATGTCTAGATATATATAATATATAAAATGTAAAAAGCTTTGACGTAAACAAGAACTGTCTTCTACGAATTGCCAGCTTCACTATCTGCATTTTTCTCAGATAGTTTGCATGTTTCTACACAACACTGCCTACATACTAGGGTCTAGAACAATTAATATAACCCTCCAGATATGATAGCCCAAACTTTCATAGGCTTTGCTGATTCATTGCTAAATATTTATAACTTTGAGACAGTTGGATTTGCAGATAAACTACATTGTTTGATGTTCAAATTACTTAGAGGGAGTGTTGTGTTTTACAGGGTTCTCTTTCAAGACATGCGCGAACAGCGGTCCAAAAGGGCCAACACAATACCAGTGTGACGTTGCTTACAAGTTCACAGATAAGGATGTACTGGTGCTGACAGACCACGACAGGATGGCAGGTGTACAAGTGTGGACCGTCCCCGAGAGCAACATGTACAGGTACGCATGACACCTCAAGATGTTTTATTTCACAGAAACTGTGTAGTCATTCATTGTTTAGTAGCTTCAAGTGGCACAACATTTGCCAGAAAAATATGGCATAAATTATTTATGTTGGAGATGACAGTTGGCTTGCCTAGCTGCAGAGCAATAAGCTGTCTTCCTTTGACACTGAGAACATTGACAGGTTGTTATGAAATATTATCCAATGCTCTTGCAGTAATGGAATCTGTCTGCGCCTGAGCTTGTGGTTCACATCAGTGTACAGGGCCATCGAGGCATCTTGTTGTTACTTGAAGCTGCAGAAACTGTAAATACTGTCATTGCTTTGCCAATTGTAGAGGACACTTGTAAAGAACATTGTCATATGTCTCCTCAGTGGTCTTCATGTCCAACTGTTCTTTAGTCTTCTTTTCCAACTGTTCTTCAGTCTTCTTGTCCAGCTATTCTTCAGTCTTATTTCCAACTGTTCTTCAGCCTTTTTGTCCAGCTGTTCTTCAGTCTTCTTTTCCAACTGTTCTTCAGTCTTCTTGTCCAACTGTTGTTCAGTCTTCTTTTTCAACTGTTCTTCAGTCTTCTTGTCTGGCTTTTTTCAGTCTTCTTGTCCAAATGTTCTTCAGTCTTCTTGTCAAACTGTTCTTCAGTCTTCTTGTCTGGCTGTTCTTCAGTCTTCTTGTCAAAGTGTTCTTCAGTCTTCTTGTCCGACTGTTCTTCAGTCTTCCTGTCCGGCTGTTCTTCAGTCTTCTTGTCCAACTTTTCTTCAATCTTATTGTCCAACTGTTCTTCAGTCTTATTGTCCAACTGTTTTTCAGTCTTCCTCTCCAGCTGTTCTTCAGTCTTCTTGTCCGGCTGTTCTTCAGTCTTCTTGTCCAACTGTTCAAGTAATTGTGATTACCTACGTAGTTAAAACAAATGTTGTCAGTTTCCATAATGATAATTGATAATGAATCAAACGTGTAATCAGACATTTTTTTTATATCTTAAATCTTTCATAAAATTCCTATCAAAGGACTCATAGCCATTTGTATTCCAGATGCCATTTAATGATTACACTGATTTCTCTGTTCCAGCATCACTGCATTAGGGGCGAGCGGTGGCACTGGGGTCGGAAATCCTGAACCCTCAAAGGGGGCATACGCCCACGCCAAGTTCAACCTGACTGCCGGGGAGAAGATCTCCATGCTGGTGGGCCAGAAGGGAGAAAGTGCCTGCTCCCAGGTTGGTGATCCCATACATTTCCAAGGGTGTGGGTTGCATTCAAGACTTCATCAGATATCCAAGGGTAGAGAGACATGTTTTTAAACATACTGCTAAAAAGAAACTCTCGTGATTATGCAGAGGGAACCAACAAACCAGGGAGAGCCGGTGACGGGTCATTCCATACATGTTAAGTCTCCCGGAAATCTGTAAAATTTCTCGGTCTCCCGCACGGCATAACAAATCTCCTGCCCACAACAACAGCAAGGGTTATTTCAATTAAGAATTGTTCAGACTGGACAGAGGAGCTTGGCTAAACAGTATCCTTGTTAGAATTAAAATTAGAAAAATAATGCTAAAACAAACTATGTGGAGGATTTATAGGCGTACCAGAAAGGAAGAAGACTATGCAAAATACAAAGGAAGAAGACTATGCAAAATACACTTAATGCAGCTACAACTGAAATCAGACAATCTAAAAGAAGCTATGAGCAAAAACTGGCATGTAACATAAAAACTGACAGCAAGAGTTTTTATGCATATGTCAGGAGTAAACAAAACGTACAAGACAAGGTTGGACCTCTAGAAGACAGTGCTGGAAATATAATATCACAGGGGTTTTTAATGGCGGAAGACCTAAATGGTTACTTCAGTTCAGTGTTTACAAAAGAAGATATTAGTTCATTACCAGTTGCTGATGCTAAATTTCAGGGGGCTAAATCTGACTATTTAGGACTGTTAGTTGTAACTCCAGAATTGGTAGCTAGGAAAATCAAGGCAATGAAGGATAACAAATCACCGGGAGTGGATGGGATTCCTCCAAAATTACTAATGGAAACAGTAGATCAAATCAGTATACCACTTGCAAGAGTATTCAACTTGTCATTAAAAGAGGGAGTTGTTCCGTTTGAATGGAAAGAAGCAAACATCATACCATTATTTAAAAAGTGTTCGAGAAATAAGTCAGAGAATTACAGACCAGTGAGTTTAACGTCAGTGATTTGTAAATTATTAGAAAGGTTAATTAAAGTCCATATGGTGGACTTCCTCGTTAAGCATAAATTATTAAATTCATCTCAACATGGATTCCTTAAAGCGAGGTCATGCTTAACAAATGTGTTATGTTTTTTGGAAGAAATCACTAAGTGGATAGACGTGGGATCGCCAGTAGATATTATCTACTTAGATTTTCAGAAAGCTTTTGACAAAGTGCCACATCAAAGATTGCTACTTAAATTAAAAGCCCATGGTATCGGGGATAGCATAACTGACTGGATAGAACAATGGCTGACTGACAGAAGACAACGAGTTGTAGTAGATGGCGAAGTTTCAAATTGGAAATCGGTTTTGAGTGGGGTACCTCAAGGATCAGTATTAGGACCTATATTATTCTTAATTTATATCAATGACTTGGACGACAGTATAACAAGTAACGTACTGAAATTTGCGGACGACACAAAACTGTTTAGAAAGGTTAATACTGATGGTGATAAACAACATTTACAAAACGATCTAGACAGATTAGTGAAATGGTCTGAGAAATGGCAGATGCTGTTCAATTTTGGGAAATGTAAATGCCTACATACAGGACATGGGAACTTGAATGTAAACTATAAAATGGGAGCTACTGTTCTTGGTACTACTGTAAAAGAAAAGGACTTAGGAGTTACAATAAGCGCTGATATGAAAGTTTCAGAGCAGTGTGGTATTGCAGCTTCAAAGGGTAATCAAATTCTTGGATTGATTAGAAGAAACATACAAGGGAAAAAAGTTAATTATACCTCTTTATAAAGCAATAGTTAGACCTCATTTAGAATACTGTATACAAGCATGGAGACCATATCGTAAGAAGGATATAGATACGCTTGAACGCATACAAAGGAGAGCAACTAAAATGATTCCAGAACTTAGAGACCTTAGTTATGAAGAACGCCTGAAAGAATGTGGTTTAACAACTCTAGAGACAAGGAGGTTAAGAGGAGATCAGATTGAAGTTTTTAAGATATTGAATGGGTATGAAAATATTGATAGAAATATGTTTTTCTCACTCAAGAAGGATAGCAGAACTAGAGGACATGAGGTAAAATTAGTAAAGGATCAATGTAGATTGGACATCAGGAAGCACTCGTTCTCACAGAGGACAGTAAATGAATGGAACAAACTGTCTACAGATTGTGTAACTGCTAGCAGCGTGAATATGTTTAAAAACAAGGTTGACACATATATCAGGAGGGCGGGTTATAAGTAGGTGAACATTGTTGGACTCTCGATAAGCCAATGGCTTCCTTGTCCACTTGCCATCTGGGCCTTTGGCTTGGATGGCAAATCTTGTTAAATCTTGTTAAAGTCAACGAGTTGTAGTAGATGGAGAAGTTTCAAATTGGAAATCGGTTTTGAGTGGGGTACCTCAAGGATCAGTATTAGGACCTATATTATTCTTAATTTATACAAATGACTTGGACGACAGTATAACAAGTAACGTACTAAAATTTGCGGATGACACAAAACTGTTTAGAAAGGTTAATACTGATGGTGATAAACGACATTTATAAAACGATCTAGACAGATTAGTGAAATGAAAATGCCTACATACAGGACATGGGAACTTGAATGTAAACTATAAAATGGGAGATACTGTTCTGGGTACTACTGTAAAAGAAAAGGACTTAGGAGTTACAATAAGCGCTGATATGAAAGTTTCAGAGCAGTGTGGTATTGCAGCTTCAAAGGGTAATCAAATTCTTGGATTGATTAGAAGAAACATAACATACAAGGGAAAAAAGTTAATTATACATCTTTATAAAGCAATAGTTAGACCTCATTTAGAATACTGTATACAAGCATGGAGACCATATCGTAAGAAGGATATAGATATGCTTGAACGCATACAAAGGAGAGCAACTAAAATGATTCCAGAATTAGAGACCTTAGTTATGAAGAACGCTTGAAAGAATGTGGTTTAACAACTCTAGAGACAAGGAGGTTAAGAGGAGATCAGATTGAAGTTTTTAAGATATTGAATGGGTATGAAAATATTTATAGAAATATGTTTTTCTGACTCAAGAAGGATAGCAGAACTAGAGGACATGAGGTAAAATTAGTAAAGGATCAATGTAGATTGGACATCAGGAAGCACTCGTTCTCACAGAGGACAATAAATGAATGGAACAAATTGTCTACAGATTGTGTAACTGCTAGCAGCGTGAATATGTTTAAAAACAAGGTTGACACATATATCAGGAGGGCGGGTTATAAGTAGGTGAACATTGTTGGACTCTCGATAAGCCAATGGCTTCCTTGTCCACTTGCCATCTGGGCCTTTTGCTTGGATGGCAAATCTTGTTAAATCTTGTTAAATCTTGTGCCTTGCATGTTGCATTGTTTATAATGTGCATTAAACGAATGATCCCCCATTACCGCTCATTGATGTGTACTCCATTAAATATTCATTTAAATAATACCCATCAATACATCTCCACTTTATACGTGTTCTATTTAATTCCTATATGTTTGCTAATTGTCACAATTGGAGCACATTATGAATGAAAAAAGGTTTTTAAAATAGGTTTTACAAATAAAAAATGTCTTCATCACCTAGAGACTCAAATGCCTTCATCAGCCAAGATCACAAACTTTGAATAAAAGAAAATGCTTCAGTTCTAGTCCTGCCACTAAATAGTACCTTAGTTGCATGTGTAATAAAATATGTAGGATACTGACAGTCAGGTAAGGAATTTTTTGTTGTGGTAATATATTTCAGGGGTAGAATTTTTTTTTATTCCTACATCTTCTGAGTAGTAAACTTGTTATTTTATAATTACTAATCCACCAGGAAATGTTCTATTGCCACAATGTCTATATTAACATGTCAGTGTACAATTTAATAGTATATGTGTAATCTATTGGGAACTAAACTGATCTAGCGTAATTTTTATGCATGGCAATACCCTACGACCCTCCGATTTACGCACAATTCTCAGAGACCCTCCAATTTATGCATAAATCTGCATTTGCATTTTTGAAACTTAACATATATATCATTCCCATTTTGCTTCTACAAGTTTGAGGATTAACAGCAATTTGAGGAGGTTTAGTTGTTATGACAGCAGCCACTGTGCACATGGTGTGCTATCAAAGGTCACACAGACGTTTTGCATTCATCCATCTAGATATCTAAAAAATGTTTTTTTTTTTCAACATGAGACGTCTGAGTTGGCAGAACCACACAATCTATTACATTAAGGTGGCGCATCAGAAATAACAACCCGACCAGAGCATCGTTATTGGTGGTCACATGACAGGGACACGGGCGACGAGGATGCCACGGCGCTCACTCACAAGCCTTTGACCAGTATCACTGTCTCAATTACATTACGGTTCCTATCGGTGTCACATTCGTTGCCGACATGGTACTTACTACCTTTTCACACAAACATGAAGCTATGTTTGTGTTCCTGGAATTCAGCGTGCTTGTTAGAGACATCTCCGATACTCAGGTGACACTCTGTCAAATGTCAAATTGCCTTTAGGGCGGACCTTTATTAATTGTGTCGCGCTGAACTTGTATATGTTCAGTATATCCATGTGTTCCACATGTTCATCAGGATATACTGGACACTAAGCTGAACTTGTATATGTTCGGTATATCCATGTGTTCCACATGTTCATCAGGATATACTGGACACTAAGCTGAACGTGTATATGTTCGGTATATCCATGTGTTCCACATGTTCATCAGGATATACTGGACACTAAGCTGAACGTGTATATGTTCGGTATATCCATGTCTTCCACATGTTCATCAGGATATACTGGACACTAAGCTGAACGTGTATATGTTCGGTATATCCATGTCTTCCACATGTTCATCAGGATATACTGGACACTAAGCTGGCCAGAGCATCGACATGCTAGTTATTCAATTTCTCTCAGAATTGTTAATCTTCACTACAAATACGTTTCTGGAACTTATATCCTATTTTATGATGTTGCTTAAAAAGTTATATTTTGCTTGTCACATAAGTAAAAACTAATGAATTCTTGGAAACCCAGATGGGCTTTCCCATTTATCAATGACATTGTTCCAGCCACTGCCCCCAGCAGCCAATATTAATATGCTCACCTTGAGGCCAGGATATGTTTACCAGTTGCTTCATCATCAGTTCAGTGTAAATATCTTCCCTAACACATAGCACTGATTACTACTGCAAACCTTATGTGTATATTTCGACCCATAGTATAACATCCATGCTCATTAAATTTTGTACGACAGGAACGATTGAGCATGAAATAATTACAATTGGAAATTATTATGTATCTGTGTGTGCTTAATATCTTAGTATGCAGCGTAAATACCAATTTGGTGCACCATGCTACTTAATAGTGTCAAAAGAAGAATGATCAATCACCCGTTCATAACATTTAAGGCCCTACTAATGGGAAAAGTCATGTTTGATTCATGAGATGCATCTTAATTTGTTAGTATCATTACCCATCAGGAAAGAATCTTATTTTTGCTGAAGGGGTTGCGTAAAAAAATTCACTTTCACTTATCAGTTAGTATTACTGTTAACATCTTTCTGGTGAATAACTCACTTATTGTAACCAGAGTCTGCTGTAATTAAAACTTAATTTGTATGCATAAAACACTGCAAATGTGTCTAAACAAAATGAATAAAAGTAAGTTCTCCAAAATAATAACTTTATCCTAGAAATAGTTAATGAAACTACATATTCTATATGAACAGGCCCCACTGTCTGTCACTGTCATAATATTGATAATATTCTCAAACACACCAAGATTATTTCCTTCAATCCGTTCATTTTCTCATTGGAACACAACAGTGCTTAGGTTTTACGTTGGTAACTGTCAACAGATTGTCAATGTACCAGTAGTGGTTTGCTGGATGTTGTCATTTCCATGCCCACAGCCTATTGTCTACAGGATCAGCCTAGAGTCATCCATGTTTCTCTTCTATGGCCTGCATGTTTGTCATCTTTCAGTAGTTCTCTGTGAGTCTCTGGCAGAATCCTGCCTGAGTGGAGAGTGGTGTTTTTAGTGGATGTTGATCATGAGTGCACCCCCCGGCATCACCACAGCCTACCACACCAGTCCTCACTTTCCTTTTATTCGATGATGTCTTCATGCGATGAAGTTAGCATAGATGTTTCTGCCCGAGACTCATGTGGTTGAGAGATGGAGTCGACAGCAGGTTTCACATTGTGTGGGATCTTTTACTTGCCCTGGCATAGGCACTGGGTGGAAGGGACCAACATAGGCACTGGGTGGAAGGGACCAACATAGGCACTGGGTGGAAGGGACCAACATAGGCACTGGGTGGAAGAGACCAACATAAGCACTGGGTGGAAGAGACCAACATAGGCACTGGGTGGAAGGGACCAACATAGGCACTGGGTGGAAGGCACCAACATAGGCACAGGGTGGAAGGGACCAACATAGGCACTGGGTGGAAGGCACCAACATAGGCACTGGGTGGAAGGGACCAACATAGGCACTGGGTGGAAGGGACCAACATAGGCACTGGGTGGAAGGGACCAACATAGGCACTGGGTGGAAGGGACCAACATAGGCACTGGGTGGAAGGGACCAACATAGGCACTGGGTGGAAGGCACCAACATAGGCACTGGGTGGAAGGGACCAACATAGGCACTGGGTGGAAGGGACCAACATAGGCACTGGGTGGAAGGGACCAACATAGGCACTGGGTGGAAGGGACCAACATAGGCACTGGGTGGAAGGGACCAACATAGGCACTGGGTGGAAGGGACCAACATAGGCACTGGGTGGAAGGGACCAACATAGGCACTGGGTGGAAGGGACCAACATAGGCACTGGGTGGAAGGGACCAACATAGGCACTGGGTGGAAGGGACCAACATATGCACTGGGTGGAAGGGACCAACATAGGCACTGGGTGGAAGGCACCAACATAGGCACTGGGTGGAAGGGACCAACATAGGCACTGGGTGGAAGGGACTAACATAGGCACAGGGTGGAAGGGACCAACATAGGCACTGGGTGGAAGGCACCAACATAGGCACTGGGTGGAAGGGACCAACATAGGCACTGGGTGGAAGGGACCAACATAGGCACTGGGTGGAAGGCACCAACATAGGCACTGGGTGGAAGGGACCAACATAGGCACTGGGTGGAAGGGACCAACATAGGCACTGGGTGGAAGGCACCAACATAGACACTGGGTGGAAGGCACCAACATAGGCACTGGGTGGAAGGCACCAACATAGACACTGGGTGGAAGGTACCAACATAGGCACTGGGTGGAAGGGACCAACAATGTTTCATGCTCTTCGGAAAGACACGGGCAAAGTTGGATGAAAAAAATTTCTCAAGGTGGGCTGAAGCCCTGGTCCTCTTAATTGAAAGTCCTCCATTCTAACTACAGAGCCACACAACCTGACTGAACTGTCTTGTTGACTTCAGGTGTCTTCTCATAGTTCCTCTTCATGTCCATCTTTAGACAGTCGTGTTTTTTGTGTTTGATGTCCTCAGATATATCTCCATCTTCCACCGAGCAAGGAACTCATTTTTATGTCCACTTTATAGGTGAGATTCAAGGTTGACATTTATTTGTATCAGACTGCGGAAATTGGATTTGTCTCATCAGGTGGTTAGACTGGAGAAAGAAGAGAAATGATGGATCGTAGAACACAGCGCCTGTAGATTCTGTAGATTCTCTGATTGATCTGCTTACATTGATGTCATCCTTTCAGAGGTAGCTTTAGATTGATGAAGATGTTTTCATTCCGCCAGAGGACAGAAGTGATAGTTCTGACGTCACATTTTCCGCTATCTCTTGTGTGATTGTATTTTTCACTCGACCAAGCATTCAGTCGCTGTAGTGCTATGTGTCTGTGTGTGCACAATAATGTGTTGAGGTCAGAAGTGACAAGAAGCAGTGGGCAATTGCTAATGGCCTGTCTTGATGGTTAAAATCTCATCAAAGTTTGTTCAACTTGTACCGTGCATCCATTCACATATTTTATGTGTTCAGTCAACCGACATCATTCTCTATTTTTTCTGTGTACCACATACATAACATTTTAATGGATTTAGTCAATAAATAAACTCTGCCCTTTGAGCATGACACAATGTTTCCAATATCCCCTCAAGCATCGTAGAGATTTGGACATAAGCTTTCTTAGGTGAAAATGTTTCATTTTTGCTTACGCATTTATGCTCTGTAAGGGCAATGACCACGCAAGTTTTCATTGTATGCTAAGCATGCCCATAAGAGGAAAAAAATTTATGTATAACAATGATGCCATATTTGGCTCATACAGTATGTGCAGTAAAAAGTTGTGGAACTTTCTATCCCAGCATGCAACACATGGCTGAAATGTACATCCAACACCGTGGAACTGCCCATGTGTTGTGTAGTTTGTGGGTTTACACAGTGTTAAAATCACAAATGAGCAGTACACATACAAGTTGGTTCTATGGTGGACAACTTACTTGAGAAGTCAATGCTGTTCAACTGAGAGACCTGTCTGAGTGTTGACAGCACAACAGTGAAAAATTTTAAATTAAAATATAACAAATTAACCCAAGAACAACTGCAGTTGTTTCAGTTTGTGCTAAATCAGTGTTTTGTTTTGTTTCAGACAAACAAGAAGAACCCCCAAACATCCCAGATCTGTCACCACGGGGTCGTCTCCCAGAACCCCCAGGAGAGCCAGAATGGGAAGTTAGTGGGGGTCGGGGGTGGGGGAGGAGGGGGCACCTACATCTTCAAGGTAATTATGTTTTTGTATAGCCTGGTATACAGTCCGTAGGACCATTCAAAGAGTGTTTCACTTCACCCACTAGCAGACCTGTTCATTCCAACTCCAACTCGACTTCTCTGGGAAGCATTCAGCCACCCTGCAATTGTTGTATAAAGACTTGTTCATTAATATCCACTGCACTCTGGAGCCAGGTACTCATTTATACAGCTGGGTGAACTGAGGCAATGTGGGGTGAACAAAAATAGCACAAGCTTAGAAACAGCAGCAAGAGTATTAAAACTCTGGTGTGACATTGACTGTGCCTCTGCTTAGAAACAGCAGCAAGAGTATTAAAACCCTGGTGTGACATTGACTGTGCGTCTGCTTAGAAACAGCAGCAAGAGTATTAAAACTCTGGTGTGACATTGACTGTGCCTCTGCTTAGAAACAGCAGCAAGAGTATTAAAACCCTGGTGTGACATTGACTGTGCGTCTGCTTAGAAACAGCAGCAAGAGTATTAAAACTCTGGTGTGACATTGACTGTGCCTCTGCTTAGAAACAGCAGCAAGAGTATTAAAACCCTGGTGTGACATTGACTGTACGCCTGCTTAGAAACAGCAGCAAGAGTATTAAAACTCTGGTGTGACATTGACTGTACGCCTGCTTAGAAACAGCAGCAAGAGTATTAAAACCCTGGTGTGACATTGACTGTGCATCTGCTTAGAAACAGCAGCAAGAGTATTAAAACCCTGGTGTGACATTGACTGTGCCTCTGCTTAGAAACAGCAGCAAGAGTATTAAAACCCTGGTGTGACATTGACTGTACGTCTGCTTAGAAACAGCAGCAAGAGTATTAAAACTCTGGTGTGACATTGACTGTGCCTCTGCTTAGAAACAGCAGCAAGAGTATTAAAACTCTGGTGTGACATACACTGTGCCTCTGCTTAGAAACAGCAGCAAGAGTATTAAAACTCTGGTGTGACATTGACTGTGCCTCTGCTTAGAAACAGCAGCAAGAGTATTAAAACTCTGGTGTGACATTGACTGTGCCTCTGCTTAGAAACAGCAGCAAGAGTATTAAAACTCTGGTGTGACATTGACTGTGCCTCTGCTTAGAAACAGCAGCAAGAGTATTAAAACTCTGGTGTGACATTGACTGTGCGTCTGCTTAGAAACAGCAGCAAGAGTATTAAAACTCAGGTGTGACATTGACTGTGCGTCTGCTTAGAAACAGCAGCAAGAGTATTAAAACTCTGGTGTGACATTGACTGTGTCTCTGCTTAGAAACAGCAGCAAGAGTATTAAAACCCTGGTATGACATTGACTGTGCCTCTGCTTAGAAACAGCAGCAAGAGTATTAAAACCCTGGTATGACATTGACTGTGCCTCTGCACCCCAAAAGTACATTCGCTAATACTGGATGTGCCGGGGTGGATGAGGATGCAAGAGTTCAGGTTGTTACATAACGTTATTAATAATACAAATTGTAGTCTTCAAGGCCCACTGGTCACTCTGCTGTGTAAGTAGCTGAACAGTGGTGGAACTGTTTGATTGAGTGGTCAGTACACATTTATTGCATGGACAGAATACTTCTTTTTTTGCCGCGACAAATATTACAAATTTATGATCGTGGGGTATTATTCCCGCACATCTTATGTTTTATGTGCTTCATATTCCAAGAAGTTATTAGCTAGATTTTGTATGTTTTTGTAATCTGTTTAAATATTAATAACATTTTTGTTATGCTTGTCTGAAAGTATCACAGTAAAATGTATTACAGTAAAATGTATTACATGTGAAACAGTGTGGAATAAGATCTAAGAAAGCAGATGGGTTTGTCAAATGTCTGAATACCACGAGAAGATCTCCTCAATTAAATTTTTACATCTTACTCATTTCACAAAAAAATCTAACTTATTCGCAAAATATCAAACTTATCTAGTATTGACAACAACATGTTCATTAGTTATTTAGTTTTGGTGAAATCATCGGACAAACTATTAAATTATTTTTTATCATATCCAATCATAATTCGGAAAAAATAAATAAATACTAAGATACATGGTTGTTCATATTTTTGCTAGTTACTCGATCTAACCTAAAAATCAATTCTTTCAATGACTAACAAAAGTACGATCTGTTTTATTAAACTGACTGCACATATTACTTAAACTGCAGATTTGGACATCAACAAAGTTGATGTGAGGTGGGCTAAACTGATGTGAGATGGGCTAAATGAGTTGAGGAGGGAGTTTTACAAGTGTCAGTGGATGACACTTTCCATGAATTACAACCATTGTTCTTTCCATTTCAGTACAATCCCGTCTCAAAGAATATCACCTTACTCATCATTGCTGGAGGCGGTGGTGGAAAAGCTTTCCAGTTGGGGACTGACCCCATCAGGGCAAATGGAGGTCTGAGTATTGGTGGACCTGGAATCAGTCCTAATTCTCCACTTGCAGGCCCAGGTAAGACAAGAGTTTTAAGGGTTTATTAAGAATTCTCACTGTTAATAGTTATGAAAGTCACTGTTCCACGTGATGTATACCCAAACCTATCCATATGGGTTAAGTTTACATTAAAATGTGGAGGTATTTTCATGTTGGTCGCAGGAAGAAAGCCTAGATGACAATGCAATTGCCAAAGATGGCTGCCACTAGAATCAATAAAAATACCTCATTATTTCAACAAAGTAAAGAGATTGGTCCAAATTTTAAAACACAACATTCTACTGGGTTAATTTTTATTAAACAGTAAAAATTTTTGTTGTAAATGAAGTAGTACCCAATATCTTATCATGTGCTTTCTTTACATACTTATAATAACATAATGCTTATATACTACTAATAATAGGATGTGACTGGTGAATCAAGTGCAGTAATCACCACACCACTTTCAAGAAATGTGTCTGCCAATAAATTTTATGTTTGAATTTTTTATTTTTGTTCCGGTATCATATAGAATGTGGACTCCATGGAATAAGTACCCCGGAGTATGTATTCTATATAGAATATGTACCCCGGAGTATGTATTCTATATAGAATATGTACCCCGGGGTATGTATTCTGTATAGAATATGCACCCCGGAGTATGTATTCTATATAGAATATGTACCCCGGAGTATGTATTCTATATAGAATATGTACCCCGGGGTATGTATTCTATATAGAATATGTACCCCGGAGTATGTATTCTATATAGAATATGTACCCTGGAGTATGTATTCTATATAGAATATGTACCCCGGAGTATGTATTCTATATAGAATATGTACCCCAGAGTATGTATTCTATATAGAATATGTACCCCGGGGTATGTATTCTATATGGAATATGTGCCCCGGAGTATGTATTCTATATAGAATATGTACCCTGGAGTATGTATTCTATATAGAATATGTACCCTGGAGTATGTATTCTATATAGAATATGTACTCCGGAGTATGTATTCTATATAGAATATGCGCCCCGGAGTATGTATTCTATATAGAATATGTACCCCGGAGTATGTATTCTATATAGAATATGTACCCCGGAGTATGTATTCTATATAGAATATGTACCCCGGGGTATGTATTCTGTATAGAATATGCACCCCAGAGTATGTATTCTATATAGAATATGTACCCCGGTGTATGTATTCTATATAGAATATGTACCCCGGAGTATGTATTCTATATAGAATATGTACCCCGGGGTATGTATTCTATATAGAATATGTACCCCGGAGTATGTATTCTATATAGAATATGTACCCCGGAGTATGTATTCTATATAGAATATGTACCCCGGAGTATGTATTCTATATAGAATATGTACCCCGGGGTATGTATTCTATATAGAATATGTACCCCGGTGTATGTATGCTATATAGAATATGTACCCCGGAGTATGTATTCTATATAGAATATGTACCCCGGAGTATGTATTCTGTATAGAATATGTACCCCGGGGTATGTATTCTATATAGAATATGTACCCCGGAGTATGTATTCTATATAGAATATGTACCCCGGAGTATGTATTCTATATAGAATATGTACCCCGGAGTATGTATTCTATATAGAATATGTACCCCGGAGTATGTATTCTATATAGAATATGTACCCCGGAGTATGTATTCTATATAGAATATGCACCCCGGGGTATGTATTCTATATAGAATATGTGCCCCGGAGTATGTATTCTATATAGAATATGTACCCCGGAGTATGTATTCTATATAGAATATGTACCCCGGGGTATGTATTCTATATAGAATATGTACTCCGGAGTATGTATTCTATATAGAATATGCACCCCGGAGTATGTATTCTATATAGAATATGTGCCCCGGAGTATGTATTCTATATAGAATATGTACTCTGGAGTATGTATTATATAGAAATACTGCCATAGAATATGTACCCCCTATGGAAATAACTCCCTTAAGTTTACTATACTAGCATTTTTGTGTATTTGTTTTATTATAACATTATTTTAGAATGTGTGTCTCTATAATATGTGTATATTTAAATTTAAACTTAATATTACAAAATTAGTTAATTAATTAATATATATATATATATGTACTGATATATGTATATATATATATATTGCATATAAATCATAAATTAACTAATTAGGCAAAATTAATATATATATATATATATATATATATATATATATATATATATATATATATATATTAATTAATGCCTAATTAATTAGTTAATTAGTTAGTTATCAATGTATATCTACCATTTGTGTAGACAGAACAGGAAATTAGTTCATTAATTAATTTCATGTTCTGTCTACACAAATGGCAGTATATATATATATATATACACACACATATTGTTTGCCAAGCTCCACAGCTTTCATTAGATTTATTATACACTATTATCCCCGAAAATAAATAAGTTCATCTTGTTCTGTTAATTAATTAATTTTGGTTTATTATTTTAGTAATTAATTGATTTCCTGTTTTTCTACCCAAATGGTAGATATACATTGTTTGCCAAGCTCTTCAGCTTTCAATTGATACATTACACACTATGATCACTGAACCTGATTTCATATTGTTCTATTAATTAATTAATCTAGTTTAATTAATTAATTATTTTGTCTACACAAGTTGTAAATATATATATATATATATATATATATATATATATATATATATATATATATATATACATATATATATAGACATACATACATACATATATTGATTGCCAAGATATATATTGATTGCCAAGCTCCTTAGCCTTCATTTTTGATACATTAAACACTATAACTGCAAAATATTTCATCTTCAATTAATTCATTCGTTTTGTTATACTAGTTAATTAAGTTTTAATTAAAATATACACATATTATAAAGACAAACGTCCTGAAATTATAGTAAAACATACATAATAAATGCAAGTATAATCAAATTAAGGGGGTATGTATTCCATGGGGGGTACATATTCTATTGTAGAATACATACTCCGGGGTACATATTCCATGGGGGTATGGCTGTATTCTATTGTAGAATACATACTCCGGGGTACATATTCCATAGGGGTATGGCTGTATTCTATTGTAGAATACATACTCCGGGGTACATATTCCATGGGGGTATGGCTGTATTCTATTGTAGAATACATACTCCGGGGTACATATTCCATGGGGGTATGGCTGTATTTTGTTGTAGAATACATATTCTGGGGTACATATTCAATGGGTGTATAGCTGTATTCTATTGTAGAATATATACTCCAGGGTACATATTCCATGGGGGTATGACTGTATTTGAGGTCTGCAATCTAGTCTACAGTAAGTTCATTTTCTGGGGATGTCTTTCATGATATAAACATGTGAATGACATAGAATTGTATGCATGTTTGCACAATCATCTGTTTTTGGCAGCTGTCTGTTCAACATTGATTCTCTGGCACTTGGAAAACTAACATTTGACAAAAGTCTGTCAGTCCATGAATCAATATTGGAATACATGACACCATGCAGAATTAATGGCATCGAATGGATTTTTAGCAGGCATCCAATGCAACATTAGTAGTCTTTAGGGGTCTTACTCTGTGGCACTGGACAAACCCAGGAATCTAGGGATACTTGGGTCCATCTCTGTGGATTTACCAACCACTCAAATCACCTGTTTTTGCACAATACCACTGTTGCTGTCTCAGAATGTCCTGTGTATGTCTCCATGTTGGCAGTGTTTAGCATTAGACCTAAGCTGTGGAGAGTGTCTAGATGGGTAGCAGGATGTCAGACCCAAAAATTATTGTATTAGATAGAATAGAATCAGGAGATGACATGAGTCGATTATTAAGTTACAATTGTGGCACAAGAAGGCACCCAAGAAATTTACAAAGCTGTCCTGAAAATAAGATTCAATTTAGTGTTGCAATTACAGAAGTTTTATTATGTTATCATCAGTATCTTGTTAGGTGGTCAGAAAGATAATGATGTGTGTAGTTGAACTAGTCCATCTGTTGTGTGATGTGTCTCGGCTAGAAATAGCAGATTCGAGGTCTGAGCATTAGTGTTTAAACTGTGTCGTGTAATTAATTATAAAACGTATTGCTTTGTGAATATTGATTTATTAAATGGGCCGATCAATTATATACGTGGCAGTATGATACTCGGCTGCATGATTTGTGATCAATTGCTGCCTTTGAAAATACGATCTAGCATTGTAGCTCAAGGTCTCGTCTTTGACATATTAGACACATGGCCAGGGTTACTGGAGACATTAGCATTAGGACCATTTTTTTTCTTCAAATTTGAATGTTCAGATTTTTACTGTTAATTTTTCAGATGCAAAATGTACTAATATCAGGGTTGAAAAGTGTGTAAAATTATGAAAAGTAAACTGAAAAAACTATTTTAATGGTAATATTTAATTTCTTTTTGTTTACCATTGCATGCTTCTAGTATTCTGTGTTGTATTTACATAAGACAGTGAGTCTGTTTCAGTGTCTTAATGTTAGTCAAAAGAATGTACAACAAATGTCATTGGTTCACTGAATGACTGTTTTATGGAACATTGCAAAACTTAAATTATTAGTATTTTTAACACCTCAGTTCTTTAAACATAATGTCCATATAAAACGTGTTAATTATACGAAATCCCCAACTAGTTTCATATCAGTTAACTAGTGACACATGTTACACAAATGCTTTAACATACCAAAGGGAATGGTTTTGGTGGATGAATATAGATGGTGTATAGTTAGAGGTTGGAGCATCATAACTGGAGAACATTCCTAATTCCAAGTATATTATGCACCAGTAGCGATAGTTACATATCACATAGGGTTCGTAGGTGCCACATGTGGTGACGTTGGCGATCATGACCTCCTCCCCCAACCCATTCTGTCATTTGTACTGGTCAGCAGCTGGGTATTATTTGTAGTGGTCAGCAGCTGGATGTCATTTGTAGTGGTCAGCAGCTGGATGTCATTTGTAGTGGTCAGCAGCTGGGTGTTATTTGTACTGGTCAGCAGCTGGATGTCATTTGTAGTGGTCAGCAGCTGGATGTCATTTGTAGTGGTCAGCAGCTGGGTGTTATTTGTAGTGGTCAGCAGCTGGATGTCATTTGTAGTGGTCAGCAGCTGGATGTCATTTGTAGTGGTCAGCAGCTGGGTGTTATTTGTACTGGTCAGCAGCTGGATGTCATTTGTAGTGGTCAGCAGCTGGGTGTTATTTGTAGTGGTCAGCAGCTGGATGTCATTTGTAGTGGTAAGCAGCTGGATGTCATTTGTAGTGGTCAGCAGCTGGGTGTTATTTGTACTGGTCAGCAGCTGGATGTCATTTGTAGTGGTCAGCAGCTGGACGTCATTTGTAGTGGTCAGCAGCTGGGTGTTATTTGTAGTGGTCAGCAGTGGATGTCATTGGCTGGTCTGTCCACCCAGTTGTTCATACTATGAAACTGTTATTATTCTTTCCCTGACTCTAGCTTTGTGTCCTTTGAATTTTCGTCAAATAACATGTTTATTTAAACCTGACTGTTCTCAGTATATATGTCCTAGACATTGCAACTGTCTTCTTAGTGTTTCCAGTAATTGTCCTAGTTGCCCTGCCCCTTGGAGAAGCTCTTATCTAAAAACAAATGTAAATGATTTTCTTTATAAATTGATAACTTTTTGTTTCATTCTGTTCGTTATGTGACGCCATCAGACATGTTACATTTATACTGCAGCTTTTGTAGATTGTTTTCTTGGGCCAGCCAATTGTACCATCCTTTAATTTCTACTCCACCTCATACATCAGGTAGACCTGTTATGTATGGAGGCCAAGGTCCAGTGTCAAAACACACAAGCTGTCAGATTTTAGGCTTTTGATTTATATATAGCATTATAATAAAATGGTGTGATTACCTTTTTGTTCTTTGCAGTTATTAATAGTTTTCTAACCCCTGTACACATCAGCCAACCAAACTACTGTCATTGATTTAGGCCATTGTAAATCAGGTTTATTGATGTATAGGTCTGTAGTAAAATCATCGAAAGAATTTAGTTTGTTAGATAACTTGTGAAATTGTTAATACCCTTATGTATAATATATAGATCCAGACCACTTTTGACATGACATAGACACTGAGAATGAGTGAGAACAAATTATGACCGAACCCTGTCAAAAATTATTTAATTGTTTGTCCGATGATTCCATGAAAACTAAATAACACGTGTAAAAACGACCTAACATGTGAAAGTGGATACTACGTAGATTCAATTTTTCAGGAAATTAGTCTGAAATGATGTGAGCAAAAAATCATTGAAGAAGGACCTTTAAGTATTCTCTTTGGCAAAGTCAGCGAAGAGGTCAGATGCGCTGAGTCTCCAGTCTACACTGGATTGCTATTGCATGCACTATTTATGATTAATTCCTGTTAATAATCCACTTTAGTCTTTGTGTTCCTGGCTCGCTCTTGTCCCTTCGACCTTTAGTCCAGTCTGTTTCCGACAAGGTCTGTGTGGTGTTGTATGTGGCACACATGCACAGGTTCTTCCTGTCTCTCCTAGTTCCCAGGGGTGACATTGTTTGTTGATTCATGGTTCCCCATTGGGGTTCTGGAAGAAACACTGACCCAGTGTATATATGTCTCCACCCCCTGTTTCTCCTCCTATGACTTGCCCCTCTCCAAGACCAGATAGACACTGAGAATGAGTGAGAACTACTGTACCAGGAAACAAAGGAAGACTGGGATGGATTGACAACATCAGGCAATGGACAGATGGTGGACTCATAGTATCTAGACAGATTGGAAGGAGATGCGAACGGCCTAACTGAGACTACGGCTATACAAGAAGAAAGTAATACTGCATGCAGTGAGACTGGTTTAAAATATTAATTATTCAGTCTAACACTAAATGTCAGGTGAAAGTAGTTCCTATGTTAACAGTTCATTTCTACGTATTCCGATATCGTATAATAAACACTGCTTTGTTGTATAGCTGTACAAAGTAATCATAAAAATGTACAAACTGAACTGTTTAGCCTTGGCCGAGAAGGTGTAGAGAGTTATGCCACCTAGCACGTTAGCAAGAATTAATTATGTTGGATCCAGACAGACTTCCTGGCATCATGAAAATAACCAGAGGTGTGTGAGTTCAGCAGGTACACACCTGTTGTGGCTGTACACCAGGGAGCATTCCATGGACATCATGACAGAACACCAACAGTTGTCAGATGGAACCTAATGACTGTACACCAGGGAGCATTCCATGGACATCATGACAGAACACCAACAGTTGTCAGATGGAACCTAATGACTGGGGTTGTTTATATGTGGGAGATTCATTAGAATTCTGCGGTTTTGTGACTGGTGGCAGTGTTTGTTTATTGTATTTTGTTCAAGTAACATAAGTCATAAATACTAAAATAGCGACTTCAAACATAACACAGGCAGGATTTGTTATCTCATTGTTTGGATTTAAAATCAAGAGCTTTGTTCATATTAATATGGAGTGCGGTGACATAGTTGTTAGAACTTAGAACTGATGTGTTAATGAATAGTCTTCGTGCACTGATGCTTCTCAGAGAAGTCGAGTTGTCATTGGAATGAGCAGGTCTGCCGTGGGGGGGGTGAAGTGTAAAGCACTCTGAATAATCGTATGGATTGGATGTTGTGCTTTGTAAGAACGTACCTTTTTATCAATATTTCCGTGTCATTTCTTTGATCTAATATGTGACCACGCAGCGATTGAAAAAAGAAAGTTGAGTAAATGAGGCAGCTGTGCCGAAGTCTCCGATATATGTCATTTACGTTCATCGCATTGACGCCAACGGCACACAGCGTGTGCATTGTTGCGTGCCTAGAATTCAGGCACATGTAAATATGCCAAAGTCTGCCCATGACCGAGTTTTCCCGCATGCAACAATGGCGTTTGGTATTGATTAATGAACAAGCAGAAACGTTCAATCAGCCAAAAGTCATAAGCCACTACAAACAGAATTGTTATCTCAGCAACCAAATTTTAGAACTCGTGTCTGGCTGATTTCCACCGAGGATCTCTCAACCCAGAAAGGATTTTTTGCGGCAAGCGCGGGGAATTATCCTGCTGCGCTCTGACGTTGGCTGTGGTACTGAATCTGCAGGGATTCTTCTTAAGTGGCTATCTCTTCAAGCAGCTGCATGCGTCGGCAAATCGTTGCTGAGACGGTTGATTAATCTAGAAAGATGACGCCTGGGTGAAGGAGATTGTTCTGCCGTAGCACTTTGTCATGTGTGGGCTTTTATTAAATAGGCACTTGAGGGTTTGTCATTAAGGCTGTTACTGGCCTTTTTACGGCACCTTTGTTGTGTTCCCCGTCAGTGGCTAATGCCAGCATCATGAGAGATTACTACCTTCTTTACAGCTCAGTTACTTCCACAACGTTACATTAATCATAACCTCTTCATAAATACGTCATCAAGGTTTGTTTTCGTGTCTGTTGGTGAGGAATTTTATGTGTTGCTTCAGTAGTGATGGTGTAGGGTTCTGCATTCTCACCACTTGACCAGTGAAGCAAAACTGGACCACGTTTGATGAGGATTCCCTGAACAACTATTATGTTTTAACTTTCTATTTTTTCTCTGAAATTGTAATTTTTACTTGAATTTTTTTAAACTGTGAATTTTGTTGCCTTGTGTGGTTTAGCTAGTTCTCAGGGTTTATGTTGGTTAACTGTCAAGAGTATAGATACATACACTGGTCCATGGAGTTGAGTGATAGAGAGAAGACGGGGAGCAGTACTTCTCAAATATGTAGGCAAACAAAACTGAAAACCTTTTACCTTTTTTTAAACCAGCTGTGCAACCAGGCCACAGGGATTTGTGCCTTGAAGAGGAACAATAAGGAACAATCCAGGGTACAAGAGAAACATGTGTCAGACTGCTTGAGCATACTAGATAAACTCAGCCACTTGTTTAGATTAGTACACTCAACAAAAATAAATTTCACATATCCCACGACAGGAACTGAGCTTGCTATCAGATTATTGGTACATTGATCAAGCCGTTGATATCAGAGGATTGTAACACAAAATATTCAATCTACATTAGCCGTATCGGTAGATCAGCCACTGCAGAATGCAGCTTATCAAAAGGGCACAAGATCATAGCTGATTAAGACTACTATAAGTGATGTGGAAATTAGTGATGGGCACTCACTGTGCAGTTGGCCATCAATACGTAGGAATTGCTATACTGTTATTATGTGCGGTGCATTATGGGTGATTTTTTGCAAATTTAATCTATGCTAAAAATGTGGAAGAACTGAGGACTCCACTAATGCACCCTGGCTTTGAAGGGAGCAGTATTGTTATTATTCCATTGTGGATATGGTAATATGGTAATATGCATGTTGCAGCCATAGTGTACATGTTTCAAGATACAATGGCTAGTGCAGGCACTGGTCCTATTGTCATTTGATGCTACATACCATGTGTGTGTGTACGTGTCCCCTTGGTGTATGTATGTGTGTATGTGCCCCCTTGGTGTATGTATGTGTGTACGTGTCCCCTTGGTGTATGTATATGTGTACGTGTCCCCTTGGTGTATGTATGTGTGTATGTGCCCCCTTGGTGTATGTATGTGTGTATGTGTCCCCTTGGTGTATGTATGTGTGTACGTGTCCCCTTGGTGTATGTATGTGTGTACGTGTCCCCTTGGTGTATGTATGTGTGTACGTGTCCCCTTGGTGTATGTATGTGTGTATGTGCCCCCTTGGTGTATGTATGTGTGTATGTGTCCCCTTGGTGTATGTATGTGTGTACGTGTCCCCTTGGTGTATGTATGTGTGTATGTGCCCCCTTGGTGTATGTATGTGTGTATGTGTCCCCTTGGTGTATGTATGTGTGTATGTGCCCCCTTGGTGTATGTATGTGTGTATGTGTCCCCTTGGTGTATGTATGTGTGTACGTGTCCCCTTGGTGTATGTATGTGTGTATGTGTCCCCTTGGTGTATGTATGTGTGTACGTGCCCCCTTGGTGTATGTATGTGTGTATGTGTCCCCTTGGTGTATGTATGTGTGTATGTGTCCCCTTGGTGTATGTATGTGTGTATTTGTCCCCTTGGTGTATGTATGTGTGTACGTGTCCCCTTGGTGTATGTATGTGTGTATGTGCCCCCTTGGTATATGTATGTGTGTACGTGTCCCCTTGGTGTATGTATGTGTGTATGTGCCCCCTTGGTGTATGTATGTGTGTACGTGTCCCCTTGGTGTATGTATGTGTGTATGTGTCCCCTTGGTGTATGTATGTGTGTACGTGTCCCCATGGTGTATGTATGTGTGTATGTGCCCCCTTGGTGTATGTATGTGTGTACGTGTCCCCTTGGTGTATGTATGTGTGTATGTGCCCCTTGGTGTATGTATGTGTGTACGTGTCCCCTTGGTGTATGTATGTGTGTATGTGCCCCCTTGGTGTATGTATGTGTGTATGTGTCCCCTTGGTGTATGTATGTGTGTATGTGCCCCCTTGTTGTATGTATGTGTGTATGTGTCCCCTTGGTGTATGTATGTGTGTACGTGTCCCCTTGGTGTATGTATGTGTGTATGTGCCCCCTTGGTGTATGTATGTGTGTATGTGTCCCCTTGGTGTATGTATGTGTGTATGTGTCCCCTTGGTGTATGTATGTGTGTATGTGTCCCCTTGGTGTATGTATGTGTGTATGTGTGTATGTGTCCCCTTGGTGTATGTATGTGTGTACGTGTCCCCTTGGTGTATGTATGTGTGTATGTGCCCCCTTGTTGTATGTATGTGTGTATGTGTCCCCTTGGTGTATGTATGTGTGTATGTGCCCCCTTGGTGTATGTATGTGTGTATGTGTCCCCTTGGTGTATGTATGTGTGTACGTGTCCCCTTGGTGTATGTATGTGTGTATGTGTCCCCTTGGTGTATGTATGTGTGTATGTGTCCCCTTGGTGTATGTATGTGTGTATGTGCCCCCTTGGTGTATGTATGTGTGTATGTGTCCCCTTGGTGTATGTATGTGTGTATGTGTCCCCTTGGTGTATGTATGTGTGTATGTGCCCCCTTGGTGTATGTATGTGTGTACGTGTCCCCATGGTGTATGTATGTGTGTATGTGTCCCCTTGGTGTATGTATGTGTGTATGTGTCCCCTTGGTATATGTATGTGTGTATGTGTCCCCATGGTGTATGTATGTGTGTATGTGCCCCCTTGTTGTATGTATGTGTGTATGTGTCCCCTTGGTGTATGTATATGTGTATGTGTCCCCTTGGTGTATGTATGTGTGTATGTGTCCCCTTGGTGTATGTATGCGTGCGCTGGAGACCTGTCTGCGTTCTTGGGACTTTGTGTTAGCCATGATATTGGACACCGGCTATTTCATGCTGCAGATTTGCATGAAGGGATTTGTCAAATTATTTGATGAGATTTCAGATCGATAATGTACAATGGTCATGTTTTCTGGCGATAAGACAAATACTGGCCAACAAATACTGGCCAACAAACTCCCCAAAGGTTTGCCTGATGTTGTACTGGCTCTACACAAGCATTTACTGCTCTGTGGTGGAAAAAGTTGCCACGGTTACAGAATTTCTACTCATATCTGAAAGGTGTGGTCAGGTTTGATTGCTGGGATGGATGGATAATGTCTAGATCATGCGGTTTGTTCTAGTGAGGCTAATTGTTACCCTAAGGCAACATCAGGCATCTGAAAAGAAACTAAATAAATTGTTACTACATTAAGCATTAAGACACAAGTAATTCTTAAAGCAGATATTTAACTTGAGGCTGCACCTACTACTAGACCAACATAACCAGCCATAGCATACGGGAGCTTCAACGATAATTCGGGGTAGTTTAATAGAAACGATCTAAAAAATGTACAGTATGCTGAAAACAATTGGGTCACGGGAAAATGTCAAGTAATCTGTTCTTATAAGCAAACACCACCTTGTTTCTCTAGACAATAAGGCAACTGTTTAATAAATACCAGTGGTGTCATTTGGTGTATAGTGTATAACAACTGAAAAATGCTGCCAACTGCTTAACACCAGATGGCGACACTTTTCAGTTGTTCTACACTAGTCAAATTACAATAATTATGGATCCTGCTTATTAAAAAGGGGGTGTATGCTAATTAGGGCAAGTACGCTTAATATGATGAATACGGTATGCGAAGGAATACTCTGCTTTATTCCATAAGCAAGACATGACTACATGTGAAGGACGTACACAGGGTCCTACCATCACTGACACTTACATGTGGAGGACGTACACAGGGTCCTACCATCACTGACACTTACATGTGGAGGACGTACACAGGGTCCTACCATCACTGACACTTACATGTGGAGGACGTACACAGGGTCCTACCATCACTGACACTTACATGTGGAGGACGTACACAGGGTCCTACCATCACTGACACTTACATGTGGAGGACGTACACAGGGTCCTACCATCACTGACACTTACATGTGGAGGACGTACACAGGGTCCTACCATCACTGACACTTACATGTGTAGGACGTACACAGCATCCTACCATCACCGACACTTACATGTGGAGGACGTACACAGGGTCCTACCATCACTGACACTTACATGTGGAGGACGTACACAGGGTCCTACCATCACTGACACTTACATGTGTAGGACGTACACAGCGTCCTACCATCACCGACACTTACATGTGGAGGACGTACACAGGGTCCTACCATCACTGACACTTACATGTGGAGGACGTACACAGCGTCCTACCATCACTGACACTTACATGTGGAGGCCGTACACAGGGTCCTACCATCACTGACACTTACATGTGGAGGCCGTACACAGGGTCCTACCATCACTGACACTTACATGTGAAGGACGTACACAGGGTCCTACCATCACTGACACTTACATGTGGAGGATGTACATGGGGTCCTGCCATCACTTACATATAATATGCTGCCAGCCAGCTACCAGACATTAAACCCTTAGTGCAACATAAATATCGTGGTCCGCAAATGTGCCCTTTTCCCTGTTCATAGCTATTTTTTCAGATACAAAATATCCTTCAAAGGGGACACTGTCTCTGAAAGTCATTGGTAATTAATATTATTTTCATATGATGTGGACCTGGAAGTGAAACAATGATTTGTTCCATTCTTGGGACTACTCTTTCTGGGAACCCTATGTACCAGTTACTGGGTCTTGGCATGCTGAGAAGTAGCTTGTGTGAGGTTTAGCAGCTGATTCGAACCGTTCTCGCTCGGGTGCTTCAACATGATTGTAATCGTTGTCATCTGCTGCATAAGTTAATGTTGCTATATAGAGTTAACAAGATTTAACAAGATTTTACAAGAGTTAACAAGATTAATAAGGAACCATTGGCATATCAAGAGTTTATCTACATGTAACCCGCCTTTCTGATATATTTGTCAGTTTTTTTTTTAAACATATTCACGCTGCTAGCATCCACACAATTGGTAGATAATTTGTTCCATTCATTTATTGTCCTGTGTGCAAATGAATACTTTCTGGTATCTAATCTACACTGTTTCTTCGCTAGTGTTACTTCCTCTAGTTCTATCTTCCTTAAGTGATAAAAAATACTTCTGTCACTATTTTTTAACCATTTAATAAATAATAAACTTCTGTTTGATCTCGTATTAATCTCCTCTTAATCTCCTCTTCTTTAGTGTGTCAAACCACATTCTCTTAGGTGTTATCCATAACTAATATGACTGAAGACAGGCTAGCATTTGTAGGTTAAGTTAGCTGCCCAGGACGGCCACTGTTTCAGGGTAGACATCAGAGGAATTCCTTATTTGCAAATGATCAACCATGTTGAGTAGAGTGAAGCCCTGCAGCCTAGTGATTCGCAAAACTCAGACATATTTTTTTTATTTCTATTGCATGAACTGGATCATGTTCGGCCAGGCAATGAGTGTTTATGGACCTTGACTGTCAAAAAGGAATGGTGACTTTCTTTATTCATGTCTGCAGTTGCATTAGTGGCCAAGACGGCTAATTGTGTCCAATGTTTGTACTTCCACCACGATGAACCTGTAGGAATCAGGTCTACTGCAGAGATGAAAGCATCATGTATTTGTGTTACCTTTCAGGTGCCGGGGGTGGATTGAGGGGAATGACCAATGAGTCCCAAGCTGGCCAGCCCCTGGAACAGGGTGGCATTGGGGGTAAACCTTGCCCCAAAGCCCAGGATCTGTACGGCTGGGAGATCAGTGGTGGCTTCGGAGGGGGAGGAGGAGCGTGTACAGCTGGCGGTGGAGGGGGTGGATTCACAGGTGAAATGTTCTACCTTGCAAACTCTCGGTCGTAAAATATGATCATGGGATATTCACCCCTGCAAATTCTGTATGTGGTAAATACGGACATTATTTGGTGTTTCACAGTGTAGCTTGTGTAGAAAGTATGTTAGTCATAAATTATTGCCATGCTGTAGTTGTTTTTCTGTTTCTCCATGTAACTATCAGCCATGTTTCTTCTCCAATATCTGCTACAAAGTTGTGTTCCTTATATAACAGTAGATTGTGTTAAGCAACACATCTGATCTTACTTTATTATTGAAACTTGATACGCTTGTTTATTGTTGGTATTTGTGTTATTAATTAATTAAGCGTACACACACACCTAATCTTATGCAAATGCATGCATGTATATGCTTGTATCAGAGTTCATGTATATGCATAAGATTAGGCATTGTAGAATTAATTAATTAATTAATTAGACAGTTACCACTGATATGGTGCATTTCATGAACAACAAGTCTATCCAATTTCATGTCGAAAGTTACATATATATATATATATATATATATATATATATATATATATATATATATATATATATATATATATATATATATATTATATATATATATATATATGAGGATTGGATAAACCAAAATACAAAACAAAGCTTCTAGGTTATTATGTCAAATTTACACAAATTCTTGTATATATATATATATATTGGGTGTGTGTGTATGCTTAGAACAGAGGCAGGAGCCAAGGTGCTCATGCACTGAGCAGTAGGATTAGCATAAGAAAAAACTGAATGAAATTAAACATAATGGCATTGATTTCATATAAGTGAAATTATTCAAACACAAACTCTTATGTCAGACTGCATGAATGGAAGCATTTAAGATCCTTTTCCATCACGATGTAATGACCACTAAATAAACCAATACAACCCCTTGACGTAACAGAAAACTAAAAAAGAAAGCTATTATCCACCTTTCCTAGTGTTTCAACAAAATATGAGGATTGGATAAACCAGAATAAAAAACAAGGTTTCTAGGTGATTAAATCCGTTCAGATTATTACTATCTAATCCTACTGCTCAATGCATGAACACCTTGGCTCCTGCTACTACTCAGTGCATGAACACCTTGGCTCCTGCTACTACTCAGTGCATGAACACCTTGGCTCCTGCTACTGCTCAGTGCATGAGCACCTTGGCTCCTGCTACTACTCAGTGCATGAACACCTTGGCTCCTGCTACTACTCAGTGCATGAACACCTTGGCTCCTGCTACTGCTCAGTGCATGAACACCTTGGCTCCTGCTACTGCTCAGTGCATGAGCACCTTGGCTCCTGCTACTGCTCAGTGCATGAGCACCTTGGCTCCTGCCTCTGTTCTTTGGGTCACGTTCAACTCGGTTCATTTTCATTAAGTCAGCTTGAAATCAGTATCATTTAGGATACATGAAATCAGTTCAGTGTTTTGACTAGTAATGCGATCTCCACAAACGACTTCCTGGTGCAAGGAAGTATCCAGGAAAGCAGCCAAAAGATTTCCAAAAATACATTGTCATAACAATGTGTTCAGTGTGATAGAAGATATGCAGTGCAGTAGAGTGATTACTCACTCTGATTATCATCCAGATCTTTTTTGCCATCACTCTATGTAAACCCAGAAGCCACAGTTGGTCATGTTAGTGCAGTTGCCCCCCAAGATAATTACACTCCTATAAATGATTCCATACTCAGTTGAACAGTTACAAAACAGCATTAATTAAAGGTTTTCCATTAAACTAATATTAAGTTAATAAGTTAACTGAAGACTATTGACAATGTATGTATATGTGTATTATTATGTACTCACACTTGCACATGTGTGTGTTTGTATGCATATGGTCCACCATATATATATTATATATATATATATATATATATATATATATATATATATATAATGTATTTTACAAATGAATGACATAAGTGGCAATAACTGTTGCTCCTGTTATACAATTACATGATAGCCGGAGGAGATATTCACAGATTGCCTGAGTAGATGTTGTTGAGTGACTGCCATGGCTGACACTGGCCAAGCTTCACTTGTCATGGCTGACATTGGTCATGGCTGACACTGGCCATTGCTGACACTGGCCAAGCTGGCACTGGTCATGACTGACACTAGCCATGGCTGACACTGGTCATGACTGACACTAGCCATGGCTGACACTGGTCATGACTGACACTAGCCATGGCTGACACTGGTCATGACTGACACTAGCCATGGCTGACACTGGTCATAGCTGATTATTGATATATGTGCGTCAGGTGGCAATGTCTCCCAGACAGACAACTGTGAACACAACGGCCAGGGGGGATCATCATACATCAGCCCAGATGGGATAGATCCAATCTTTGAGCCAGGTGAGTCGATGCAGTGTGCGGTCTCTCGAAGATGGCCATTCATTCCCACCAGCGCCAACAGACAGTTGACGATTAGAAATATAGATGTTCTGACGTAGAATTGGTTGAATTGACGTAGAATTGGTTGAATAATTAATGCCTGACCCACTCCTTAGGGTTTTTGGCCGAGAATCAATCTGTAGTCTTGAATGCAGTAACTGCTGCACGTGCGACGATATTTTCCTTATAGAATCAATATGTGATCAATCAACATTTTCTCCATGCTCATCAATATATGATCAGTCAACTTTAGAATGAACCAAGGCATATAATCTATAACAAGTTACACATTATGCATATAACTGTATGCTCTTCAACGACTATTTTTATCTTTAAATCAATACAGCAGTATATTTTGTTACAACTGCGAACCAGATCCAGAATAACTGAAATTCCCAACAGCAGATATGCGAGAGACATTTTGTACCATTGTAGGATATATGAAAGCTAACAATATTTTTTTACAACTGTATCTGCTCAATAAAAAATGACAAGACAGTTTGAGTGAATAAATATGTTCATGATGCATAGCACAGCTTCAAGGTCTATTTTTAAAATAAAATACACCCACTGTAAAATCTAGATAGAGCTTAAAGTGAAAATTAAAGTAGTGTGGAAAAACTGAAGAAAAGAAAACTGAGACAGTACTGCAAGTCACATGTCTGTTTGGATTCACCAGCTAAGTTTCATTGTTACGAAAATCTTATCTTTCACATGACAACAGATAGTATTGTTCTTCTCCACTGATCAGCAGGAAATCTAACTTCAGCTTTTTTATTGGTACAATCATGCCTCGTTATTATGCACCCCGTTATTACGCACCCCGTTATTACGCACCCCGTTATTATGCAGTTTCGGATATAAGGCAGTCGGTCGTGGACTCTGATTTTCTGCCGCCCGGGGGAAATGCCAAATGGGCCTGCTTAAACCTACTTAGAATTGCTTTGACAATTCTCAAGAAACATTAGGCGAACAATGTCAATGAACAAATATCAACGTGTTTTTTGTTTTATACTGCCGCAGACATCAATCACTGTCGCTGGCTTCACTTTGACGGTTTGTAAATTGCAATCAAGATTCACAAATACGCCTCGCATAAGAATCAGATAAACAATATTAAATGCAATTTAGTATGCAATACCAATATAACACTGGGGTGAAATGACATGCTTCCACTGCATTGTATATATCTAATCATTTTCGCAACTCGAAACCAATATGTCAAATGCCTAACCCAAGGCGTTACTGCTGTGCGAAAATACGGATTCGTCATCCGCATATAAACCGATGAATCGATGTTAAGTGGTGCATCATAAATTTTTGTTTCGGTCAAGATCGGTTGAAAGACAAAATGAAACAATTACTAATTCTACCTATTGTCGTTTTCTATGTTTTATCAGCTTACAGACTACGTGCATCAAATAATACATGTTTTCGGCTGCTCAGATCCAGGTTATTATTTTTTACTAATAGGCCTATTGGTCCAGTACATCGTCATTGTAGCAGATATATTCCATAACAGTATACGTACATGTATTTTATTAAGTTCAAGATTCAACAGGGTGTGACATTTAAAAATAATACACATTGATGCTAGTAGACTCATTTAATAAGCTCCATAAACTGCATATTGGCATAAAAGACATTGCTACAAGCATACAATCACGCTTCGACAGCATTCTTGGACTTGATGCAGCGGGCGGCGATTGCTGTTCTTTAGTAGTTCCCTGGTGGCAGATATGAGAACACTTAATGCGCTTCGCGTACAGCCCGGTCCGAAATCATGGACCCCGACCACCGTGTTATAATGAGGCTCGACCCTACATTCTTCGTTGATCCGAATGATTTGTTTATTGTTTGCCCACCAGGTGGCACTGTGGTCAGCTTAATGTCTTGTTAGTCTTTCGTGACTCCCTGTAAATATGGCTTTTGAAATATTTTAAATGCAGGTGTATAGGTTTCTTTCTTGTGGGAATAAAGAAGAGTGCATCATCTCAACTTGACAAACTCTGATCACTTTTCTTGGTTGTGGCTGCAGGAACAAATCGCGACGACGGGGAGGTGGAGATCGCATTTGTCCTCGATTGTCCATGCGAGTTCATGTGCATCTATCAGAACTACCAGAAGAAACAGTTCAAGTGTTACTGTGCGCCGAACTTCATTCTCGCGGAGGATGGACTCCACTGCATAGGTGAGTGGCATGGAATATTATCTATCATAGTTTGGTATGCTTGTTACTTAACAAAGTTGCCATCCAGAGCCAAAATCCAGATGACAAGTGGACAAGGAAGCCTTTAGTTTATTGAGAGTCCAAACATTTTTCATTTAATATGTATGTATACCCAGAATGTATAATTTATTCGTCAAATTAATAAATATGAGTGCAGTAATGAATGAATGAACAATGGTTAGCATGAGAGTAATGCATTTTTTTTGGCTATAGACCAAATACAGTATTATCTAAAACCAGTAGGACGTTTCCCTCCTGCCGTGAGAGCTCTGTTCATTTCCCTTCTGCCTGCCAACTCTTAAAAACATTTGTTGTAATTCTGTGATAACATATTTTGAAAAATTAATGCATTATCACATATTTCTATGACTATTAGCTTGCCTTTACGGATGTACTCTCATTACAGTAAATGAAGATATATTGTTGTGTTTACGCAGATCCAAAGAAATATACCGTGTCATCCCCTTCAACGAATTTACCTGTCAGCCGATTGGTCGCCTCAGTAATCGGTGGACTCATCATTCTCGTCATTGTCATTATTGTTATCTTCTGTATAGGTGAGTCTCTTGTATATCAGTAGGCATTATCATAATAATGATGTTTTATTTTATATAGCACAAGATTCAAGATTGTTCATAGGGCTTCACATCATGATAAAAATTATAGCATGTTCTAGAATTGCTTGTAAATAAATAGATAAAATACTGCTATGCATAATATGTTTAAAACAAATAGTAATAGCAAATAAAATAATATATTTTATTTGATTGAACACCAGACCAAAGATTATTTATGGCACTTCACAGCATGGACGAATTAATAACATGGTCTGGAATTGCTAAATAAATATACATTTAAAATAAATAATAATGTATCAAATAAACTGATTCAATATGAACATTACAGCACCAGCTAAAGTTGAGCTGATTAGAGGGCATGTCTGCTGGTGTGTAGCAATATAGTTCTCCTAGGTGGAGGAAGATTCCAGGAAAGACATGGTCGTTATTTTTCCATAAAAACTCGTGATTGCTAAGCCTTTCATTTGTCCGTGTCACAGCGGCTCACACAGAGCAAATATGAAGACGTTGCCTTTCTTCACTTTTTGTGATGAATATTACCTTATGTTTCATATAATTTGACATGTGCCTTGGTAAATTCATCCAGTGCCAAATCGGTGAGTGAGACACTTAATAATGGTGATCATTAGATAAACACAGTAACACAGGAAACTTAATAATTACATTAGAGATTAACGTTGTAAAGATACATTAAAGACAGTGGATTAAACAGTTAAATACAAAGGTGTAGTTCAGTGAATTAAGTAGAAATGTGTAGTTCAGTGAATTATGAAAGGTGATGAGTACAAATCATGACATCTGTAAGTTTACTAAAACAGTCCAGATAAAAAAGTCACTGCTGCTTAATCAAACCCACTGTTCAAAGAGAACATTTTTAAACCAGCTTCCCAATTATTTTAGCCCATTGTGAATCTAGTTTGTTGGTGTCCAGTTCTGTTGTATGTGAATAGTTAAAGTAGTTAACAAAGTTGGTTTAATGAAAGAGTACATGCTTCGGTCGAAAATAATGTAATAGTTTGTCCCATGATTTCACCCAAATTAAATCAAACATTTGCACAAACGAGCAGCTAGTTTGTCATAGTCGATACTAAGTTCAATTGTTTACAAAATGAGTCTGAAGCAAGACAAATAAAAAATTTAATTGAGGAGGAACCTTTAAAAACCACTACACCGGCTGTATCCTGTGTGAACTGTGTAGAATGACAGCCTACTCACCACTACACCGGCTGTATCCTGTGTGAACTGTGTAGAATGACAGCCACTCACCACTACACCGGCTGTATCCTGTGTGAACTGTGTAGAATGACAGCCTACTCACCACTACACCGGCTGTATCCTGTGTGAACTGTGTAGAATGACAGCCTACTCACCACTACACCGGCTGTATCCTGTGTGAACTGTGTAGAATGACAGCCTACTCACCACTACACCGGCTGTATCCTGTGTGAACTGTGTAGAATGACAGCCACTCACCACTACACCGGCTGTATCCTGTGTGAACTGTGTAGAATGACAGCCTACTCACCACTACACCGGCTGCATCCTGTGTGAACTGTATAGAATGATGGCCTACTCACCACTACACCGGCTGCATCCTGTGTGAACTGTATAGAATGATGGCCTACTCACCACTACACCGGCTGCATCCTGTGTGAACTGTATAGAATGATGGCCTACTCACCACTACACCGGCTGCATCCTGTGTGAACTGTATAGAATGATGGCCTACTCACCACTACACCGGCTGCATCCTGTGTGAACTGTATAGAATGACAGCCTACTCACCACTACACCGGCTGCATCCTGTGTGAACTGTGTAGAATGACAGCCTACTCACCACTACACCGGCTGCATCCTGTGTGAACTGTGTAGAATGACAGCCTACTCACCACTACACCAGCTGTATCCTGTGTGAACTGTATAGAATGATGGCCTACTCACCACTACACCGGCTGTATCCTGTGTGAACTGTGTAGAATGACAGCCTACTCACCACTACACCGGCTGTATCCTGTGTGAACTGTATAGAATAACAGCCTACTCACCACTACACCGGCTGTATCCTGTGTGAACTGTGTAGAATGACAGCCATCTCACCACTACACCAGCTGTATCCTGTGTGAACTGTATAGAATGATGGCCTACTCACCACTACACCGGCTGTATCCTGTGTGAACTGTATAGAATAACAGCCTACTCACCACTACACCAGCTGTATCCTGTGTGAACTGTGTAGAATGACAGCCATCTCACCACTACAACGGCTGTATCCTGTGTGAACTGTATAGAATCACAGCCTACTCACCACTACACCGGCTGTATCCTGTGTGAACTGTATAGAATGTTCGCCTACTCGCCACTACACCGGCTGTATCCTGTGTGAACTGTATAGAATGACGGCGTAATCATCACTACACCGGCTGTACCCTATGTGAACTGTATAGAAAGACAGCCTACTCATCACTACACCGGTTGTATCCTATGTGAACTGTATAAAATGACAGCCTACTCATCACTACACCGGCTGTATCCTATGTGAACTGTATAGAATCACAGCCTACTCACCACTACACGGCTGTATCCTATGTGAACTGTATAGAATCACAGCCTACTCATCACTACACCGGCTGTATCCTATGTGAACTGTATAGAATCACAGCCTACTCACCACTACACCGGTTGTATCCTAAGTGAACTGTATAGAATGACAGCCTACCCATCACTACACCGGTTGTATCCTATGTGAAATGTATAGAATCACAGCCTACTCACCACTACACCGGCTGTATCGTATGTGAACTGTATAGAATGACAGCCTACTTATCACTACAAGGGTTGTATCCTATGTGAACTGCACCCACTGACATTGAAGTCAGCCAGACAATTGATTTAACCAATAAGCCACGGACGTTGCAAGCTCCTGTGCTAGAATAACCATTACAGAACGTGTGAAGATAATATGGACGGCCATAACTAGTTGTAGATGTGACGGACACTAATGATGGAACTATGTTCGATTTTAGTCTTGATAGAGCTTTTTTATATATTCAGTCTGCCTCGTGCCTAACTGTCTATTCATAGCCCTGAAAAAGAGTTGTGCTCTAAAGTTATTACCTGTGCAAATGACTGGCAGGTTTAAATTGAACCATAATCGTGCCTTCTTTGCGGATGCTCCTAGAGTGGTATGACCCTTTCTAAGGTTACAGTGTGTTAATTATATTAACATCTGCTACAGTTCAACGTAATTCTCTTGAATAATTGACTTTGAATTGTTATGTCTATGTATATAACGTTTGAAATATTTTCTTCATATAAAGAAACCTCATTGCTAGAGATATCAAGACTAATTATTAGTGATGTTTATATTTCCATCTGTGTCTGGTGGGAGAAGCTCTGAAGCCTGTGATAACAGTTTCATATAAGGTGGCTTAAACTTAAAACCCTCATTTCCCGGCCACAGGAAATTCTGGATAGAAGGCAGCTTTTCTTGCCGTGCATTTCACTTTGAAAGAGTTTCTCTGCCACCTACACAATAGAGTGACACCCCGTGTGTGAATGTTCAAACTGCAGGCCGAGTGATGTCCTTCACAGGCACAAATTGATTTCTTCGCCTCACTGAGACCTTGATTGCTAGTTGTGTGTAGTTGACACTGGCATAAACCAACGAGGTAATGCACTGCCTCGTAGCTGTAAATCAGGTGCACAAATGTAGTGATGACTGCTAATCTTCAAGCTGTCAGCACCACATTCACTCTGATGCCATTACTGATGATTGAATGCACTCAGCATCATGGCCGACTTTATGATGTCTGTGAGTTTGGTATCCATTGATTGTCTGACAAAAACATACTGTGTGTCGCTGGACAAAACAAATGTGTTTAATTCAGTTAATTTTAGCTACCCGTAATTGCTAAAACAAACTGTCAAACAGGTTCATTACAGTTAAAATATGGCACTTAAGACATTGTAAGACATTGTAAGATAAATAAGATATTGTAAGATAAGTAACATATTGTAAGATATTGTAAGATAAGTAACATTGTAAGATAAGTAACATATTGTTGATTTGTTCAGAATATTCTTCATTAACTAGTTGGTTAAATTAAATTCCTTAAAGCTTAGAGTCTTATCATGTTGATGGTTGTTTTCTTTTGTGACACTTTCAGTAGCATAACTCTCCAGATATGTAGACAAATATGTAGATTTGGTTTAAACTTTGAGATGCTTAATAATAATAAATGTGTTGTTTTTTGTTTTGCTGATTCCATCTGCATTTGTTCAGCTTGTCTGTCATTTGTTCAGCTTGTCTGTCATTTGTTTGTTTTTTTACATCATATTTTAAAAAACCTTTCTATGGCTTTATCTCAGTACCATTGTATTGGTGCATAATCGTCATATCTCCTCATTATTCTATGATATTTTCCATAGGCTTTTGGTGTTTCACTTCCGCAGATTGTACACTTCCTGTAAATGTCTTTGTTTCAACTGTGCAATTTTCATAGCGAGAACACAAAGTCATATTAAAATCAGACGTTTGTGAGTTTAATGTGACCTTCACTTCTGTAACGTGATCCGCCACTTAATGTTTATTAATTAATTTATGTAGCACCAAATCTGTGCAGTGATATTCTATAGTGATGTTAATTAGTACAATGATATTCGATGGTAGTGTTAATTAGTGTTGATAATGTTAGTATGAATTAGTGTTAATGGTTTTTGTACTCATTTATGAATCCGTAGCTACTGCACCAGTGTTGTAGGTTCAAAAGGCTCAGTTTCTCTTTAATCAGTACTAGCTAAGCCATCATTGTGCAGTAGCATAGTGGTTAGAACATCTGACTCTCAGCGAAGATGACTCCTTTTGCTGAGTGAGCACCTCACTGTTGACAGTGGTGGATATGTGGAGGAATAGTCTGTGCAGTAATTGCAGCATGGCTGAATGCTTCCCAGAAAAGTTGAGTTGCCGTTTGAATGAACAGGTCTGCCAGGGGATGAAGTGTACAGAACTTTGAGTGGTCCCAAGGACTAGACACTGTGCTATATAAGAATGTACCTTTACCAGTATGTCTCCCTCTGTCTGCAGTGCATATCTTCAGCAAGAAGAAGCTGGAGGCCGTCAGACTGGACATGCTCAGTAGCCCCGACTATCAGCTTGACCGTCTGCGCTCCAGTGCTGGCACCCCAGGCCTGCTCACAGCCTACAACCCTAACTATGACTTTGGGGGCAGTAAATGCACACTGCAAGACCTTCGGGAGATACAGCGAGACCATCTTACACTCGTCAGGTAGGAGCACGTTCTAGTGTGTATTAGTGAGGACTGCTTAAAAAATGCTCCTCATAATCAGTGTAGGAATATTGATAATATAGATATAGCATTTGTCATATGAAAAATTACTTTTTACTTTGGTATTATATATAAATATTGCATGGAATTGGCATGATTTGTTGAAGAACGCTCCTTAACAAATATTTAGAACTCTATCTGAGTAACTTAGCACTTATTTTATATTTTTCTATGTCACTGTACTACCTATGTATCTTATATACTATGTATCTTATATACTATGTATCTTATATACTATGATACATCCTAAACATAACTTAACAATACTTAATATTAACTGGAATGATGTAAATAATTAATTGTAAATACTTTGGAAATTAATTTGTGATTTTTCCCATTTCCAGGGCTTTGGGCCAAGGAGCATTTGGTGAGGTATACCAGGGCTACCTGTCACACGTACAGAGAGATACGTCTGATCTTCCAGTCGCTGTCAAAGTGAGTTCAAAGTGCTTCAGTCATCAGAATGTGCTAAGCCCTTCCTTATTCTGCAGTTAAAACTGCCATTCAAATTGCACTTTTTTATTTGCTTTATATCCATGAAATGTCATCATTTACCATCCTGCTCAGGGATAAAATTACTATATTGGGGTCAGGGGATTTCATCAAGGGTTTGAGAATGGTACGTAAAGTCATGAAATTATGTGGGTTCATCCTGACTTTATTTATATGATCAACAAGATTTAGCAAAAGAATTAAAAGTTGGTATTATAAAAAGTTTATTAAAATAAAGCCTATGCATCACGTCCAACGAGAGGGCTATGGAAATTCTAGAACAATTTTGTTTGTTATATTGATTTTTTGGCCAAAGGAAGATTAAATTTTGATCAGAGCATTCAGTTTTAAATTTTCTTTCAGTGTGAACTCTTGTCTAGGTTATGTATTGGGCCAAGCTCTTTGGTGTCCACAGAACTTGTTTTCTTGCTCATTTCTCACAGTTTTTAGTTGCCTAGGAAGGAAATAATGAATTGTATTCTGCACACGTACATGACCTTTGTTGCTAAGCCACTGCAAATGTTCCTTTTTGCTATGTTAATTTTTTTAACACGACGCTTCTGGCTAAGCTCATATACTGGCAATTGGCAATCCATCTTAATGCCTGCATCTACGTCATTTCAATCACTGCAGACATGCCACCTGCCCCATGGTCAACTATACCCAGTACCTAGAGACGTGCTTGTCCTGCACTAGTCATGACATATCAAGCTAGGAATAGACTTGCTGTGTACATCAGTCCTAATGTTATTTCCCCTGCAAATGACATTTTGTTGTAGCTACGCCACCAGTTGTGGCAGCGTTTGATACGCATTTGATACGTAACTAACACTGTCATTGTTGCACGGGACATGCAGAACGATGCAACGTGACCAGGTTGCATTCAGGTGACAAATTGCGTGTGACATGCAGCGTCTGCCATTTGCACAGGCCACTTTAGCCAGGCCATCGTTTGTGTCTGTCACAAAACTCTGCTCTCTGGTCATGCAAATGCAGCAGAACCCAGACTTCACAGGGTTTACAGAGCTGTTAAGGTCAGAATTTGTCATAACAGTTACCAACAGCTGGAGTATTTGTATTCAAACACATACCTCCTATTTGAGATTTTTTATGAGATAAAAATAGTTATTTAGGCCGTTGTAAAAACAGACTGATTTGTTGTCATTTTGATCAGAGAAAATTACATTTTAGTCACGGAAAATAACATTTTAGTCAAGGAAAAGTTTTTTGACTGGCTGTTATTTTCTGTTAATGTAACATGCCACACCAATCCCATTTTAGTTGCGAACAGTTGTAAAAGGAGTTTCGCATTAAAGAAAGGTCAGCGAATTTGTTCCAATTTATGAACCCTGACATACATTGAAGATGTGCCTTATAAGTACCTGAAACTGGTTTCTTGTGACCCAATGGTCTCCTTCTGGCAAGGTGGCATCAGGTGGCCACAAAACTGGCTAAGTGGACATGCAAAATTAAGGCCCAAATTAAATCAGTGCCGATTATCGTGAGTAGTGCCGCCTGTGTCAGTCACAGTCAGCATCACTTGTGAGAGCCAATTCCTTGGGCAGACAATTATCCAGACATCTGGGCTCGAAGACAAATAAGAATTGCATGAAATGCTTGACATTTCACACCAGAGACTAAAGGTTAATGTTCAGCTGCAATATATATAGCGTAAATACTACCCAATCTTCACAACCGAGATGAATTAAAATAACAGTCCATGTGTGAGTGGGATATTAGGAACGCTGTGTCTGACAAATGGAAATATATATCACGCTAGAGGCATATAGCTATTATAATGGTCTTTGTTCCATAATTAAAATATGTAAATTGTATTAATTTCAGTCAATGTGATGGATATATGCTTCAGTGGATTAGGTTTAATAACATTTAAACTTTAGCTGTCGTAGATAATGTTACAAAGCTAGATCGTTTTTGGACATTGATTGTAAAGAACTGCCAATTCCCCAAAGTAGCGTGCAAACGAGTCAAACGAGTGTACTGAAATGAATTTATAAAAAAATGTAAATTAGATCGATGCTAGGCTTGAAGACACCACCACTGTGAAGGAACCACTGAAGCCTGAGTCTTCCAGTACTCCTGAACCTGCTGTACTCAGCTCAAAGTTCTGCCAAGATGCAGCAGTCAGTGCGTGTGCCTGTCATTGACTAGTTTCTTGCTAATAATGCATACTTACTTGAGCATTTCTTCTGCCATCTATCTCCATATCTGCTTGTTTTTTTTGCCTGACTGCCGTACTTCGCTGCACATCAGTCACTCGAGACTCTTGAACAATGACTACTCAAGGTTATCTTATGTACATAAAAAATATACAATACAATTTTACTCCCTGGTTTTGCCTGCTACAGTTACTGTTAATAAAATAAATTAAGATCAGATGCTATAACAATCTGTACATGCAGCTAAAGCTGAACGTACACTGTAGTAAAAAACACGTTTTCTCGAAACAAAAACTTGTTTTGGGAGATTTTGTTTGCCATCTGCGTTGCCAGAAAACAAGAAAAATGTTTCGCAACTGTTTAGCGAAACGTCTTTCGCGAATCAAACTATGCTTGATTTCAAAAACATGTTTAAGTGTTTCGCTCCAATGTTTCGGGAAAACGTGTTTTTCACTGCCGTGTGCATTCGGCTTAACAATCACATTAAGACGCTATATGAATAATACATTGACAAGGAATTGTGGCTCTGTATAGATGGAAATTAATAAGGAGTAGACTGTGAGTATATCATTTACTGATAAGATGAAACCACGCCCACAATTTAGCAAACTAATATGGGAAGTTTTTTGCAGCAAGATGTATGGTATGAATCATGGCATCACACATGGAATCATATCAATTATCCAGACCAAAGTTTTTTAAGTCTAATTTATTTCTCTAACATTTTGGGATTAAGCCTTGATTGTAGTAAATTTGTGGCAAAGAATTCTTAAATGGTTGAAATCGGAAAGATGCTTGTGTGAGAATTTAATTTTAAGCAGCACAGTTTATTTGCATGTACATTTATTTGATACATTAAGATGTCTGTGATATGAACAGAGTTGATGCAGAGCAAGTTTGAAACAGTGCGTGAAATTAGCAAAAAAAATGAACTGGCCCAGATTTTTTTTTTTTTAACCATCCCAATTGAGTTTGAACTGGCCCCACAAAAATGTAGTAATCATAAGTATACGTAATAAAGCAAAGTTTTTTGTGTAAAACTAAAACAAACACTGCTTTAAATTAGAACTAATAATAATTGTTTATATATAAACCATTCCAAATATTGTCATTCATTTCTTATAACTAGCTGACCAGTACAATAAAGTAATGAATTTAATAACTATTTCAATGTGAATTTTATTTGCGAAGCAGTAACAATTGTTGAAAGGAACATTATGTTTGATGCCAACGTTTTGTGGGCACTGCCACTGCCCTCAGCCTGACATGGTCAAAAATATATACCGCTCTCAGTTCACTCCAATTCAAAGCCTCCAAATTTCAACTTTCACAGCCAAATATTACATTAATCATAATGTATTGGCACATTATATTGCCTCCTTAGTATCACCAATGTAAAGTAAATTGGTGTAATATCCTTAAAAATTTGTCGGACTATGATTCTCACAACTTCGTCCGCCATATTTGCTTTGGTGTTTCCCTGGTATTCCCCAAAATACTGGCATCATTAAATGTGAATCGTCCAATAGGCATCCATGTTACAAATGCAAGGGGTTTCCCTTGCATGTCCAAACTTCTCCTTTGCAGTGATCTGTCACTGTCAAGGAGGAAGTAGTTTGTCCTAATTGTTTATATTGAATTAGCATAGATTAGTAAGTACTGTGCCGTGCATGACTAATACAGTCCGACCCAGCCGTGGTCATCGGGATGAATCAGCGGGGTGGGGCTAACAACTTGTGTGTTTTGGCTAACTGAATCGACGGGAGGCATTTTTAATCGTCAGCGGTTGATAAAAAGACCTTAATTTCGAACACTGTGAAAGTTGATCAGTTGTCATTTGTTTGTTGCCATGACAAATTAAAGGAATCAAAAGAATAGGCCTACACAAGATTATAAGTTCCTCAGAACTTGAACATCTCATAAACACATGCAAAACTGTGCATCTGGCTCTTAAATAGTGGGGAATATTTGTGTGTAAAATATGAGCCACCAAAAGCCATGCCCAACCTTTGTTGCATGTTTCAGACTCTGCCGGCCCTGTGTACAAACCCTTGTTGCTTGTTTCAGACTCTGCCGGCCCTGTGTACAAACCCTTGTTGCATGTTTCAGACTCTGCCGGCCCTGTGTACAAACCCTTGTTGCTTGTTTCAGACTCTGCCGGCCCTGTGTACAAACCCTTGTTGCTTGTTTCAGACTCTGCCGGCCCTGTGTACAAACCCTTGTTGCTTGTTTCAGACTCTGCCGGCCCTGTGTACAAACCCTTGTTGCTTGTTTCTGACTCTGCCGGCCCTGTGTACAAACCCTTGTTGCTTGTTTCAGACTCTGCCGGCCCTGTGTACAAACCCTTGTTGCTTGTTTCCGACTCTGCCGGCCCTGTGTACAAACCCTTGTTGCTTGTTTCAGACTCTGCCGGCCCTGTGTACAAACCCTTGTTGCTTGTTTCCGACTCTGCCGGCCCTGTGTACAAACCCTTGTTGCTTGTTTCAGACTCTGCCGGCCCTGTGTACAAACCCTTGTTGCTTGTTTCAGACTCTGCCGGCCCTGTGTACAAACCCTTGTTGCTTGTTTCAGACTCTGCCGGCCCTGTGTACAAACCCTTGTTGCTTGTTTCCGACTCTGCCGGCCCTGTGTACAAACCCTTGTTGCTTGTTTCAGACTCTGCCGGCCCTGTGTACAAACCCTTGTTGCTTGTTTCAGACTCTACCGGCCCTGTGTACAAACCAGGCAGAGATGGACTTTCTCATGGAGGCTCTCATTATGAGGTCAGTCATTCAACAAATACAGTTGCCAAATCTCCTGCTTTGGGAAGGATATTTCCATCTCCTGCTTTCCCTCTTTTTCAGATAATCTCCTTTTTGAAACAATTTTCTCTTTAAAAAAGTGGCTCCATAATGCATAAAATAACACACTTAAGACCTTAATTTTTGAAATATTTCTTTATTGTGGGAGGGGATTCACCCTTTGGTTGTGTGTTGGTTATTGAAATGTTACTGAATGTAATTGATATGATATATTTTTAATATATATTAAGTCATGTGTATCCGTGTGTTTGCAGCAAATTCAACCACTCGAATATCGTGCGTTTCATTGGCGTCTGTTTTGAGAAGCATCCTCGCTTTATAGTACTCGAGCTTCTTGAAGGCGGAGACTTGAAGTCATTCCTCCGAGAGTCACGACCCAAGCCTGTAAGTTTGGTGTTTAGCATTGAAATTCAGAAGAATGTATAGTATATGAAGGAAATTACCCTGACGTTCTTGTTTCTACTTCTGACAACAAAAGAAAAAATTTTATGCCATGGCCACAAAAAATATTTAAAGTGAAAAACTCGTAGAACAGTATAGATTATAAAGCCTGCATTAACAGGAGATTTCTCCATTCCCAACTGACGTCGGTGCTAATGGGTGCAAAGATAAAAGGTAAATTCCAATTCCATAAGGACATTTTAAATGTTAGAACAGCATTTTACTTTAGTGCTTTAACCTGCTTATGAGGTGTTTTTGTCCTTTGAGGTACTAGATGACCTAGAATCCAATGATTTGGTTATTGAGCGTTAGTGTCGCAGCAAGGTATAGAGATGATGGCAATCATTTCTGACACAAAACCTAATAAAGAATTCAGATTGGCTTTCATGAGAGGTTGATAAGAACACAATTTGCTAGTGATTGGCATCTTCTTGTAGTTTTAATTTGACGCCTTGGCTTGTTTGACACTGTACTAAGTAGGGCCATAAAGCATTGTTCTGGGATATTTGTTGCGGGACTAATTATAATTAATCAAGGCTTAAGCAATTCATCACTGTACATTTCCTGATGCTTGACACTGGAGATATTTCTGTTGATCGCCTGTGAAGTGATATCCACATAATGCATCAATACCAATATTATCATAGGGTGATAAGTGATAATTACTGCATGTCGTGAGCAGTTGAGCATTAGCTGCAGGCATTTGTCATCGAACTTATCTTGCATGTTTTGCTCTGACGTACTTTGCTGCCAATAATTGTTTTCACAATGGGTGGTGACAATAGTCCAGGACAGTTCTGCCATGGAGATGGCCTTTGGAGCCGGCTCACTTATCAGTTAGAAAAACCATGGTTGTTGTCAAGTTCGTGACATGCATGAAAATTAATGTTCAACGAGGTTAATTAATTAAACACAAATTGTGCGGAAACACAAATTGTGCGGGTTATGGAAAACATTCGGAAATCGGACGTCATGAAGGTTACTTAGGGCCTTGTTTTCCACGAGCACAAGAAGAATCACTCCATCTCCCAAAATTGTCTTATAATAATGTCCTTTAAATGGATTGACATTCCGGTTTCATAGAATGTGTTATTTAAAATGTTGATTACCTCTCAAGAAATATTTGGAACAAATACCAAACTTTTGTGACAGGTAATTACCCTATCAAATTTAAATGCTATTATTACAAGTATCATGCCATTGTTCTTTTTGACGTTACTTTTGTATTACCATAAAAATGTGCCTTGACTTAGTTTTGTAGATAGGTAAACATGAATTGACCATTGAGACTGTGAATGAGATGCCATTCTATTGCAGAGACAGGTGTCGCATGTGACGATGGTGGACCTTGTTGAGTTGTCCTTGGACATTGCCCAGGGCTGTCTGTATCTCGAGGAGAATCACTTCATCCACAGGTGTGTGCGGTCAGCAGCTACACATTACATTTCTATTTTCTGTTATTTATATCTTGGACAACTGACATGAACATTTTCAATGATTGATCAAACTGAGTGTTCTTTTCTTCATGAAGCGTCACCTGTTGAGGCAATAATTAGTAGATTTCGGCATCAACATGTGCAGTGGCAGGTTATCAATATGTCTGAAATAAGGGATGATATCAAAACACTGATGTACCACGCTACACAAACTTTGTGTAATTTAATGGTAAATCTCCTCTCCCTGCTACACGAAACTTTCAGTTACATTGACGGATATCTGGAAAAAATTTCCACATCCTTCCTGCTGTAGCCTTCATATACCATTCATATTCAGCTGTCATCCTTCCTGCTGTAGCATTCATGTACCATTCATATTCAGCTGTCATCCTTCGTGCTGTAGCATTCATGTACCATTTATATTCAGTCATCATCCTTCCTGCTGTAGCATTCATGTACCATTTATATTCAGCTGTCATCATTCCTGCTGTAGCATTCATGTACCATTTATATTCAGTCATCATCCTTCCTGCTGTAGCATTCATGTACCATTTATATTCAGCTGTCATCATTCCTGCTGTAGCATTCATGTACCATTTATATTCAGTCATCATCCTTCCTGCTGTAGCATTCATGTACCATTTATATTCAGCTGTCATCCTTCCTGCTGTAGCATTCATGTACCATTTATATTCAGTCATCATCCTTCCTGCTGTAGCATTCATGTACCATTTATATTCAGTCATCATCCTTCCTGCTGTAGCATTCATGTACCATTTATATTCAGCTGTCATCCTTCCTGCTGTAGCATTCATGTACCATTTATATTCAGTCATCATCCTTCCTGCTGTAGCATTCATGTACCATTTATATTCAGTCATCATCCTTCCTGCTGTAGCATTCATGTACCATTTATATTCAGCTGTCATCCTTCCTGCTGTAGCATTCATATACCATTCATATTCAGCTGTCATCATTCCTGCTGTAGCATTCATGTACCATTCATATTCAGCTGTCATCCTTCCTGCTGTAGCATTCATGTACCATTTATATTCAGTCATCATCCTTCCTGCTGTAGCATTCATGTACCATTTATATTCAGTCGTCATCCTTCCTGCTGTAGCCTTCATGTACCATTTATATTCAGTCATCATCCTTCGTGCTGTAGCATTCGTGTACCATTTATATTCAGTCATCATCCTTCCTGCTGTAGCATTCGTGTACCATTCATATTCAGCTGTCATCATTCCTGCTGTAGCCTTCATGTACCATTCATATTCAGCCATCATCCTTCCTGCTGTAGCATTCATGTACCATTCATATTCAGCCATCATCCTTCCTGCTGTAGCCTTCATGTACCATTCATATTCAGCTGTCATCCTTCGTGCTGTAGCCTTCATGTACCATTCATATTCAGCCATCATCCTTCCTGCTGTAGCCTTCATATACCATTCGTATTCAGCCGTCATCCTTCATGCTGGAGCCTTCATGTACCATTCATATTCAGCCGTCATCCTTCATGCTGTAGCCTTCATGTACCATTCATATTCAGCCATCATCCTTCCTGCTGTAGCCTTCATGTACCATTCGTATTTAGCCATCATCCTTCCTGCTGTAGCCTTCATGTACCATTCGTATTCAGCCGTCATCCTTCCTGCTGTAGCCTTCATGTACCATTCGTATTCAGCCGTCATCCTTCATGCTGTAGCCTTCATGTACCATTCGTATTCAGCCATCATCCTTCCTGCTGTAGCCTTCATGTACCATTCGTATTCTGCCGTCATCCTTCATGCTGTAGCCTTCATGTACCATTCGTATTCAGCCATCATCCTTCCTGCTGTAGCCTTCATGTACCATTCGTATTCAGCCATCATCCTTCCTGCTGGAGCCTTCATGTACCATTCGTATTCAGCCGTCATCCTTCATGCTGGAGTGTTCATGTACCATTCGTATTCAGCTGTCATCCTTCATGCTGGAGCCTTCATGTACCATTCGTATTCAGCCGTCATCCTTCATGCTGGAGCCTTCATGTACCATTCGTATTCAGCTATTATCCTTCATGCTGGAGCCTTCATGTACCATTCGTATTCAGCCGTCATCCTCCATGCTGGAGCCTTCATGTACCATTCGTATTCAGCCGTCATCCTCCATGCTGGAGCCTTCATGTACCATTCGTATTCAGCTATCATCCTCCATGCTGGAGTCTTCATGTACCATTCGTATTCAGCCGTCATCCTTCATGCTGGAGCCTTCATGTACCATTCGTATTCAGCTGTCATCCTTCATGCTGGAGTCTTCATGTACCATTCGTATTCAGCCGTCATCCTTCATGCTGGAGCCTTCATGTACCATTCGTATTCAGCTGTCATCCTTCATGCTGGAGCCTTCATGTACCATTCATATTCAGCCGTCATCCTTCATGCTGGAGCCTTCATGTACCATTCATATTCAGCCATCATCCTTCATGCTGGAGCCTTCATGTACCATTTACGTTCAGACGTCAATGCAAAATAACCTGCATGCACTAAAAATCGGCACTCTTATTAAGTGTGTTCAGAAAATAAATAATGTTTGAGAAAAATACATAAATGTGCAACACTAGATCAAACAGTTGCTAACCCCTCTATGCAGTCACCTTCTGAGATCATCCCTAACAAGAAACGGATATTGAACTTTGGACACAATTGCCTTTAATATACTCAATGTGATAGCAAGTTCAAGTTCAAGTCACTCTTGTTGCTAGGTCCAGTTTCTTTGTGCCCAAGGTCAGAATGGTGCCTTTGCAAATGAGTAATTTTATTGTGTATGAATTGTAAGGAAGAATCAAATGTTTCCTGTTTTACTCATAGGGATATTGCGGCACGGAATTGTCTCCTGACGAAGAAGGGCCCAGGCAGAGTTGCCAAAATAGCAGACTTTGGCATGGCGCGAGACATATATAGGTAGGGTATTTGTTTTGTACTACATACAACCTTTTTATTGCTTGTTTGGCTCCTTTAAGGGTCACCTCAGTCAAATCCTGTGCTGCCACTGCCACCTACCCGCACAAACCATCTGCAGAGATTGGTTGAATTATTCTCTACATTTACTTTACATTTCCCCTCCATTGTCAATTCATATCTCAAAGAGACCCCCAATGAGGTGCTTTTATACCATAAAAGCAGTTAATGAGGCAAACAACTTGCATAAACAATGGTCCAAATGACAATGTGTATGGATCAAAGTTGTTTTGCCTTGAGTTTTTTGTACAATCTGGCTTGCACTTAACAAAATCAGTTTGATGTGTTTGAACCAGAACATGGACACTATTGACTTTAACGTCGCAGCGGCTTTTCATGTTGACCCATTTATTTAATTTTTGAAGGCTTACCTAGCCTAATGACCATACATTGAATTAAACTGAGTTAAAACATCCATTCTGCCGCTAGTGGCACTTAGGGTTGGGCCATCGACCGCTCTATAAATGTCGATACTGTCTCCCCATGTTCCCTTGGCAAACTGGTTAGATATTGTCTGTCAAGTAAATGAAACTACGTAATTAACTTTGTTCGAGGGATGCTGCATCAGAATCAGAGATGAAGTTTGATTACTGCTGTCCTGATTATCAGACATGACTGCTGTTGCTGGAACTGGCAGATAACAGATGTCACTTGATACAAGGGAATGATGAAGATTTTCAGAGAGGAATTATTCCATGAAACAGTAACGTTATCAAATTAATGAGAAGCAGCTTGCATATCTCCACGATGCACGAACATCGGTGCAGTCCACTTAATTAAGTTTGGTTGGGTATTTGATTATTTCCTAGAGTGGAAAACCGTGCTTCTTATGGCCAATGATAAAAATAGTTGACTAAGGGACAATTTAAACTTGAAACTGTTGGCTTTATTTTGGTGACTTTGTAAGGCATGTCCCAAATGCGTTTAGATTCCACACCACCACTAAGCATTAGTGTCATGCCTAAATCCAGTTCCAATGTGAGACATTTTCAAACTTCCAGGTATGATTAATTAATTAAATTAGACATTTATAATGCACAGTGTATCTGGGTAAAAAAAAACCTGCTCAAAGGCATGTTCATTCCCATACTGGTATCACAAAATGCAGATAAAAACCACATTTTCTGTCTGGCAAATGCCTGAAATAGCCAGTGTGAGTTTAGAGGAAGGGTCAAACAGAAAGCAAGCATTGTGTGTACTGTAATTACTCTACAACAATGACACATCAAAGTTTATTGGGTTTTGTTCATGCAGTGCTACCCCCTGGTGAATGCAACAAAACTAAGTGTTTCCAGCTTGAACGTGTTGGCGTATCTAACCATATTGTTTTGGTGAAGATCCTTTTCCTCTGTATAAATGAATCAGTCAGATTGCTTCAGTTTGACCTTGATGTGAACTTGAAGGTTAATGTGTGCTGCGTAATATTGTAGTTCATTGACAAAAAGGTGGATATTTTGCTCCATTGATTTGATACATACACTTTTGTAGCATTTTGCTTGTATTTACCCTCCAGGGCGGACTACTACAGAAAGGGTGGCAAGGCCATGCTGCCAGTAAAGTGGATGCCCCCAGAGGCTTTCCTTGATGGCATCTTTACCCTCAAAACAGACATTTGGTAAGCATACCAGTGCCTGTGTCAACCACACAACTCAGTGTCATGTTGAAGTCGCAACCAGAATGTTGTGTAGCTGTTTTCATAAACATATTTTATAAACTGTCTATTCTCGATACAATCCAAATATGTTTTAATGAAGCACATTTTAACAGTATACTTTCACCGTTATCTGTTTAATTTCAATGTTTCAGGCTGAATATTGTGTTTACATTGCATGCAGAGTTAAACATCATTTTGTGGGTTTTAATAATAATATGTCGAACACGTGATCCCGCAAATACCTGACCCCAATCAACTTTGTCCACATATATTGAAAATTGCCAACAATTGTTTGTGAATGCATTGAATGACATGGTTAATATTCATAAAGAGATAACGGTCAAATTATATTAAAACATTCTGGTTCATTAGAACACATGTGAGCAGTCTTGAGGTTAGATGTAATGTATACTATGAAACATGACTTTACAATAAAAATGATCAGTCTGCGTACCTTTAATTGCCTTGTTGTGTACACCTTCTCAAACCTATGAATGTGGCAAGGCAGTTGTGGTGAGACTTTAGTTTCTGTGTTGACAGGTCGTTTGGGATATTGCTGTGGGAAGTGTTCTCCCTTGGTTATATGCCCTACCCTGGGCGGGGAAATCAAGAGGTGATGCAGCTAGTGACCGCTGGTGGGCGGCTTGACCCTCCCAAGAACTGCCCTTCACCAGTGTGAGCCATCTATCTCACAACAAATTTTTATTTCCTAAAACTAAGCTTAACCTGTGAAAGTGCACTTTCTCTGTAGCTATACTCTGTAGCTATCCTCCCAAATCTGGGCAAACTCCTCATCGCTTCGGGATCATCTGGAACTATGGCTACCTTCAACAAAAACTTTGTGATTATTTCGAAATTGCAAATGAAATAAATGCTCCATTTTAATAGCAGTTAAAATGTTATGTACATTTGTTGTAAGAAGTACAACATTCAATTTTGATGAACACAGAAAAGTTGCCAAAATGTTTTACTAGCTCAACCAATTTAAGGTGAATGCACTGTCCTTAGTTGTAGCAAAATCCAATATAAACTCAGACAGGAAACACTTGAAGAGTTCTCTTTCTACTTTGACAGGTATCACATCATGGGGCTGTGTTGGCACGGCATACCAGAGCGACGGCCCAACTTCAGCACAATGATAGAAAAGTTGCAAGCCTGTCTACAGGTTCGTACTGCTGGTTTCCTCAGATGCTTGGAAAGACTGGCTGAACTGAACGGAATATTTAATTTGAAACTTTGTTCCAAGTTCTATAACTCACTATAAACCCTGTTTGTAATGTTAGTCACATTCGTAGTTAGACTTATGTAAATAGAAAATGCAGATGGGAACAAACTCGGTGACTTTTATTCAAGTAAAATATTCAATCATTACCGGAATTCATGTTTATCGTAAAAGTAATTTAACAAAATGTTTTAGATGTGCTATGGGTTTTAAGTCTAAATATACATATTCACATTTCTAGCAATAACCTTTAGAGACCTTATCACTATAGTTGTAAATAAGTATTTAGTAAATCAACATTCTATGGGGGGAATAAATAGTTCATTGATATATAATGCAACCATATTATGTACAGCTTCATATATGAAGATGGACTCCAAATTCCATTGTATAATATTTGTTTTGTATTCTTTGACACAAGCGAACAATGCTCACTAATTTTTCACTGCAGCCACCAGCATACTTAATACATTTATATGCTTTTAGCTGATAAGTTTATGTAAATTGGTGATTCGCAGAACTGCTGTTTAAATGTATACTTAACAGCAGAGCAGTATTTGAAAAATTAGAAATGTGCTATTTAAAAATAATCATTGTTTGTATGCAATGTAAAAGTTAGGTGTGTGGAATCAACATATCTATGCTTGTTTTTGGTGTTGCAATATTTCTGTCATTATTTATTTGGCAGAGTAAAGATTTTCAACCTGCCATGAGCCTGTCAGATATGAAATGTTTCAGTAAGTAAGGTCAGAGATGGTAGATAAAACTACTTATGCATGTGCTTACCTTTCCACCAGAGAGTGGCCTGCCTAGCAACATCCTTACTGTTATGGTAAGCAGGAGTCTGCTTATGCATAACAAGACTCTCTTATGCAAGCAGTACTTAGTCTGCTTGTGCGTGTAAAAAATCTTACTTTTCCAACAAACAGTAGTTTACTGCTTATGTTGGTTAAAACTTTCACTTTTTTTTAAAGCAGTAATAATTTGTTGTACTTGCGTGACTAAACATGTATTTCATCAGTAGTAGTGTACTGATACTTTTACTTTTGCTTCAAGCATTGGATGCCTTGTGCATAAGTCAAAATAATCTACTAATTATGTGTACATCAGGTGTGCGTATACCTATGTACTTGTGTACACATGCTGACTTGTGTACACATGCTGACTTGTCCACACATGCTGACTTGTGTACACATGCTGACTTGTGCACACATGCTGACTTGTGCACACACTTCACACATATTTCAGTTTCATCACCTCCCAAACAACTGTTGTCTTTTTGAGAACCCAACAATGTATACTTTGTTATTTATTGCAGGAATGATAACATGTTACTCACTCACTTATGTTAGGCATATTATTACAGGAATGAGATCATGTTACTCTCTCACTGATGTTAGGCATATTATTATAGGAATGAGATCATGTTACTCTCTCACTGATGTTAGGCATATTATTACAGGAATGAGATCATGTTACTCTCTCACTGATGTTAGACATATTATTATAGGAATGAGATCATGTTACTCTCTCACTGATGTTAGGCATATTATTACAGGAATGAGATCATGTTACTCACTCACTGATGTTAGGCATATTATTATAGGAATGAGATCATGTTACTCACTCACTGATGTTAGGCATATTATTATAGGAATGAGATCATGTTACTCACTCACTGATGTTAGGCATATTATTATAGGAATGAGATCATGTTACTCACTCACTTATGTTAGGCATATTATTACAGGAATGAGATCATGTTACTCACTCACTGATGTTAGGCATATTATTACAGGAATGAGATCATGTTACTCACTCACTGATGTTAGGCATATTATTATAGGAATGAGATCATGTTACTCGGTCACTTTTGTTAGGCATATAATTATAGGAATGAGATCATGTTACTCGCTCACTTATGTTAGGCATATTATTATAGGAATGAGATCATGTTACTCGCTCACTGATGTTAGGAATATTATTATAGGAATGAGATCATGTTACTCTCTCACTGATGTTAGGCATATTATTACAGGAATGAGATCATGTTACTCACTCACTGATGTTAGGCATATTATTACAGGAATGAGATCATGTTACTCACTCACTTATGTTAGGCATATTATTATAGGAATGAGATCATGTTACTCACTCACTGATGTTAGGCATATTATTATAGGAATGAGATCATGTTACTCGGTCACTTTTGTTAGGCATATAATTATAGGAATGAGATCATGTTACTCACTCACTGATGTTAGGCATATTATTATAGGAATGAGATCATGTTACTCACTCACTGATGTTAGGCATATTATTATAGGAATGAGATCATGTTACTCACTCACTTATGTTAGGCATATTATTACAGGAATGAGATCATGTTACTCACTCACTGATGTTAGGCATATTATTATAGGAATGAGATCATGTTACTCTCTCACTGATGTTAGGCATATTATTATAGGAATGAGATCATGTTACTCACTCACTGATGTTAGGCATATTATTATAGGAATGAGATCATGTTACTCACTCACTTATGTTAGGCATATTATTACAGGAATGAGATCATGTTACTCACTCACTGATGTTAGGCATATTATTATAGGAATGAGATCATGTTACTCTCTCACTGATGTTAGGCATATTATTACAGGAATGAGATCATGTTACTCACTCACTGATGTTAGGCATATTATTACAGGAATGAGATCATGTTACTCACTCACTTATGTTAGGCATATTATTACAGGAATGAGATCATGTTACTCACTCACTGATGTTAGGCATATTATTAAAGGAATGAGATCATGTTACTCACTCACTGATGTTAGGCATATTATTGTAGGAATGAGATCATGTTACTCACTCACTTATGTTAGGCATATTATTATAGGAATGAGATCATGTTACTCACTCACTTATGTTAGGCATATTATTACAGGAATGAGATCATGTTACTCACTCACTTATGTTATGCATATTATTACAGGAATGAGATCATGTTACTCACTCACTGATGTTAGGCATATTATTACAGGAATGAGATCATGTTACTCACTCACTGATGTTAGGCATATTATTATAGGAATGAGATCATGTTACTCACTCACTGATGTTAGGCATATTTTTAAAGGAATGAGATCATGTTACTCGCTCACTGATGTTAGGCATATTATTATAGGAATGAGATCATGTTACTCACTCACTTATGTTAGGCATATTATTATAGGAATGAGATCATGTTACTCACTCACTTATGTTAGGCATATTATTACAGGAATGAGATCATGTTACTCACTCACTGATGTTAGGCATATTATTATAGGAATGAGATCATGTTACTCACTCACTGATGTTAGGCATATTATTATAGGAATGAGATCATGTTACTCGGTCACTTTTGTTAGGCATATAATTATAGGAATGAGATCATGTTACTCGCTCACTTATGTTAGGCATATTATTACAGGAATGAGATCATGTTACTCGCTCACTGATGTTAGGCATATTATTATAGGAATGAGATCATGTTACTCACTCACTGATGTTAGGCATATTATTGCAGGAATGAGATCATGTTACTCACTCACTGATGTTAGGCATATTATTATAGGAATGAGATCATGTTACTCGCTCACTGATGTTAGGCATATTATTACAGGAATGAGATCATGTTACTCACTCACTGATGTTAGGCATATTATTATAGGAATGAGATCATGTTACTCGCTCACTTTTGTTTGGCATATTATTACAGGTGTTGATATTAAAGTGATAAAATATATAAATAACAATAACTAGATTTTTACCATTTTCATCCAAAACATGTGAAAGAAAGATTTAAAAATCACTTTTAATGATGCTAAGTTTATTATGTCGGTTTCTCTGGAAGGAAAAAACAATTACTGGTACCTTGTAATGCAATGTCATTATGTAACTGTAGTTGTTGTGCAACTAGTTTGATTGTCAACCAAAGTAAAAACCCCAGATTGCAAGTGGACAAGGAACTCATTGGTTTGTCAAGATTCTAACGGTTATTTATCAGTGTGTAACCCACCCTTCTGATATATTTGTCAATTTTGTTTTGAAGCCTACCCTGCTAGCATTTACACAATCTGTAGGCAATCTGTTCCATTCATGTATTGTCCTCTGTGCGAATGAAAGCTTTCTGGTGTCAATCTACATTGTTCCTTCACTGACATTACTTTATTTCATGTAGTTCTTCCTTAAGTGAGAATAAATACTTCTGTCAATATTTTTATTTCATTGTATACTGTCATGTTACTTTGATGTGTTTGCAGGACCCTGGTATGATATACCGTCATGTTACTTTGGTGTGTTCGCAGGACCCTGGTGTGATACACTCCCCACTTCCAGTCTTTCACCGGCCACCGTCAGTTGAGCGAGATACAACCATCATGCGACCTCGTGACCCCGACCGTATGGTCCTTACCGTCGAGCCACCAAGGAAATACGTCGAACCTGATTCACCGAATTCGCTCATGCAGCTGATTGGTCCACAGAGCCCCGACTATCGACAGGGGAAAACAGCTGAACCTTCCATGCATCAGCTGAAGAAGGCTAACGGCAACGGCAGTGCAGAGTCACTCGATAAACTGCTGCTTCGCGAAGATAAACTAACCGGAAGTCCGCAGTATGGGAACGTGTTTAATTACGACTCGTTTATCAGCGACACGTGTCTGTCACAGCCAGGTGACCAGGCATCCGAGGTGCAGTTTGCAAACGCAAATGATCAAACTGAGAAAAACAGCCAGCAAGCAGGTGATCGGATCTCTGCGGACGGGGCGAGTCGGTGCAACGACTCTGACTCAGAGTTGAGTTGTAGCGGGCCAGGGAGGGGCAACACAATGGACAGTGGAAAGGGATCCCTTGACAGTTTTCCGAGGGAGATGGGTTCAACGTCACGACTGGCATTGGAAGGAGGCATCTATGTGCCTGGGGCCAGTGCAACGTTGCCAAGCAGCATCGCACGCAGTCGGCCGAGTCCAAAGAAGCCGGTCACTGAGCAGTCGAGTCTGCTTTCTCTTGACAAGTCGCATCCAAAGTTGCAGGCGTGTCGATCGGGCGACACGTTAGCCACGACATCGTCGCCATCACTTGACATGCAGACATCAGATGACAGTGCCGTTGGAAAGTCACTCTATGTCAATATTCCAGCACAAACAGACAGTGTGGACACTGAGTACCCTAACCTGCTAAATCGCTGGTCGGGTGATTCTAGTGATGGCGACCGAATAGCAGTCACAACATCGTCGTCCGACACTGGTGACTCTGGGGTAGTTATCGACTTGAGAGACGCTGCCGCCACGAGACTCCATGCTGAGAAAACTGACTGCTAGATGGCGTTGGTGTTTCCCCTGGCCACTCGGGCGAAGGCAGCTGTCCAGGGGTGTCCGAGTGTGTGTGGGCAAGCTGACCACGCAAATATCAGCCCAGTATTACGTGTTTGCTCATGTGACCCAAGACCCGTCTTTCTGAGCATGCTCGTAGCATGCAGCCACTACAATCCAGCGCATGTTCACTACAGTCTTCACTCATATCAGCTGGTCTGCCTGTATATAGCATGTCAGAGAAACTGTACATCTTGTATATCTGTATCTGACGAACTTGTACATCTTGTATCTATGTCATTGATGAAGTTGTATCTATTGAGGCACACACTGCCTCCGTGTGCAGGGTTTGTTTGATACCAACCCGTGTGTAGCTAATTGGTGGTTATTACCCTGGCCAGCCAGGGATAGTTTGTATAAATCTACGATGTATTTATTGATGCTAGTGTAGTTTGAGACGAGCGCCCTCCAGCACATGGATTCGGCCAGAACACGTTCTTGGAATTGGCGTTACCTAAGTGTTTCATATGTGCATGTGTGCCTGATTGTGTGGTGTTGACTTGATCATCTTACGGGTGTACTTATGATACAAACTGTCCAACATACATTGATTTTATAGTGCCAGCAACATCCTTTAAACTATCAAAACAAATACAAAGCAATTATGAAACACTTAGCAATAATTTATTTACTTGTTGTTACTTAACCTGCAGAACTATTTCTTCTTTGTTTGTTATGTTTTATTTTATCTGCCATGTCAAATAGCGTGTACATTTTAGTCGGCTGGGAACGTCAGATACAAAGATCCAGTGGAATTGTAGCAAAAAAATAGAACTATTTGGGCAATGTAGTTATAAGCTAAAAGCCATGATGCAATAAATCTTCACAGTATTTTTTTTAATATAATTCAATATAAAAAAGTATGACATTATTAAGGCACTTGGGATTTTGCTGTTTCAACTGCTTCCGCGCCGGGTGATATATGTCTTTTCCATGAGCCTGCCTCATTGTCTCGATACCTCTGCCTCAACGCAAAATTGTATGAATGGTCTTGTAAGACTGCAGAAAACTCCATCCTCAATTTATGTAGCCTTATCCATGCTAAAGGGCTTTGTAAATATGAAAATCACAAAATAATTTGGAATAGATCGACCCCACCCACCAGCACCACTTTTAAAAAAGTCTAGGCACTGTATATGCATTGCCACTAAAGTGAATGGAGAGTCCATTATTAAAAAATTTCAACCAGATGAAAAAAGTTCAAAAATATACATTTGCAATTTTTTTTTCAAAGTGGACCCTTATCCCACCCACATGGAAATATTTTATGAAATATGTTCTAATTATAAAGCCCCTAAATCTGAGCTGTCACAAGGGTGTAGCTCACTGGCTTGTATTGTGTTCATTTATTTAGTGTCTGATGTTCTTTGTGGGCGACGTTGTTCATATCACTGCCCAATGAAGGACATTGTGTGCAGAAGAAATAATCCTGATTGTGTGTGAATACAGCATTAGAATGATTAGATACACGCTGCCTCACTTGAATGCAAATCCAGAGTGATTTGTCTGAAACAAGCTCCAGAATTGGTTGTCAGTTGACTTCTAGAAATGTTGATTGAGAGAGTAGCTGCGTGTCGTCGCTGTCTTTGTTTGCACATGTTCCTCACATCTTATAGAATAGATTACCACTGTCGCTTTATATATCTGTCGTGGGAAACTTTATTTCTCCTGTAATGTGAACGCAACTAATATGTTGTTACCAGCCAGTCCCGTTATGGCAAATGTATAATCCGGTCTTGCTCAGACTGTCCTTTGTATCGAGGAAACAAGACCTGTTGTGGATCTCGTCAGAAGTTGTCGTAATTCCTTGGTTTCAATGTTTTGGGGATTCAAAAAAATTATTCTGTTTCTGAAGTGTTCTTAGTGGGTGGTGTTTTGTAGCATTAAGATCAATAGTTAAATCAAGATGCATTTAATTTTTACATATTTTTTAGTTTGTTTGCAATATGTCTGTAATACATAATCGATCACTATTGCCAGTTTATAGAGTTTTCAAATAAAATCTATTTACATTGTATGTTCTGAATTCATGCACAAAATCATACAGGCCTACAATATCGGTATGCATGTGTTAAATAGTATTCAAATATAATGATTCAATGTTAGGCACCATGCATTAACTTTGACAACATGTTTATTTGGAACTCGCTTGTCTAAGGTGTGCATTTTGTACGAACAGAGCTTATAATCAAAACTCTTATGAAATACAAGTTTTTGGAAAATTAAATAAAACTAGCCCTCTACGAACGCAAGTAAAAATACTAATATATTTAGCTCAAGGTATGTCCTGTGTCTATGTCTGTGTGTAATTTGATCATAACCATGGACCAGAAAAGAATGAGTAGACACTAAGAAACGTTTGTAACCTGGATAGTGGTGACAACATGTTGAGTGTGTTGCTGATAGGAATACGAAAGCTGCCCTAAAACAACACCAGTGTCAATTCCGTTTTGTTTGAGGCTGTGTAGGTCCTATTCGTGGCGGTGGGATTCAAACTTCCTGTAGCGTTTTTCAGCAGATACAATTCAAGATCAGACTTCAAAACCAGCTGACAAAATGCCCTGTATAGTATCTAATAGATGATAGAGCGAGTCCGTATCAAATGTTAGTGCTTCCTGGCATTAAGTGTTACTCTTATCAAGTTAAACGCAAGTATAAATCTATAATTGTTATTTGATTTATTTAAAGGTTCTCTTCTAATAGAGTATGCTAGTACATTGAGTGTAATACGGTTAACTGGCTGAAAGCACTACGGAAATGTTTGGAAGTAGTTTTCTCTGAATCGCCAAGGATGTCGTTCTTTGATGTTTTTGTATTTGTTATACAGCGCGTGTGCATGTGCGAGCCATTGTGTTGTCGACTGCTGTCTTGCCTATATGTCGCTTGTTGGTTGGTTTGCTTGCAGTCGGGAAACACAAGGCTTGGGGAGGTGTGAATAATCCTGCAACACGGCACGAACGGTCGCCATCGTTCCTGCCACGTCCTCATGTAGAGTTGTCATATCCGTTTGTTTTCTACATTTGTCTCACGTACCAAAGACGTATTTATTGCTAGAGCTGGTGTCTGTGCGCATGATGTTAGTGTGTATGCGTGTGTAGATGTATATGTTGATGCGACCACAGGTGTCCCACTTTAAGTTCGTTACCTCTCCACTTGCAGTGCACTCCCCGAACATGTGATATTAGCAAACTGTTTTCACAATGTGCAGCTGTTTCTTCTTATGCACGTGTTGCACCCACGTCTTGACATACGTGTGTGAATGCGTGCAATATGGTGTTTCAGTTCAGTGCTAAAATTCAGCAGCCATCTGGTTATTACTTAGTGAATCATCATTGGTACCAGATGCCTGAAGGTTTTGTTTGTCGAAGATAGATTGTTAAGACCTCATGCTATGTGGAATGTTTATGAAGTGATCCGAGTAGTGATTTTGTTGAAGTTGCTGTAAATTCCATACAGTATATTGCAGTGATAAATTTCACAGAAACAACGTTGTGTTAAATCATATTTAATCGTTAGGTTACTATTGTTAGTAGTGAATTAATGTTTGTGAAAAGACACGCCAGCGATTCACGATTCTCAGTGTCAAGTGACGAGTACTAAGTTATACTTTTGAGGATAACATCATATGTATCAGAAATATGTAACTAATGCCCTCTCAGTAGGTTTACATAATTCTGCCATAGTAAAAATTTTACAAAATTACCGTAATCTAGTTAATACCAGAGCATCATGGTTTATCCACAAATGTATATAGGGGCCTATACGGTTTTGTGGCCCACAATTTATCCACAATTGTGTATAGGGGCCTATACTGTTTTGTGGCCTACAATTTGACATGGGCAAGGTCAACATTATTATATTCTTTCATACAGAAAGTGACCATGTAATAGCAATTACAGTAATGATGTTATGACATGGATTTTATTATTCCATTTACAATGCGTACTATGTTAATGCATATAAATAACTTAAAATTGGCCTCTATGAATCAAAATTGCCTGCAGCAATGCCACATTATCACAATTTGTTGAAAATTATTGTATTGTTTTAAATGTTTCTCTTGACTGGGTTTGTATCGTGTTTATTTGCCTACATATTAACACCTTGATGTATCGTGAACGATAGAGGAGATTATTGACATATCAGATATGGATAAGATAATCTTGAAGTAAGGGTTGGAGTGGGAGTTACCAAGTGCTTTGACGGAGAGAATGTCCCTATTGATAACTTGCCCAAACAGGGCTATCGTTGACTTTGTGGCAACTATACCATAATGTTCCTGTTGATAACATGCCCAAGGAAGCTTATAGGAGGCTCGGTGGCAACTATACCAGAATGTCCTTATTGCTGACATGCCCAAACAGGCAACTATACCATTGATAACTTACCAAAATAAGCCTTTCGGGGGCTTTGTGGCAACTATACCAGAATGTCTCTGTTGATAACTTGCCCATTAAGGCTTATCGGAGGTTCGGTGGCATCTGCACCAGAATGGTGTGGTCGATTGTAGAATGTAGACTTGTGTTATTGTTTCATACAAATAAAAGCTTGTGCCTTGCATTGTGTGCTTCGTCAATTCATGCGTAACAAAGGATATTACTATAGCATGGCAAAGGTGCGTGCGTGTGTATCATACAATGCTCAGCTGGAAAATAGTAATTGAAGAATAACCCTATGAAAGTTGTAGTGCCAGCACAGAACCTGTCTGGCGTGACCACGTGAGAGACACGTGTGCTTCCGTTAAAACAATTGTGCCAAGTGTTAAGACGACTTTGTTTCCAGCCAAAACCAGACCGAAATGAGAAAGAAATACTCGCAGCGTCCGATGAAGTACTGGGTGTAAAACAATTCCTTTCAGTTGACATCAGTATACTTCAATAAGATTGTTATCCACAGCAACAAGCTGTAGCTAACAACTGGACAAAGAAGCCAGAAGTCAAAAAGCATATGTTATATGTGTGTGGCCAGCGCGTAATCCTGATACAGAGGGATACTAACATAATTACGAAGTTATAACAGGAGCCTGTCTTCAACTCGTCTTGTATCGACCACGGGTGAATACTGTGGAGTGCTGGCAATGCTGTCATATGTAATTGTACAGATCTTAAAAAAGTGCAACGTCGGAGCCAGTGCAAATCAATCAAGTTTACTGCGCTGCTTTTGTGTACCAATAAGAAGAAACTGTTTTGTTTGCATTTAGCTTTAATTTGCTGTCAGTTATCCAGTGGAATATATCATGGAGACAATCCCTGAGTTAGTTTAAGGAGCAATTTGTATCTGGGGTAGCCAAGGACAGGTAAGTCTGTGTATCATCTGCATATAGGTGGTGGTCCAAGTTGTGAGTTTGAATGACTGAGCTGAGTGGAGCTGTCCGCCGTATCGCGCGTGAACCGGGGCGCCAACTGTGAACAATAACTGCGCTGACACCGAGACAGAGACGAGTGTAAGAAACAGAGACGAGTGAATGAGAACCAATGAACAAGAGCGAGAACATTCTTCATAAAATTTTTTTATACAGAAGACGTTTTAGATCATCCTACCTCGGGGAACCACGTCACACACTGCAGCATAGAAAACCATTAAGTATTTTTTATATCATTAGCAATGTTTATAAACTTGAAGACTTGAATATCACGTCAAGACTACATGCAATATTTTTGTTTGATGCGATGCGTTAGGATATGTGCATTACACCGAAGAATTGCAATACAGGCTTGTCCTCGGGGTTTTTAAAAGCGGGGTTCGGACGTACACGTTCAACCGAGGAATTTTTGGATGATTTCTGAATAACGTTACAGTTAAAATAAGTTCCCTCAAAAAGAATGTCGGCATGGTGAAACCGCCTGGCAATTAAATAAGCAGCCATCCCAGGTGGTCTAGTGGTTAGGATTCGGCACTCTCACCGCCACGGCCGGGGTTCGATTCCCTGTCTGGGAAGTCTAATTTTGTTGCTGCTTATATGTACCGTGTTCACAGTGTTCTGTGTTGTTGCTGCATATGTGTACCGTGTTCACCGTGTTCTGTGTTGTTGCTGCATATATGTACCGTGTTCACCGTGTTCTGTGTTGTTGCTGCATATGTGTACCGTGTTCACCGTGTTCTGTGTTGTTGCTGCATATATGTACCGTGTTCACCGTGTTCTGTGTTGTTGCTGCATATATGTACCGGGTTCTGTGTTGTTGCTGCATATATGTACCGTGTTCACTGTGTTCTGTGTTGTTGCTGCATATATGTACCGTGTTCACTGTGTTCTGTGTTGTTGCTGCATATATGTACCATGTTCTGTGTTGTTGCTGCATATATGTACCGTGTTCTGTGTTGTTGCTGCATATATGTACCGTGTTCACAGTGTTCTGTGTTGTTGCTGCATATATGTACCGTGTTCACCTTGTTCTGTGTTGTTGCTGCATATATGTACCGTGTTCACCGTGTTCTGTGTTGTTGCTGCAAATATGTACTGTGTTCACCGTGTTCTGTGTTGTTGCTGCATATATGTACCGTGTTCACCGTGTTCTGTGTTGTTCTTTGGCATTCTATGCAATTACGAAGAATGTGTGTCCGATCGTGTTGCATTATATTACAAACACCATACATTTTATATTGACAACTAATTGAAACACAGACTTTGAATAAACTATCAGTTACATTAAAATGCACGCACGCACGTATGCACGCACGCACGCACACACACATACTTACTACACAATCCAAACTACAATATTTACTGGATAAAATATACTTACTCTTACGTACTCGGATGGCAGACAGCAATCGAAGCCATCCGGTTCTATCTGCAGTCATTATTTCCAAGTCTTCTGTCTTGAATTTTTGGGATTGTGCTTTTTTCACGATGATTTTTCAGTACAAAAATAGGTTTCTTTTGGGCGTCCTCTTTTCTAGATCTAAATGTAAAGAATATGTAATAGATGATTTTTTCTTCCAACATGTTATACTCCCCACAAGGGGGCAATTAGGAAACAATCGAACACTCTTGATTTAGTTTTAACCAATGAAAAAGGTATGGTGGATGATATAGTGTATGAAAGTGCACTTAATAAGAGTGGTCACTGTGTCCTTGTTATTGTTACATTAAGGTGTTATGCAGAACTAGCAAATCATACAATATTATTATGACCAAGGGGATTATAAAGGTATGAAGACTAAACTGAACCACGCAGACTGGGGTGAGATACTTGGCACTAGCACTATAAATGACCAATGGTCTCAAGTCTCAAGTAGTTATACTCCAAACAGCCCAATCTTGAGCTAATGCAGGAGTTTGGACCAACGGCTTTTAGTGGCTCTTCCGAAAGACACGGGCAAAGTGGGGTGAACGAAATTGCCCAAGCTTTGAAACGGCAGAGGTGGAATCGAACCACCGTCTTCCCGATTGACAGGCGGGTGCTCTAACCATTAGGCCACTGCTCCCCATGGTTTTGTTCGATAGAATATATTAAAAAGATACAGGATGAATTCATGAGTAATATTGACAGACAAAAACGGAAAGTATCCCTAGACAAGGAATCAGTCAAGAAAATTAAGAAGAAGTACACTTTATGGAAGCGTCACATGGAGACAAGAGAAGGCAACTACTATACTGAATATAGTAGGGATAGAAATTAAGTGCGTAAATTAACGAGGAGGATGCAGAAGTAATTTGAGCTTAAGCTAGCAACAGAGGCTACATCGAACCCTAAAGCAGTATGGAAATATATTAACTCTAAAACCAAGAATCTGGAAGGTGTTTCAGACTTGAACATATATCTTAATGATCTAGACTAAATCTAGACTTACACATTTTGATAGGCAAAAGGCAGATGTCTTGGGACACTTTTTCAAGTGTGTTTACTGTACAGCCAGATGGTAAAATCCTTCATATTCCACCAGTGGAGTCAAGACACAACATAAAAGAATTGGCTATTAATGAGGAACTGATAATCTTAATGTGTAGGTAGTAGTATTAGGACCAGATGGTTTTCACCTAGGGTGAACGTACACCATCTGGTCGGTTGTTAAAATAATTACCTAATCATTTTGTATATCACTAGCTAGGCTATTCAATAATTCACTTGCTGTGGGTGAACTACCAAAGGAACGGAAACAGGGAAGGATATCTGCTATATTTAAGAAGGGTAGTCGAAAACAGGCGAAACTAGCAATGCAGTCAGCGACACGCAGCCCATGAACAGGCACCGGAAAACACCGGAAGCTAAATGCGAGAACTTCACACAGTGAAGTGGTGATGATCAAGGAATAAACAGAACGATGACGTCACAACAACGACGGAAAGAAGCGACTGTATGTCTCCGTCATTGACTGTACTTGGGTGGAACTCGACGCCGGTTTGGCGAACGTTGTTTTCAGCCTTTACGACACTGATCGCCAATGATGATGTTTTTCTTGCAAATATTAAGTATATGTTGTTAGCTTGTTCCAGATCCCGCCAATGAGAATGATCTGTGTCACGATGTAGAAGTTGAGAAAGATCTGTGTCACGATGTAGAAGTTACAAGGCCCCGATCCTTTCAAAAAGCACCCCTGGAGATTACTAGACAGTTTAATTATGGCAGTACAATTTACTGAGTGCCCCATCCATGCCTCGCGTCCTGCCTACCGGCCCGCCTCGCGTCCTGCATACCGGCCCGACTCGCGTCCAGCAAAAACACAAAGCTACGACAGTCCCGTGTATAGAGGCTACGACAGTCCCGTGTATAGAGGCTACGACAGTCCCGTGTATAGAAGCTTCGACAGTACCGTGTATAGAGGCTACGACAACCCCGTGTATAGAGGCTACGACAGTCCCGTGTATAGAGGCTACGACAGCCCCGTGTATAGAGGCTACGACAGTCCCGTGTATAGAGGCTTCGACATTCCCGTGTATATAGGCTACGAGTCCCGTGTATAGAGGCTACGACAGTCCCATGTATAGAGGCTTCGACAGTCCCGTGTATAGAGGCTACAACAGTCCCGTGTATAGAGGCTTCGACAGTCCCGTGTATAGAGGCTACGAGTCCCGTGTATAGAGGCTACGACAGTCCCGTGTATAGAGGCTACGACAGCCCCGTGTACAGAGGCTACGACAGTCCCGTGTATAGAGGCTTCGACATTCCCGTGTATAGAGGCTACGACAGTCCCGTGTATAGAGGCTTCGACAGTCCCGTGTATAGAGGCTTCGACAGTCCCGTGTATAGAGGCTACGACAGTCCCGTGTATAGAGGCTTCGACAGTCCCGTGTATAGAGGCTACGAGTCCCGTGTATAGAGGCTTCGACAGTCCCGTGTATAGAGGCTTCGACAGTCCCGTTGTATAGAGGCTACGAGTCCCGTGTATAGAGGCTACGACAGTCCCGTGTATAGAGGCTTCGACAGTCCCGTGTATAGAGGCTACGAGTCCCGTGTATAGAGGCTTCGACAGTCCCGTGTATAGAGGCTACGACAGTCCCGTGTATAGAGGCTTCGACAGTCCGGTGTATAGAGGCTACGACAGTCCCGTGTATAGAAGCTTCGACAGTCCCGTGTATAGAGGCTTCGATAGTCCCGTGTATAGAGGCTACGACAGTCCCGTGTATAGAGGCTTCGACAGTCCCGTGTATAGAGGCTTCGACAGTCCCGTTGTATAGAGGCTACGAGTCCCGTGTATAGAGGCTACGACAGTCCCGTGTATAGAGGCTTCGACAGTCCCGTGTATAGAGGCTACGAGTCCCGTGTATAGAGGCTTCGACAGTCCCGTGTATAGAGGCTACGACAGTCCCGTGTATAGAGGCTTCGACAGTCCGGTGTATAGAGGCTACGACAGTCCCGTGTATAGGGGCTACGACAGTCCCGTGTATAGAGGCTACGACAGTCCCGTGTATTGAGGCTACGACAGTCCCGTGTTGTTGACTGAATCCTTTCTAAAAAATTTTTCAAAGTTTCCCCATTGTTCAAAGTAACCCCGGCTTACGGCATTTCCTAGAAACGCTCTTTGATTTTTGGGCGCGGTGTGTCTGGTTTCTAAAAACACGTCGACCAAGACAGCAAGCGTGACGAAGTACAAATGATTTGGCTCCTATGTTAGATATACTATACGCCCGGGGTAGAAGTAACACCGCCTCTAGCTCGCGAGGATGAGCAATTCAACTAATCGACCTTGACCTGATGCCTAATGGTGTCACTCTTGCTTGCGGGTTCGACGCTGCATGATGCTTCGTCTAGGTGGTCGAATGTGCGTGTACATGGTCGAAATATCGTTGGTCGAAATCTGCACGCTAAACCAGCGCTTGTGCATGTCGTTAACGTTTGAAATCGCTATAAACGTAGAGTGAAAGATATACGGATAAAAAGTCTTAATGCAATATAATTCTTCGAAAAACGCAAAGCGCCACCAAATGGCGGATTTTCAAACCATTCGATATAACCTTTCTAATTTTCACGACGAGTGGTGCTCCGATCACCGGCCAAATCTAAAAAAGCGGAAGGTTTTCAAAACTTTGAGGAAAGACGGAACATTTTCTCAAAAACCGGAAATAGCTAGGGTTTTCCTACCATTGTAGAACGCGTGACAGAATGTGGTTTAACAACTCTAGAGACAAGGAGGTTAAGAGGAGGTCAGATTGAAGTTTTTAAGATCAAGAATGGGTATGAAAATATTGATAGAAATATGTTTTTTCTCTCAAGAAAGGTAGCAGAACTAGAGGGCATGAGGTAAAGTTAGTAAAGGATCAGTGTAGATTGGATATCAGGAAGTACTCATTCTCACAGAGGGCAGTAAATGAATGGAACAAATTATCTACGGATTGTATAACTGTTAGCAACGTGAATATGTTTAATAACAAGTTAGACACATATCTCAGGAGGGCGGGTTACACGTAGACGAACACTGATGGACTCTCGATAAGCAAGCAATGGCTTCCTTGTCCACTTGCCATCTGGGCCTTTGGTTTGGATGGCAATTCTTGTTAAATATTGTCTCCTTCTTAATGCTGACTGCTGTTGACAATATTGACTGCTGTTGACAATGCTGAAAGGTCGCTGTATAAAGTTGTCATGGTTACATTATGTTCCCGCCATCTGACATTGTTTTAATTGTTTTATTATAGACGCGCTGCAGAAGCTTTGATGTAGGAAGGAAACTCTTTCAGACTTACGAAGGTCAGCGAGGCTTTGTTTCCGCACCTTGGCTACGTAGCAACTACACAAGATGGCCACATCATTGTTCTCTCGTCGCTGTAATCTTTGACGTAATCGTGACGTCATCGTGCCCCGTGCTCCTATCCGTTTACAGCGCACAATAAAACAGTTACTGCATGTGCTGCCCTCTTGTGAATAATCTGTACATAAAACCACTCCATAAACAATTAATATAAATTATCCCACAAAAATAATGAATTGTTAACACACATAGATATTTACATAAATAATGAATTATTTCCGTAGAGTAGGCACAGAGTAGAGCATAAATTTGAACGCGCGTAAACGTCGGCCTGTTTGTGTGTTTGAGTTACAGCTGCGTCTACATAATTTTGGGTACTTGTGATCATAAACAGTGATATCGAAGAGACAAACCAAGAGACTGTATACTGTATTTGATATCGAGGAAACTCCAATCGAGGCGATCAACATTATAATGGGTGGCATTAAAAAAGTTGACTCAGACAACACAGGCAAAGAAGATATGACATTGAATCGAAGACATGAATGAAAACTGTTCACTGTTTTATGTGCGTTTGATAACTACGTTATTGGAAGTGGTGTCTTCCAACACAAAACAGCGCACAAAACAACATTGGTCTCACCAGATGGGATATCTTAATCCAATTAGGCATATAATCTTCATCTGGAAATGGGTGTAGTATAATATCATAGAATGCCCAATCATAAAATTATTCAAATATATTATCCGGGTACGGATATATATTTCCGCATAATACGTTACAAATCATACCAAACTATATGGAACTGGGAATCTGTCGAAAGGTATTTCAATTCTCTATACAAATATCATGAAAGCAGAAAGTATATGTGTTCCAAGCGTCGTAATTAAGTTATATAATTGGAAACCTGGAACCATATTAAGTTTGGTATTGGTGGAAAGGTATATGTTTATTTTGTATGTTGAAGTTTCCCTCATTCTCTTGGGTATATAGCATGGAAAAGAGGATAAAGAATCACATGCAGGCAAGCACAAATACGCGCACGCACCCATGCATGCACGTACACGCTTGGGTGCGTGCATGCGGGTGTTTCTCGATTGATTTTACCTTGTGTGTGCGTGCGTGCGTGCGTTATTAAGAATACGCGATTATACTGTTTACAATCGCAATTTGTGAGAATAACTGGGTGAGAAGAATTGTGGGGGTGAAAAGAATAGACAAGTGAAGAATGGAGGAGCTGAGGGGGGTAGCTGGTGTGTGTGTGAGAGAGAGAGAGAGAGAGGGAGGGAGGGAGGGAGGGAGGGAGGGAGGGAGGGAGTTCAGCATTAGCTCTGTCTTTGTAAAATATAGATGGTATCCGCTAGGTGAACAAACATAGCCAATTTGTCGTCGTCGTCGTTGTTGTTTTCCTCTTTATCCCTGTAGTGCGAGGTGAGGCTAGCGCCGATATCGTTCGTCGGTTTTCCCCCCTTCTTCTTCGTCACGAGTCACTGCCGTCTCCACTAGTTTTCTCCACTCCCCATCCCTCGCCCTTATTCTTTATTCCCCTCCCACTACCGCCACATTTCTCTTCACTCAGTCCACCCATCTCAGTCTCGGTCTTCCTCTTCTCCTCTTACCCTCTATCCTACATCCGCTCTCTTCGTCAACCGTCCCCTTCCATTCGTTCCACGTGTCCAACCCAGTTTACCTGGCTCCTCTCCAGCTTCCTCGTGACTCTCTCATCAACTTCTTCCCCAGCTCCTCCATTCTTCACTTGTCTATTCTTCTCACCCAGTTATTATCGCAAATTGCGATTGTAAATAGTATTTAATAACGCACGCACGCATGCACACACGCTTGTGCGTGCGTGCGCGCACGCATTTGTGCATGCGTGCGTGCGTTCATGCTTTTTATCCATGCTATATACCCTTGAGAATGAGGGGACGCATCACTTCCCAAACAACTGAATTTCACATGTAATTTTCATAAGCTTCATTAAAACATTGTGGCGTAAATTCCCTAGGTGGGATCCCTGTCTGTCCTGCGGACTAAATTGTGGAATAATTTCCATAAGATAGTTCAGGTATGTCATAATGACGTCATTCATGCATAATTATATAATGATTGTCAAATACCTTTCCATTTATACCTCATTTACAATGGTGGGCAGGTGTTTTTTTTTAAATGCACTACTTTCTACCCCGCCCCCCCCCCCGCCGTCCTTACTTTCTTTCAAACCTTACCAATGACGTTGGTTGTATTGAACCACAAAATAAAATAAACGAATGCAGCAATTCCTGGTGGCAAACAACTGAATTTCACATTTCACATATATATCACATAGGCTAAAACCAGTGCGGTTTAAATTCGCTAGGGGATGGTTTCCCTGTCTGACCCGTGGACTATTCATTCTTCGAGACAGGAAGCTGCACACGTCACCTGAAACTAAGTAACTCGGTGACGCACTGTCTACGCAGAATGAGACGCGGTGAGCTAATTGTAATGCCCATGTGTAAAAAAACGTTCAACAGAGCAGTGCTAATTAGTAATGATGACGCAGAATTGTGTGGCAATTGATGCTAACTTATCTTACAATTCCATCACAGAGCCAAGTCTAGACAAGTCTAGCTGCCGCTATCAGTTAGCACGCATCCACGGTGTATCCATTGTTTTCTTTGCATCATAACATTTAATGAAGGTGTCGTTTCCGTACTGCAGTGTTTTCATTATATATACGCACGCACGCACGCACGCACGCACGCACGCACGCACGCACGCACGCACACATATTTGTGTAGCAACTGGATATTTGTGTAGCAATATATATATATATATATATATATATATATATATATATATATATATATATATATATATATATATATATATATATATATATATATATATATATATATATATATATATATATATATAGATATATATATATATATATTGTGATTTTATTTTATGTACGAAATGCTAAAGTTGGTGTTCTAATGAATAAGTTTAAAGCGCTTTGAGCAGTCCTACTGACTGGATATCACGCAGTATATTAACTTCCTTCTGGGACTCGTGAATACGCCAGGACGTAATGTGACGTTATACCTATTGTGCTAAAAATAACATAATCATCATATGCGGTCCCTCGGGACGCGGATGATGTCTGCCAAGGGTCAATCGTGGGTAATGAGGTGTCTCAGGGGCCCGATTCTTGATCTGCAGATCTTAAAAGTTACAGTTAGAACGATGGGGGCAGGTGGTTTCTGTGTGGGAGCTTCTCTCCTCCTTTCTTCTCTGCGTCTAATAATTACCTGCATCAGTAAGGAAAATAAACAGAGTCCAAATGGAAATAACCATTTAGAAACCTTTTGTTACATCAGGCCTAAACCTTGGTTAATTTTATTGTCTTCCTACGCGTGTCACGGGAGTATAGGTATATTTACAACGCTCGCCAATCTTTCATGCGTCTTTCAAATTATCCATAAGGTGGCGCCACATACAACGACCACTTCACTAAAGGCCTGTACAACATGTTTATAAAACAATTCCGATAGCTTAATTTGACGTGTTTCTTTCAAGACATTTTCTTTTGGTTTTTCAAGGGACCAAATTGGTCAATACGTGCTGATATGAAAGTTTCAGAGTGGTGTAGGATTGCAACTTCAAATGGTATTGGAACTGGACTTCTGTTAATTTGAGGTATTTTGTAGCGAGTAGAGTATATTTTTTCCTAGCTGTGTTAAATTGTATACACCCTGCATATTATATAGTATATTTGTTAATATCAATATGATTTATTATTAAACATTTGTCTCAGATTATTGTACATAGAGTTGATAGATATAAAACGAAATACTAATATTTACAAATACAATAAAATACATTAAAATGTTGCAACTGCAAGCAAATCAAGTTTGCAATGCCTTCTTCCACATCATATACCTTTGCGAGAGAGACGTAGGCGCTAACGGCTTCTCAACATTCCCGACCACCAAGACCATGTACCTGTCTTCTTCTTTTCTTCTTCTTGCCTCTCTTCAAGGCTCATAAACTCGGCGTGTGTGTGTGTGTGTGTGTGTGTGTGTGTGTGTGTGTGTGTGTGTGTGTGTGTGTGTATGTGTGTGCAGGCGCGCGTGCGTGCGCGCGTGCTTACGTGCGTGCGCACGTGTGTGTATATTGTACGACGTAAAAGCAGACTTGCAACAACATTTAATAAAATAAGGAATGCTTCGATTGTATTATTTTTCATGCAAGCAAAACTACGTACTGGTTTATAATAAATGTTGACAATATTGTCCGCTATTACGTGGTTTTATGGGGTGCTCTGATTGGCGTATGTGTCTCCCTTTGGGGTACGCATACTGCAGTTTGAATGAATGAATGAATGAATGAATGATCATATAGGCCTACTTTTATTTCAGACTCAACATGTCATTGCGATCCATAATAAATTATGCGTTTAAAGAGAAACTATATATATATAACAGATAATGCGAAACTCCCTTTTTAGGAAAATTTGTTTTAACTGTTATATTTTCATAAATCATCCCACAAATCCCCGGCCGAGTATATACGTCCGACCCCCCCCCCTCAAAACCCTGAGGACGGCTCTGCATTTATCACGACTCAGCGCAAGAATCGATCTCGAAGGTCTGGACGCCCACAAAAAGTTAGTACAAAATAAATTATTTATATATTAAGATGTCACTGTGTCTCTTTCTGGGTGTTTCACTGGTGTATAATACATCATAACATGTACGTACTCTCCATTGTGACAATGAACACTGTCAAGTATGTTGCTTCCATAAGTTATTCATCGTCTATGATGGACAAAATGGGTCGGAGCTTGATCGTCGTGCGTGTTCGTTCTTAATCCTAGGCAAACTACGTGAACTTCATATCAGGGGCAGTCTACAATTAATTTAAATATAGAATAACGTTACATGTACATTAATCCTAGGCTTTTAATAATGAATGATTCATCATACTGAGTTCCAGCAAGCTGTTGCTTTTCCGTGTTGGTGTCGTAGGCAGTACGTAAAACACTACTTCGTTTAATCGGCTGGGACAGGGCATTCAATCAAGTTCATTCATTTGAATTGTCTTCAGTGAGTAAGTTTATGAATATCTTCCTGTTGTTAATGCACTGCCGCGTAGTCGAAACTCCAGAACCTTCGTTTATTGCACCAGGTGTTCACATTATAAACAGCGAAGCTGCGCTGACTGTAAACAATAGTGAATGCTGGCTTGCTGAGTGCGGATTGAGTGGGCGGTGTTACCGCCCATGACAGAGAACCGAACGCTGCAATGCGCTCTGTCTCAGCCCCAAGCCATCTCGGCCTCATTACTTGGTGTGATGTCACGATTTATGGCACTCGCGGAGGAAATGATCACATGATCACACTAGCCTGTGATTGGTTAGTGCCACCAGACTGATTTACATAAGAAATATCAATGTAGAATATTCAGCTGGATATATGTTCTCTTATTTCAGGTTTATTTTTGAAAATGACACCTGCTTCTATGTCATCATATTGTTTGCTAAGAGTAAACTTAAAGACACATGAACTCGTATGTGGAACGAAAGGGCGTAAATTCGCCAATGTATACTTCAAAAGTCATTTGCATAATAAAGTTGTACCAGCAATTCCTACGCCAATGCTTAAGCTTTCCTTTGTGGTAAAATGTAGCGTAACTATTTAACATATATTTTACTACAAATATGTAAACTTATGTGAAATACAATGGTTAAACTAGAACTGCCTTAATATACCATTTACGACGACAAATGCTACTGATATGTCGCACTCTTTTTCCGGTGGCGGATGAACCAAACTGGCATGACGCCTAACCATTTCCTGTCTTCGATAACGTAGGAAAGTAGAAAGTCTCTATTTCTAATGGAAATTACGGAATATAGATAGGAAAATACAACCAAAAATGATGTCAACATGACAGAAGAGACAAGCGCGATCGAGTGAGTATTACAGTTTCTATCGAGGTGTTATTCGCTGGCGTTCAGCGGTTGGTTTTATGCGCCGCTGTTGGGTTGATCGTCCCGGGTCCCATCACCCGGATCATATGCTGGACCTGAAATTATCCCAATTTTGCATCAGTTTTCTACAGTTCCTCGTTTGAAAGTAATTTTGGCTGGTCGGATCGATGTCCCAGAAACACCGCCGTTTGCCGTTTCGGCACTGGGGCGTTTGTGTGACGATCCAGTTAGGCGTTGTGTAGACGATATAACTTGCAATGAATCGGTAGCATAAGCATGGTCGCGGGCAGTCGAGAGAATTAATGAGTTGGTTGAGCTTGGCCGCGGCACTCCGTTTTCATTCATAATAATCCTCCCGTACTTTGACCAATCTCACGACACATTATACATGTGAAAGTATGAATACCCCCCTCGTTGATCATGCTTGGGAGTAGTAATATGTAGTTATTTTGACATATGCCTCGGCTCGAGTCGGTGCATGGACGACCATCCGCTCTACCAAACAAACGAAGCCCGAATTTTTGTCGTTTTGACCGGCTGATTTATCCAAGAAACCAGCTCGACTTGTTGATATTGTAGGGGCTGATTACGGTTAGAAGCCATTTGCAGCCAAGGCCAAGCAGACCCGTTTTCATAATATGTTAATAACGTGGTTCATTCATGACGAACTCATTAATGTGGCCTACTTTTGATTCATGTAGCATGCTGTGTAATATAGGCTCGTGTTAATTGGTACATATTCATTCAGAAGGCTTCAGAATCATTGAGTAAATTTTTGCTTTAGGATGAATATGAGCATACGCGGTTGTGTGAGCATGGTTTGGTTTTGGTAATTGTTACCTAAATATTTACAAACAAAGGGTATAATATATGCCTTCATATTTTAGAATGTCCAACCATGTTTTTGAGACTAACAAATTAGCATCTATGACAGCAGCATCAATTATTCATGATCAGTTTATATTTAGCAACTCTGTCTCTGTTGCTTATTACATATGCTGATCCTCTATGATGGCACCAACATTAGTCTTTTTTATAGGTCACTGGTTTAGTAGGCTGTGCAATTATTGCTGTGAACCTGATTAGTTAAGCATATTTTAAGCAACTTATTATCGTATAAACTTTATTACTAAAATCACTGAAAAAACATTTCCGCATATCATGATTTTACAAGATCATTGTTCCATGTGGATTGTTTGTATCAAGTTCCCTTATTTTTACTAGTGATAGCATGTGAACTGTCCCACTGTTATGGATAGTTTATCTATTATTGTATTATGCCTAAACAAAAAAATTTGTGTTTCTGGTAACAGGCCCAAAAAACTGCCTAAACTGCTCTAATTGACTCTCACCTCGATACAAATACCAGCCACAATGATTACTGCAATCAAGTTTCTCCCCCCTCCCCCCTCCCCAACATTCAATGCTTGCAACACCTATGTCGCAATAGAACTACACTAGTAAGTAGTGGGCAAAAAAAGTTTGTTTCCGGTAACCCGACCCTACCTAGAAAAACGGGCTGACCCTAATCTTTTTATTTGATATTTCAATCAATGTTCGTTTTGTTACATTTAGTTAAAACTAATAAAACAATCTGCGAGTAAATATATATATATATATATATATATATATATATATTAATCCTTAAGAAATATTGCATTTCTGTACCACACCTGTGACGTAGAGCTCTCAATTTGCAGAAAAAATTGGGAGGGGAGTAAAGTATACTCCAGTGCCCTTTCGAAACTATTGTGTCCCTCCCGGTGTACACGCCTATGTGTAGTTACTTTGTGGTGATAATTTTATCATGTGTTTGCAGAATTGTTCAAAATAATGGGGTAACTCTGGTTGCCATTACATAATGTGAGTATTCAATTTACTGAAACATTAACTAGTATTACGTGATCTGATTACTTAGCTACTTATGATACAAACCTGGCATTTGTGTGCTACATGGTGAATACAATACTTATAATGATGGTTGGTTTTGCTTTTTTATTCATGTATAATACTGTTTATGCTGGGCACTGATAAGATCTTATTCAACAAATCACATGAGGGTTGCCAGCTTTCAAGAAGGCAGGGGGGGTTGATAGTGACCACAGAAGTTACAAGATTTTATAGTGACATTAAATTGACAGATATTTACTGCTTACCGACATTATTCGCAATGCTTCAAACCAGACCTGGGGCGAATCCGATTCCGGAATCAGAGTCGGAATCGTTTTGAGTTAATTTAGTGGAATCGGAATCTGAGTAGGAATCATTTGGAGTGGAATCGGAGTCGGAATCATTTGGTGTGGAGTTGTAATCGGACTCACATTTAGTGGAATCGGAATCGTCATGAATGTCACTACTAGTGTTTGCACAGAAAAGCTACAGGTCCTTCCACATGGGCCATGGCTAATTGCAGTTTACTTTTATTGGTATCTCACTGCTCACTGGCCAGTCACTGCTAATGTTTGCTCAGTAAAGCCACAGATCCTTTTGAAGGATTAAATCCTTTGGTTTTATTGGCAGTTTATCAGAAGAATCTTCATCTGCCTGGTTCAGATCTGGCCTGGTCATACCTAGTCCATGGCTAATTGCAATTAACTTTTTTGTGATTTCTCACTGCTAGTGTTTGCACAGAATCATACAAACCCTTCTAAAGGACTAAATCAAAAGTTGTGCTGGAGTCAGAATCGGAATCAAAAGTTGTACTGGAGTCGGAATCGGATTCGGAATCGAACTGAGACAACTAGAGTCGGAATCACAAAAGTCAGCTGGAACCGAGACAACCTGAGTCAGAATCAGAATCAAAAAGGTCTGCTGGAGTCGGAATCAGAGTCGGAATCGTTGAAGCGGAATCGAACCCAGGTCTGCCTCAAACACTAAAATTCACCTTTGCAGATCCAGTGTTAGAGTGCAGATGATTAACAGTGGCATCCTAAAATGGCATCTAATGACATTGAATTACTGGATTTGCTGGCACAGTGCTTACAATAGCTTTTTAGCAATTGATAGAGAGACATGTGATCATTGATATTGCATTGTAAAATAAGTAAAATATCCTAATGAAGCTTTTTACGATGAATTATTAACTCCCTGCAACATTATTGCATATAAATATCACCATTTGTTCCATGAATAATGCAGATAACAGTGTAGTTCATGCAACTCTTCAAAGTTAAATTCAAGAATGTTTATTTGAGCAAATCAGTTTCTAATACAATCAGTGTTTTCACAGATCCCCGAATGTTCTTGAATTTGACTTTGTGACTCAAGCACCCTTAAATGTTCTTGAATTCATGGCAGTGTTCTTGAATGTTCTTGAAAACATATTTTATGTGTTGCTACGTGAATGCACTGACTATCAATGATTGCTTCAATTATTTTTAATAAGTCTTTAATTTGCCGTAGAGAATTTTCCGGACAAAACCGCTGCAAAGCTATAATTAATTAATTAAACAAAGTTTGGCCAGATGTCGCCATGTGCGCACATGAACCAGTCAAATGAGCTCTTTCTCTGATGGCCTGGGAGGCAGCCATTTTATTTAGTTTTTGTTACAAGTTGTCCAATTAATGATTGATGATTGCCATGTCGAGAGCTGAAATCGATTGTTATGTGGGACATGAGCGGTTATTGGACGATGAATATAAAAATTGCGTCGCGAAAAATCACAGTGGCGACCAGAAGTTACTTCAAGTTAGCGCAATTCAAGGTGTGTACTGATTGCGACAAAATTTAAAGCCATTTTGTAATTTCAAAAACATCTGAAGAAACTTGGTCAAGGGATCGATATTCTAAATAACTAACTCGTTATTTCATCAATTGAGTGCAAATGGTTAGAAAAGTTGTTTTTAGTGAAATATTTACTAAGTAGAAGTTCCATTACACGAAATCGTTATGCCATTGCGTTTGCTGCAGCTTCACCATTTAGGCTAAATTTAGACATCCTAATTCATTGCCAGGCGTTGCTTATTACTATTAACAAAACTGTACATATGCTGAAACTTCAGCCACTCAGAACTCCAAACACCTATTCGAATACAGGTGATAAATGCTCTAGTTTGTACAATATTTAAAATAAACAAATTATTATAAGTAAAACAAAAAGGGGTCGGTGACTCCTATTAAGACAAATTTGTCGTTTTATTCCATGTGCAACTGCATGTGCAATATTCAAAGCGGTTAAGTGCATCTGAATACACTTTTGTCATTGTCATATCAATAGCTGTGGTAGTGAACTATTCATTTCTCTTTGCATACTACTTCGTCGTTGTTACCGATAGCTGTAGATGTAGGTGTTGTGATTAATGTAGTTATTGAGGCCACTGGTTTGGTCACAAACTTTGCATACTAATCATCAATTCATCATGGAAACGTTTTGAAACAAATTTAGGTTTTTGAATTTTTTTTTAACATACTACCCTACCTTGTGAATGTCCTAAGATTCTTCTTCACGAATCACCCCTAACAAGTGATGTTTTTTTCTTTCTTGGAAAGAACATTGTACTATAGTTATTATGTGCTAGAAAATATGTTCACACCCAGTCACCCACTGGTATGTTATGTGTATGTTCCCATTATTACCCCTCTGTCCATTTCCAGGAATGAGCAACTCTAGTCTGAAATATTTGGATTGAAGTGCATCTAATATTGCAAACCATAGGCAATTCGCTTCACAATTAAATTGTTAATTACAGTTGGCGCCATTGGATAATTACAAACGGTAAAATGAAACGACCCGCAACAGAGGCAGGTGAGAGGTGACATTGGATTTTTGGCTAATAACATGGGTATGAAACTAGGTCACCCAGGTCAAGTGCTCTGGTTAACTTAAGCTTGACTGGAAATAGAGATGTCCAGTGATATTCCAGTAGGGATTGGTGACATTAAACGCTGCTCTCATGTTTCTCTTTGTTTAAGGCCAAGGTCCATGTTAGATTGTTACATTTAGGATTTGAATTTGTTGACCCAAAATAAATAACATTTCCGTTCACTGAAAACCATTCACATTGTTCAGGTCATTTGCATTTAGATTTAGAAAAAGTCATAAATGACAGGCTTGCTTTAATTCAGTTGGGATTTCAAAAACTTACACAATTAGTCGATTACCCAGTCAGGCTTAAGCATGCCAATGAGGTTTTTCCAATAATTTGATGGAGCATATTGTTAATATCCAGTGTGTATATTTATGGAACTTAAAATGGTGATTTGATCCATAAATTGTTTTTTTGAAGCTTCTTGCATTTTAAAATTTAATAACTTTGTTCACTAATTAATAAATTATGTAAATACAGCTAGATCTAATGTCTGAAATAAATGGTGGACATCTGTGTTTTCAAATGAATCCCCTCACTTTATCCAATGGCGAACTTTATTTATACGATCAAGTATTTCATTTGTTTTTGGTATTATGCAGAAACCAGAAGATAAAACATAGAACATTTGTTTTCACAATGGGACCAAAATTAATGCATCTTTATGCCACAAAAATTTATTGATGATTAAATACTTGCACAGTAAGATTTAATACATCATAGTTCCTTATTTACAGACATGATGGTAAACGTTAGGTGCACGTGTTGCCCTTTGAAAATCTTGATTTTCATCGGTTTTGTTCACGGTATCTCGAACATTTTTATTTCTATATTTGTCATGATAAAATATGGTGTGACCTGAAACATAACCGTCAGAATTTGATAATGTTTTCAGTGGTGCAAAGCTAACACATATAGCATGGGATCATTTGTCAAATGTCAGTCACAAGGTAGAAAGTTTTAACAAACTTACTATTTTGTCTTTGCAAATTGTGATCAAATGTCAACATTTTATTAATATATCATTTTACATGCATGTGGAGAAATTACTACTCTTCAAAATAAACACAACTTGTAATTGTCAATATTGAATAGTTTTTTCTACAGATTTTTGAACACAAGGAGGTAAAATCGTTCGAAATTTGCCAGAAATCCTGGGAACAGGGGAGCATGTTTTAATAAAATCCTGGGGCCTAATGGGTTAATAACTGCAGGTAATATATTAGACCAGGCACTGACAGTGGATTTTAGTTTTGTATGTTACACGTTTTTAGGTTTAGATTGATGCCGAAATGTAGTTGTGAGTAGAACTGCAGAGATCACACTTAGTGACCTCCATACTTCATACCTACCTGACACTGTGGTATCATGTTTATGCTCAAATATATTGTGTTTATTTGATTCTCAGCCCCACTTCCTCTGACTGGTTGTCAATGTTAGTATTATATTTAGACTGGTGTCAGATTTGGTATGAAACCCAAACATGTCCCAGTTGAGGGTTCTAGACCTTGTCCTTGTAGCTAAACTTACCCTAGTTTTACATGATGTCTATTTTGAGAAAATATAATTTAAAATGCTAACAGAATTAATGTTACCAAAATTTGACTTTGTGATATAAAATATGGGCATATTTCATCCAGGATATCCTGTTTAGAAGTTTGTGGGCTTCAAGCACATGATGCTAGGCGTACATTGCTAAACGTTTGTTGCCAGTCACATCTTTATTGGAAGTCGTGACTGGGTCAGAGCACGTTACGTAACATTTGCTGTTTCAATTAATTTTTTTAATCAGTTCAACAACTGTTACACTGGCGAAATCAACTCGCGATTTGAGTTTTGTTGAGTTGCGGTTCGTTTTAAATCAAATAAAAACGACTCCCAAAAAAAATTGGCAATGTACGCCTGGCATTAAACATATGGGATTTTTTATTTAGTTGACTGGTTAACACACGAAACATTACCCTGTGTTTTCACAGTCTATAACTCTTTCCCTCTTGCATTGTAATCATCATTTATGCTACCTGAAGTAGTGTTTCTTTATGTGATAATTGTTTTACATTGGTATGGTTGGGCGCATTCCCCCTCATTTTTCATTAGTTTGGAAATTCACCAGAACAGAAATCCATATGTTGCTTCATTGTCACCCAATTGAAAAAATATTCTTTTTTTTTCGCAGCTGTATGTGCACTATAGATGAAAACAGTATTTATATCGTATCGGATTGTGGAACCTAGATTTACCTCATTATTTGGTTGTTGAAAATGATGCAGATCGAGTGGTGTTTAGTCCAGTGCTCCCTTTGCTTGGATCTAGATTAAGAAAAAAGTAAGTTATCATTGATCAGTATAACATACAGCTTGACATCACAAGTAATTAATCTAGTCTGATGTACTGTTTCATATTTATCATGGGCGCATATTTAGATTGAAAAGAATTCACCATTAGATTGTTTAGCAGGTTAGAATGTAGCAGATTGTTCAGTAGAATTAGTTTATGACAGCATTACTCCTGGGATATTCTCATCGTGTGTGTGTGCGTGCGCGTGTGTGCTTGCTTGTGTGTGTGTGTGTATGTGTTTGTGTGTATATGTGTTTGTGTGTGCATTCGTACAGGTTTGAACTTTGTGAAGCCATGTGATTATAATAACTGGACATAGCCATTCCTTTGCGAGAATGCTGTATTTCAGTTCAGGTGATTTCCTTGTGATCATTCCACCATCCACTTAAAATCATTGGACTGAACGTATAGATTTATGGTATATTTAAGTATAAATACATATTATTGTTGGTTCAACTACCTTTGCTATTTAAAGCCTATACAACAGATGTGCAATTGTTAGAGTATACACATGTAAACTAATTTGTGTTTTTCTCTGAGAGGTAAATCAGTACATGATAGTTGTTTGAGCCAGGTGTTCTTGCAATTATTGCTACTGGTCACCTGTTGTTCTGCTAAGCCCCATAGGTATTAAATGGTTTGTGGTTGATACAGGGTGATTGGCTGCTGTCTGTACGTCACATCTAGATGCAATGGCTTTGTACGTTGTGAGTCACAAAGATCCTGTTCAACCGAAGGGGCTTTGAACAACCAGCCACTAGTTGAAGCTAAACCACAACTAGTTGGTTCAACCACAACTGTCCTACAGACGTGACCATCGTGTAGGCAGTTTGCTATATATATATATATATATATATATATATATATATATATATATATATATGCATCACCTACAGGATTATAATTTTCCTTTGTTAATGCCTTGTTTGTGCAGTTAATTTGAACCCATCAGGTTCTTTGATGTTCAGATCTGTAGTGTGTGAATTATTGAAGTAATATGTGCAGTCATTTGAATGAAAGACCACATACTTTTGTTGAAATCATTGAAAGAATTGGCTCTGAATGAGTCTGATCATTAGAAAGTGACTCCAGACTCCAGCTGACATTTAGCTGTTTCGTTTCTGTGTACAATGTAATTCATGTTATATCATTTAATGCATCGGTTGTTGAGATATCCTTACTTTAATGCAAGCAATACGCAATATAAACCACAATTGAAATTCCTTGCCGACGGGAGGGAAGGAATGAGGAGGCCGTCCACCCAGTAAACAGTTAAGTGCTTATCATATTAAGATCTTTCTTTCCAGTGGAAACTGTTACATCAGTAAGCGAACGTATTGTAATTGTTTGACAGTAACCAGGTGCCTAATGTCTTTGTTATGAGCCTCATCGATTACTGTATCATCATAAGTACTTGGCAGTTGTAATGGTGGGTGTATTGGGCCATGGCATTGAGTGAGCTCATTGCATTAATTAATGTATAACTTTATTCAGCACATGACCTCATACTTCCTGATCGTGTTTAATTACAACTGCACCCAGGCCATCCTATCCTGTGGGAAAGTTTTTTCACAATAACAATTACATTCACTGTAATTGGAACATGCCCTTTAATTCTGGACTGCACGTCAGCTCGACGATTGTTTTTCCTTCTGTGGTATGAAATTTGGTGCAGGCATCATATCCTGCTAATAATAATGCCTTTTTTGTCAGGCATATTATATTCTAAAGACTAATCCTATTGTGCTTTGGTTCTATGCAAGTTAGGTTTTCATTTTTAATGTAGCAAGTGAACACATCTATTCAGTTAACGTATGTAACATTACTGTTATTACATATTTTTATCGACATTTTCTATTTAAAAAAAAATTATTTTTATATTTCTTTATGTATTTTTGTGTACAGTTTACCCCGTTGCAGCAGCTTTTTATGAAAGTGCACCATATGCATTTATTATTATTTATTTTTAGGCTTAGCTCAAAAGTGGGTCAACTATTTTGTAAACGATATTTCATTTATTATCATCCTTCCTTTTGATGAATGTTCTTTGTAGTCTGTCTGCAAGGTGATTGATCATCCTGGCGAGGTGACAGTCTATGCATAATTAATATAATTAGTGCGGGGGTGTCTTCAATTAATTATTGGATTGCCTGTGGAAATTTGTAGCACTCTCTATTCTCTATTATATGGCATACTGCATGTGAGTGGTGGCTACCTGCTTTCTCAAGTACATCTTTAGTTGTCATGTTTCGTAGAGTTGGAGAAGAAGCTAATTTCAAGTTGCCGTGGTCTGTTTTAAAATGAACGTACAGCAATTTCCATTGGTTGAACAGCTGTTTTACAGGATATTGCGATTATTAGTATTTATCACATCTTTGATGTTTAGAAAGCATGTTATTATTTTTTTCTTTTATATCTTAGTATTTCTGAAAATACATGATTTAGTGACATAGTTAAATAAATCAGTTCTACGATGTAAGGGGCTTTGCACAGATCCCCGAATGTTCTTGAATTTGACTTTGTGACTCGTGTACCCTTAAATGTTCTTGAATTTATTGCAGTGTTCTTGATTGCATGTTTTGTACTTGTGATAAATGCTTCATTTATTTTAACATATAATTTAAAAAGGTTTTAATTTGCTGTCGAGGATTTCCTGGAGAAGACTGCTGCGAAGCTAAAATAAAAAATGTAATAGTTTGGTGAGATGTTGCTGCAGCCTGTACTTGCGAACATGTACCAATCAAATGAGCTCTTTCTGCAATGGTCTGGGAGGTAGCCGCTAGTACATGTGCTGTTTATTTTATTTCGTTTTAGCTACAAGTTGTTCGATTTATGATTGATAATTGCCATGCCGAGAGCTATTGTAATGTCAGGCATGAGTGGTTATTAGACGATAAATGTTAAAATTAGGTCACGAAGGATTGCAGTAGCAATCAAAAGTTAATACGATTGAAGGTGCAAAGGTCAATGTTTTAATGCATTTTGTAATTTCACAAAAATCTTAAGAAACTTTTGCACAAGGGATCGATATTCTAAATAACTAACTCGTTATTTCATTGACAAACAAATTGTTAGAAAAGTTGTTTTTGTGAAATATTTAAGAAGTAGAAGAAGATGCAAACACGTTTTGCAGAAAGACTCCAGCGCATGAAATCGTTATGGCGTTTACATTTTGAAAAGCCCATGGGTAAAGTTATGGCATTGACGCAGGTGAGAATTTAGGCTAAATTTAATTTTAGGTATCCTAATTCATTGCCAGGCATTGCTTATTAATATTAACTAAATTAATGTTTGTAAATATGCTGTAACTTTGATAATAACCATTATTATCAAATAATTCCCATTAAAAGGCTTTAATAAAGTTGGAAGACCGCACTCTTGTATATGTCGCCAGATGGCCTGTGTGAAGTGGAAGGCACAGCCCTTTAATTCCACATCCGGGAATCTTCGAAATCCAGCATTATGCGCTCTGTAGTTGGGTCATTCTGCATCGAGACATCAGACATATCACCAGTGGCAAATGCGTTCACCGTAAATAGCTGGGAGAATGGCTGTCACATGATGTACCAAGTCATGACTTGTGAGAGCAGATCGAGCTGGACGTTGGAGGCAGAGGAGGTGGTGAGCCCCTTCAACGTGAATGTCCCGGTGGCGAAAGTTGTCGGGAATGTGGTCACCATTAAGTTCAAAGTCTAGGTCCTGAGAGTGCTGCAGGTGATTCTGATGACGATAGTAACTTGTGTTTACCAGCATCACCCAGTCGGGTGATGTTTGCTTAAAATTTAGAGCAGGAGATACAACCTGTATTGATGTCAAAGTAAGCTCACTACACTACCTGAGCAGATCTTAACATCCGAACAGTATCAACTGCATACTCGTGAAGAAGTAAAAACGAATATTGTTATCTTTATTAGAAATATAGTGTTTATTGGACTATGACAAATATTTCAATATAGTTTGTATATATATATATATATATATATATATATATATATATATATATATATATATATATATAACTCGTCACTATCTCATCGCTATAATATATTGTATTAAACATTTCACATAACCAGCTATTTATAAATCGATGTGGGCTGAGATCGACCTGGGCCGAGATAGACCTGGGCCGAGGTCGACAGATTCGATAGATGTACGAGTGGCACAAACAGTCTGTTGGAAATAAAAATTTGATTTGATATCAAATATTTTAAAAAGTTGTTTCTGAAATAATGTTCAGACACTTCAAAAATGTTCTTGAAAAAGTGCTGTTTTCTCCCCAAATGTTCTTGTGTGGGTTCTTGAAATTTAATTTTTGCTTTCAGTATGAACCCTGGATGTATATGATATAGATATCACTTGATGCTTTCTGTGTGAACTCTGGATGTATATGATATAGATATCACTTGATGCTTTCTGTGTGAACTCTGGATGTATATGTTATAGATATCACTTTATGCTTTCTATATGAACCCTGGATGTATATGATATAGATATCACTTGATGCTTTCTGTGTGAACTCTGGATGTATATGATATAGATATCACTTGATGCTTTCTGTGTGAACTCTGGACGTATATGATATAGATGTCACTTTATGACAATTAAAGACAAATGTTCACCTTTGAAGGTGAAATATAAAGTTTTTCATTGGGTGATTTGTTGGTCTGCCAACTTCCTGTTTTGTAACATTGATGATGTTAAATACACTAAAGCAATAAGATTAAAACATAACATACATTTTTGTTTAGGTGTACAGGTGTACTTGCATTTTAAATGTATGAAACCCCTAAACCCTAACTAGCTTTGTATCAGTTCTCTAATAAAACCGCTAAACCCTAACTAGCTTTGTATCAGTTCTCTAATGAAAATCGTTTAAGATGGGTTAGCCACAGCTGTATCTCATGATAGAGATATACCGCACACAAGAACTGTAGGAATCACTGTGTGCATATGATTCTTTACCTATTTTAAAGGTGATAGAAGGAGCTTACTGTCACCACATCATGGAAGTAAATAACAGCAGCTTAGCTATTTCCACGAGTGCCTTAGCACTTTAAATAATATGATAGCTTTGTTTGCACGGAAAGGAAAGAAGATTGAATCTACAAAGTAGAGCCTCATTGGAGCTGAAACTTAACATTTTAGCTAAGCCAGTTGTCATTTCTGTTGAGGGTGCATCGTTTGCCAAACATGGAAACACTTGGTGAACCCTTGGCCAAGAAGATAGTCTATCTAAGTGTGCAAAGTTGATACACTTTGAGTGGCAGGAGATAAACGGAACAAAACCACAGTGTTACAGTAACACTGCAGTTGTACATTTTATTTTGGAACAACTCGAATGGAATAAATTAGCTACAGCCGTTATGTGTCTGATAAAGTTTTCTTTAAAGTTTCACCACTTATGTAGACATTGAAGTTTTTTTAGTAGAAATGATCCTAGGCACAGTGACAGTGTACAGGGAATGCACATTTGACCAAGTAAAGCTTAGTTTTAGCAACAATAAGTTGTGAGATACATGGTCTGAGCTGTCTAGGGAAACGCTATCTGAAGTATTACTGTGTGGTGCATTGGAGCAAATTTAAATTTGTCAGACAATACTACAGTGTATACAGTTTTACAGTTTAAACCATAAATATGTCAGCTACAACCTTATGTAAGAATGCAAATATATGTTGTTGCATTATGAGAGGCCGTTTCAAACTCGGTAGGGCCATTTCATTTTTCTAAAAAAGTTAATTTGGGACATTGGTTCAGCATGACAACATGTGGTTAAATATTTCAATAAAAAAAAAATTGTTTTACATTCTAGTTTGAATCTCCAGATTGTAGAAACATTTCCAAATCGCATTTTCAATACCAGTTAGTACTGGTGTTTCATGGCTTTGTGTGCTGGGGAAACGTTAATGTTGACTACCTCCCTGGAACCCCCCAAGGAAATCTAATCACCAATCTTCCTATCGTTGGTACGGGAATCACAGTTCTGTCTTGTTTTGCATATCTCTAGTACTGAGACTGACTAGATCAATATTTCAGGTCCTGTGTCATACCCTTGCAAGAGATTTTATTATCTGCTACAATTTGCTGAATTAATATGTCATTGAGCCACTTCCAAACTTTAAGTCATGGTGACATTTAGGACAGGTGTTGTGTATGTATCAAGATACGATATCTAAATGCAATTTGATGAATTACCTGTTTCCCATCGTATCGTCAAATATCTATGTAGAACATATGAGAAACCACAGATACATTTATTTGTTAGCACTTAGTCATGTTTTTTTTGTAGCGTTATGTAACTTAGTGCAATTGCAGGCAAAAATGGCCTAAGTTTTTAAAGTGTTGAGAAAAGAGCAGTAAAGTTGAACATTGCATTTTACTGTAAACTGCTGTAGATAATAATCCAGTTATTAACGTCTACAGCAAAAATTAAATTATTGTAAATTGTTACCACTGTACATAAAAATGGTATATTTTTGTCGAGTTCTTAAAATTGTAAAAATATGGCTTCAAACTTACTGCATTTTAACTATCATAAAATGTTGTAATGAAGGAATGCATATATCAGTTTTGTTTGGCTTACATTACATATGGCCACTGATGAAATAAAAAATTATATTTACATCTTTTTGTGGTGAATTTATGCAATAATTGCAATTGTCCAAATACAGTGTTGCATTGTCAGTCATTAGAAAGGCTGACTTTGTGCTGTGTCGGATGTTCACAAAGACGTGAGGTGTGACAGGTGTGGGTTAAGCACATTAATCTACACATTTCCAACAATTCATGTGGAAACCATTCAGAACAACCTCGTAGTGAGACCACCCTTAGTACATTTACATCTACTCTGTCACACTTTCAGTGTCGTTGCAATGACCTTCTATGTAGTGCTTATAAAAAATTCCAACATTGAAGTCTGTTTTTTTCTAACAGCGGTCATCACAGATACAGAGAACTTGTGTACATGTCTGTTTGCATGCATGTGTTTGTACATGTCTGTATGCATGAGTGTGTTTATACATGTCTGTATGCATGTATGTGTTTATACATGTCTGTATGCATGAGTGTGTTTATACATGTCTGTATGCATGCATGTGTTTGTACATGTCTGTATGCATGTATGTGTGTGAGCATGTGTTACTTACAGTAGATAATGGAGAAAGATTTTCCTAGTACTTGTCACATTCACTGTTGTAATGAAGTGGTTTCACTACAAGTGTCAATGCTGCCACTTTGTTCAGTTTTGTATGGATATAGACACTATAGTTCAGTGAGTTTATTTGTACTTGTTTATTTAAAAAATAAGGGATCGGATCCTGTGTGTGAGTGTTCATTGTTGTAATGCAAGTAGCAACATTCAATTTCAATTAAGTTCAGTATGTTTATTTCAGACTAAAAAACTGAATGAAACAGCATGTTCACACAGATGTCCATAAGACATGATTAACTAAACACATATAGATGAGGTAAAAAGCATATAAAATAAAAGTATTGCACAGTACAGCCTACCATTGGTAGACTCAATAAAAACTATTATGTACAAGTATATACAACATCTATATCCAGTGACATCGTACTCGAGATTGCCACTTTTAAGTTACTGCTCACAATCGCAATGACAAACTTGTTATCGGAAGCGTCAAGTCTCAACATAAATTTATACACAAGAATTCTAATCACCGCTTCACTGTTGGGAACAGTTTTCTACAAACATGATAGAAACACTGCAGTAGTTGAGCAACATCCAATATATATTATTATAAGTAACCTTTAGCTTATGAATACTTGCCACTGTGTAATTCCAGCTGAGCACTATACATCGGTGAACAGAAAGTTTTAAGGGGATACAGGACACGGCAACATTTTTTTTTTTAAACTGATAAATCTCACCACAAATGATTTGTATCAAGTACCTGTATTGAAACTAAGGAAATTTCATCATTAAAATTTTTGTCTTGAAATATTTAAGTGCGGGAGGGGGTAATAATGGAAAAAATAATCGTAAAAATAACAAAAGTTTAAATGAATAGAAAACTGAAACCCTTAGGCTAATTTAAAGTACTCAAATGTTTCTATCTAGGTAATGAACTATTCTAACTTTCTGTGCATGGCCATTTGCATATGTTATATAGATTTTTTTTTGAAATATTTTTTTGAAATTGTTATTTTTATCCTCAAAATTTTGACATTCAAACCCCCCCAGTATATAATCCAGATGACTGATCATTATTTCAATGCACAGGAATGTAGATATTTATGGCATTATTACTGTGTGTAAAGTTGGTATGCATCAGTTGGTTAGTTTTTGAGTTCTATTCACTTTTACCCGAAAAATAGTGATAACTGAGAAAATGGCACTCAAAGTATGAACTAAGTAATTTTAATGTGTTGCACACATTAGATCTTGCAAATAAGCATCCATATGGTAGCCATACCATCTATATACAATATCTGTATGTTTATAACAGTAATAGTTAATTAATAGTGACACAATTATATCATAGTTTACCCCTACCCCCATAATCGATAATGCAATTTATCATAGCCGATGCACCACTTCAGGCAGTTTTCACATATAATTAACAATAAATAGGTTGTGACATGATGCCTACATCAAACATGCATACTGAATGCATGTAACAGGCAATATAGATTCAGAGGGTTATTTTACCTAAGAAAGTATAATTTCATTTTTGCAAGTGTAGCATATGTGCGTCCATGTACAATCGTGACACGTCAGTAAGTTATCATCAACTAATAGTTTGTTTTCCCAAGTACTAAATGTTGCAAATAAGCAACAAAATAATAGTCTTAATATCCATGCATAATATATGAATGTCCATTAACAGTGACAATTATATCATGTCTTCCCACCCCTCCCCCATACACATATCATGTCTTCCCACCACTCCCCATACACATATCATGTCTTCCCACCCCTCCCCCATACACATATCATGTCTTCCCACCCCTCCCCCATACACATATAATGCAAAGAATCATCGAGGATGCATCAGTTCAGATAGTTTCCATATATAATTCACACTGCACAGGTTGTGACTTCAGACATCCATGAAACACGAAAATTTACTGCATATAACACACCACAGACCTGCTTGCTTCAAGTCAATATAGCCTATAGGGTATAATGTGTAGACTACAGAAACAAGTTTTATAAGAATATCCCCGTAATCATCCTAGGCACCACTTCACTGATGCATTTTATAAATGCAGCAGGCGTATGTGTGTTCATATACAATCATCATATCTTTGATGATACGTCAGTCAATCATCACTAACTCTGAAATTCTTGCTATATATAACATAGCATCCATATACGTCATATGGCACAGTGTGATGCATAACAAGTTACGTTCTGATCTGCTTCTGCAAAGTTTCATTCGCCGTCGACTACGGCTGCAAAATCGACTTTCTTCGCCGACCATCGATGTGCAGCATTGTATTCCCTCAGTCGCTTCCGTACAAGTTTCGATTTCTTCGGCGGCATCTCGATTAAACTATCTATTTCACTCAAAATATCGTTCGCTGACTAGCTGTCAAAAATTCTCCGTAGCAACAACTCCGCATAATGTTAACAGGAAACTAAACAACGTATAGCATCGTGGGATTGATTTGCCTCGTTTTGAGAAAAAACGCGTCATAAAACGGCAACAAGGATGTTCCACGTCTCGTTTTCAGAAAAAACACGTCATAAAACCGCGAGAAGGAGGCTGAACAACCCCCCGAACTTGCTTTCGGCCAGTTCTGTGTCTCATTTGCATATGTTCAATGCTAAATAAGGAGATCGTCGGGAATTTGGACCCAGTTTCAACGCGGGAAAATTCTACTTTGGAAGAAAGGGGCGTGACTACCAACATAACTGACAAATAGCCAAGAAGACGGCGGTTTTTCTGATACCAAACAAAATGGCGTACGGTGAACGATCGTGGTCGTTGTCAAGGCACAAACATGGACTACTTTTGGCGTATTTCATCGATTCACATTTTTATTGTCATTTCACATTTGATGGGCCATCTAAGTTAGTGCTAAAATAGTGACTTAGCGTTGAGTAACTGTTAAAAAACGATCTTTGTTATGAAGCAGATATATCAATCTGTCAATAAGTGAACAAAACAAAAAAATTTCCAAAAAATAATTTCTGACGTATTTCAGACTGCCGTATCAGGCCTTAAGAGAAACCAGCTTCACTTCTGTACAGCGCATATACAATTTTCTCAAGAGCAAAGTGAATGATGACTGTGTGTGTGTGTATGTGTGTATATGTGTGTATATGTATTATGTGTGCATACATATAATGTACTAATTATGTGATTTACCTGTCTATACAATTTTAGTAATTAATAGGACGCTACCTATTTAATATTGTAGACAAGGAAACAACATGACATTATAAGTATTCTACTTTAATGTTTCTCCTTTCAAACCTTTCACTTTTATTCTGTTCTATCTACTTTGCTTAATCATTTATTTGCTTGATTTGTTTGAATAAACGCTTTTGACTTGATTTGATAGTTATTGTTGAACATAAAGTTGTAAAACGTGCATTTGTTTATGAATGAATGAGTCTTTATCATAGTAGTACATAATACACAAATCACTATACATTTCAATGAATTTGAAGACAAAACAAATACACAAGTGGAACGGGAAAGAAACTAGAGCCGATGGATTTATCTGTTCTTCCTCAACCAAAAAAACCATCAACAGTTGTTTACTGGAGGGAGAAGTTTTACCATCAACAGTTGTTTACTGGAGGGAGAAGTTTTACCATCAACAGTTGTTTACTGGAGGGAGAAGTTTTACCATCAACAGTTGTTTACTGGAGGGACAAGTTTTACCATCAACAGTTGTTTACTGGAGGGAGAAGTTTTACCATCAACAGTTGTTTACTGGAGGGAGAAGTTTACCATCAACAGTTGTTTACTGGAGGGAGAAGTTTTACTGTTGACCATGTCAACATATCAGGTTTGCTGTGTGTAGATGTGACAATTTTGACATTAATCAGGCGGAAATCCGAAACACGAATGTGTCAGCTGCTAATTATAGCACTGACAAAGATTCTCTGAGAAACTCAATAGTGCTAGCTTCTGTGTTGGTCTTGTATTTGGGACAAGACCACTATTTTAATTTTTTACTTTCAATTTTTAGTTGCCTGTAAAATCATTTTTTAACAGGTATGTGGCTATATTTGAGGACTTTGACTGTCCATATAAACATTTCTAGTGGGTGACTGTCAACTTTAAATGTGTGTGCCAGTGACTGTAGGATCCCTTGCACATACAAAAGGTAATGTTCTTATATAGCGCGTTATCCAATCATTGGGACTGTGCAAAGCACTTTACACTTCAGCCCTTGGCAGACCTGTTCATTCCAATATCATCGCGACTTCTCTGGGAAGCATTCAGCCATGCTGTAATTAAGACTATTTATATATCCACCTCTGACTGTAGCCAGGTATTCGTTTTTACAGCTGAGTGAACTAAAGACATGATGTAGTTGTCTTGGATGCCATTTGATGGGGAACACCTTGTATGTTGATTTTCTGGAGAGAGAAAAATTACAGAAATTGACATATTTTGTTGAGCATGTTGATGAAATAATAAATATTAACACAGTTGAGTTTCAGAAGATTCAAAGTAAAAATTTGTGAACAGCATTAAAACGTTAACATTGTCACCTATGGGGAAATAAATAGTAGTCTGTCCCCATTTGTCTTGTTGATTTCCAAATAATTTTTCTTTGAAGACCTTGAAGGACCATCATGTGATTAGCCCATTGACCACTGACCTGAGAGTCTCTCCCTGTGGCATAACTGGGGAGACAACAGACACCTGACAATTACTGGTGACAGTTAATTACACAAAGAACGACCACGTGTGATTCTGCTCACATGTCAACGTGTCCTCTTCTCACATGAGTTTACCTGTGCGACGTCTGTGTCCTATCATGTCCTGTAATGTCGTGTCATGACAGTAGTGCCATGACATATGACAGTAGGGCCATCTCATATGACAGCAGTGCCATCTCACATGACAGCAGTGCCATCTGATGTGACAGTAGTGCCATATCATTCGACATTAGTGCCATATCATATGACAGTAGTGCCATCTCATACAACAGTAATGCCATGTAATACAACAGTAGTGCCATGTAATACAACAGTAGTGCCATGTAGTACAACAGTAGTGCCATGTCATTTCTAAGGTACGATGCATTTTCTTGGTTAGCTATTTAACTGTGTAGCATCAGGGTTGTCAGTTACACAAACTACAACATGAAAGCTTCAACATACTGACAGCATAAAGTGCAAAAACAGAATTCCTTAAAACTTACATTATTGATGGGTTGTATCGTCAAGTTCCTTGATCAGAAAGTTGAGAAATGATAATATATTTTCTTGGCTGATGTTACAACAGTTTCTAATTCTTCAGTGTTGAACAGCGGCTTGAAATGAATCTCAAGAAACTGCAGCTAAATTGTCTGTTTCTGGTGATATGACTAAGAATTTGTCACACAAACACCAAATTAATATAAAACTAATTCAACCAGTTGTGAAACAACATGTGCTCCAATACATCAAGCAATGTACATGGGAACAAATTGCGTTGCAGAACTTTTCACAAAACTTAAAAGATAAAATGTTGGAATAAACCGTGGTGTGGGTGAATATTATGATGATAATAATAATGTTTTATTTCAGGCAAAAGCCCATATATATGTACATACAATACAAGTCGTATATATATATATATATATATATATATATATATATATATATATATATATATATATATATATATATTTTACTTGTTATATATACACACAGACACACACAGACACGCATGCATGCACGCACGCACGCACGCACACACACGTTATTATATAAATATATATATATATATATATTTATTAAATGTACACACATGTATTAAAAGTGTACAGTTGATCAATCCAATGTTTAAAATTGGATTTAGATAATAAATAAAAGTGAAAATAATTCACAAAAAGTAGATTCTCAGACTTTTCTAACCAGCATAAAAAGCTAAATATTGATGAGCGAATGCATTCGTTAAAAGATTTAACATAATTAGTAGCGAACATATGACTTGCACTACAGCGGGGTGACAAGTTGTGTAGAATTCTAAAACTGTTGTTATATGCAACAGTAATGCATTTCAGACTTATTTTTATTACATCAAAGACTTGAGGTATACATTGAACCACAGTACGGATTAAATAAAGTTGTTTTAATGATACAGCTGCATAAGTGACATTTTCCGGCTAAAACATTTTGGCTAAGAAAACTGCCTTATCTTGTTTAATAACATATACAAGATGGCCCCTGAGAAGGTGATGGTAGCATTAAAAATAATTTAATAATATACAACAAAAATTTATATCTTCTTTTCAGATGTATCTAATCTCATTTCTGTTTTTCCAAGTAGGTTTCTTGTGATGGTACCATAAAAATATAAAACAAATTCTTATCTTCCTTGAAGATTTATCTAATGTTAACTTTTTTCTGATTTTCCAAGTAGTGCGTCATTACTAAAAGTATTTGTGTCTGTATTATAAGAGCATCCAATGATTGTACACAAACTATTTTTTTTTGGTGCTGACTTCTCGCTCCTGCTCATACAAAACATAACCAAATGGTAAGAAAATGCTTGCCACACCTAAACATAACCAACTGAACCAACCAGGGGAGAAAATGTATTAGATATAGTTTTATCATCACAAAAAGAATTAGTGGACAATGAGCTCAGGTTCCTGAGGATATAGGCGCCATAGAAGTCAATTATTATTATTATTATTAAAAATGCATGAACCATTGGGTAACAGTGACCACAATCAAATACATTTTGACATCAATGTAAAATCAGAAAGTAAAAATAAAAAACGTATAGGAGAAACTTCCACAAAGGTAATTATAAAGATATGAGCAAAGCTAGATTGGAATAACATGCTGATGAATAAGACCGCAATTGAAAGTTGGAATATTATAAAATATGAAATTGAAAGAATCATCGATAAATTTGTTCCCTTGATAAACCAAGGAAAACGGTCTAGAAAGAAACACTTGTCAAAAGAAGCTATTAGAAAAATAGTGTTTAAGCAAACTATGTGGAGGGTTTATAGGCGTACTAGAAAGGATGAAGACTATGCAAATTACAAAGAGGCACTTAACCTAGCTACAACTGAAATTAGAAAATCTAAAAGAACCTTTGAAAAAAAATTGGCAGGTAATATAAAAAATGACAGCAAGAGTTTGTATGCTTATGTAAACAGAAAGTTCAAGATAAGGTCGGACCACTGGAAAACAACGGGAAACATACTTTCAGATGGGTTTCAAATGGCAGTGGTCCTGAATGAGTATTTCAGCTCAGTTTTTACCACAGAAGATATCAGCTCACTTCCAGTACCATTTACTAAATTTGAGGGCAGTAAATCAGAACATTTAGGGCAGTTATTTGTAACTCTTGAAATGATAGCAACACAAATTAAGAAGATGAAAGATAATAAATCACCTGGAGTTGATGGGATACCACCAAAACTGCTTAAGGAAATAGTTGAGTAAATTAGTACATCACTTGCAAAATTGTTTAACTTGTCACTAGAAGAAGGAATAGTTCCTTCAGAATGGAAAGAAGCAAACATTATGCCACTATTTAAGAAGGGATCGAGGAACAAGCCAGAAAATTACAGACCAGTGAGTTTAACATCAGTTGTATGTAAATTACTTGAAACATTAATTAGAGACCACATGGTAGAATTCCTTGTAAAACATAATTTAATAAATACATCTCAACATGGGTTCCTAAAAGCATGGTCTAACCAATCTCTTATGGTTTTTTGAAGAAATTACAAAGTGGGTAGATGGCGGGTCATCAGTGGATGTTGTCTACTTAGATTTTCAGAAAGCTTTCGATAGAGTGCCACATCAAAGATTGTTACTTAAACTAAAAGCCCATGGTATAGGTAATGATGTAATCAACTGGATAGAAAAGTGGCTTACCCACAGAAGACAGAGAGTAATAGTAGATGGTGAGATTTCAAACTGGAAATCTGTTCTGAGTGGGGTACCACAGGGATCAGTATTAGGCCCTATACTGTTTTTAATATATATATATATATATATATATATATATATATATATATATATATATATATATATATATATATATAAATGATTTAGAAGATGAAATATCTAGCAAAGTACTCAAATTTGCAGATGACACAAAAGTATTCAGAAAGGTTACATATGATACAGATAAACAACGTGTACAGGATGATCTCGATAAATTAGTTAAATGGTAAAAAAAATGGCAAATGTTATTAAATTTTGGGAAGTGTAAATGTATACACATAGGACATGGAAACATGGACGAAGAATATAAAATGGGGGATGCTGTACTTGGTAGAACCACACAAGAAAAGGACTTAGGACATTTAGTGCTGACATGAAAGTTTCAGAGCAATGCGGGATTGCTGCTTCAAAAGGAAATCAAATTCTAGGGGCTAATTAGGAGAACTATCATGTATAAGGAGAAACAGCTAATTGTACCTCTGTACAAAGCAATAGTTAGACCACATTTGGAATATTGTATTCAAGCATGGAGGCCGTATCGTAAAAAGGACATAGACAAGCTAGAAAGAATACAACGAAGAGCAACTAAAATGATTCCAGAATTGATAGACCTTAGTTACGAAAGTCGCTTATTACAATGTGGTTTGACAACACTAGAGACCAGGAGACTAAGAGGATACCAAATAGTAGTGTTTAAAATAGTGAACGGTTATGAGGATGTTGATAGGAATATGTTCTTCAAACATAAAGAAGGCAGAACCAGAGTACACAAAGCAGCATTAGTTAAGGAACAGTGTAGGTTAGACATGAGAAAGTACTCTTTCTCACAGAGGGTGATAAATGAATGGAACAAACCGCCAAATGATTGTAGAGTGAATATGTTTAAATATAGAATTGACAGATATTTGATAAGGGCGGGCTACACATAGATGAGAAAATTGTTGGACTCTGGATTAGCCAATGGCTTCCTTGTCCACTTGCCATTTGGAACTTGTTGTTTGGGATGGCAATCTTGTTAAATCTTGTTCAGTCTACATGGTAAAAAAATGCTTGCCACACCTAAACATGACCACAAATGTTGGACACAGATAAAACAGAATAAAAAAAACAATGAGAAAACAGATGAAGAAAAGTAGTCAGTCATTAGACTCATCACACATAATTACGTAGAACTATGTGTTCAAAATCAGTCTATAGTCACCAAGATGTTTTTCCCAGATAAAGTGCACAGTTTGGTGTAACATGTATTTGATGTTTTTGTACTGGAAAATAAATTTTCATTCCCAGAAATTTATTAAAAATAAAGAGAGAAGATAACAAATTTATTGGTGATTTTGCCAGATGAGTTCTCAGTCGTGTGTTTCTATTAGATAGAGTGTGGCACATGTTTGGTTGTCTAGGATTACAGTAGTGTGGAGTACTCATGTCCTATGTGGCTGTGCTAACCCTAAACAGTATACGCGTAGATGAAAGGCAACAGACTGGTGGGTTAAGTTAGTTATGTAGACCTTTGTATAAATGATCGCTATGCTTTGATCGTGCTGATTGTTGTGCTACTGAACAAAAAAGCATGGCAGTTGTGGTATCTGACTGATGGATGCAGCCTAGTAACCCAGGATCTAGTAACCCAGGACCTGGTAACCCAGGACCTGGTAACCCAGGACCGATTGCTTCTTTTGTGTTTACGTTGCCTACAAGCAAAGCCCCAATTTTCTTACCCAATCTGCGTAATAGTTGTCAGTGTAATAATAGGCTGGTTGGCATGGAGAGACGTGCTTGGATGCTATAGTGGATGTGTCAATGTAACTAGAGACATGTTATCATAATAAGGGGCATGTCAGTCTGTTATTAAGCACATACAAGCATCAGTGTCTGAGAGGCATGCCAACAAGTAGGGAGATTTATCAGGGTGATGTTAGGCATGTCATTGTGGTAAAAGGGTGTCATTTTGTAATCAGACTGACAGCATCATGGGATATCTCATTATTACTATGGTTGTCTCATGAAAAAGTTCACTCATAAATAATAACTCACTTATCGTATGTTTAGATTGTAAGCAGCCATGCATTCAGGTTTTTTCCCCGCATCATCAAATTATTTTATACACAAACAGATGTGGTGGGGAGGGGGGTGGGGCAAGTACAGAGTATAAATGTTTTGACATGTATTTTTTACTTTTTAATACTTTATTGGGGGTATTTAATAGGGCTGGAACCGGTGCATTAGTGTGTCACGATACACACTGCACGGTGCAGTACACGATACACAATATCCGTGTTGCGATTCACTACGATATACAATAGTGGTAGGCAAAACATTATTTGCATAACCTTTGTGAAGCAATAAACATTCAACGCGAACCACACCTGTGTATCGATAAAATAGTTAAATATAATGTACGTTTCCCACTTGTATATCTAACTATAATGTCAAATCTTTACACTATTATTTTTTTTATTGCGCATGTGCAATTTGGACCTCATGTGAGTGACAATGTGACGTCTGCTGTAGCATTGCCTTGTCCACATGATAAATAAACGTGTTTTACTGTTGTATCATTCTAGTCAGTGTAGTCTGTATTATGATATGTAACATGTCATGGCGTCTGTATCATAATCACGATCGTAACGTTAAGCAGTGTATCGTTGCAGCCCTAGTATTTAATATACCTCTGTTACTGTTGCAAAATGTACTTTATTTGGGCCCTTGGAAGGAAAACGATCATAAAAATCCGTAATGCGAATACTTCATGGTCCTATGGGGTCAGTTCAGAGAAATCATTAGTTTATAAGGGATTTTTCACTGGTTAACTCAACAAGTGTTTTATGAGACATTGCTACACTGCACTTATTAGTGTTTATTACATCTTGTTACTACCGTCGTCTTTCATCTCTTGATATTGTAAAAAAACGCGATTTTGCTATGATATAAAATGTTTGTTCAATGTATATGGATCGCTGTATGGAAGTGAAGGGCATATAGATCGCTGTACGACAATGAAGGACATTTATAGATCACTGTACGACAGTGAAGTACATAATATAGATCGCTGTACTGCAGTGAAGGACATATATAGATTGCTGTGCTGCAGCGAAGGACATAATATAGATCACTGTACTGCAGTGAAGGACAGAATATCGATCGCTGTACTGCAGTGAAGGACATATATAGATCACTGTACTGCAGCGAAGGACATAATATAGATCGCTGTACTGCAGCGAAGGACATAATATAGATCGCTGTACTACAGCGAAGGACATAATATAGATCGCTGTACTGCAGCGAAGGACATAATATAGGTCGCTGTACTGCAGTGAAGGACATAATATAGATCGCTGTACTGCTGTTAAGGACAGAATATCGATCGCTGTACTGCAGTGAAGGACATAATATTATATAGATTGCTGTACTGCAGCGAAGGACATAATATAGATCGCTGTACTGCAGTGAAGGACATAATATAGATCGCTGTACTGCAGCGAAGGACATAATATAGATCGCTGTACTGCAGCGAAGGACATAATATAGATCGCTGTACTGCAGTGAAAGACAGCCCAAAAAAACTTCACATTTAACGTTGAAATGTACTGTTTTTCATCAGGTGATTTGTTGATCAGTTAATTTCCTGCTTTGTACAATTTCTGACAGTAAATATATACCACAGCATGGAAGGTTAAAACATGAAGTATAGCAGGGTTAATTTAGATGTACTTTGTGAAGTTTGTGATTGAAAAATTTATTTATATATGAAAGGCCCAACTAACTCCATATCAGTTAGTAACCAAGAGAACATCGCCCTTGGTATCCCGAAGTTCTACTTGCGTGCCTGCATGCATGTGTGCGTGCGTGCATGCATGCGTGCATGCATTTAGTCATGTGCATATTGACTCAGACTGGAGTGATGTTGGAGTGATGGACACCTGTGTCCACAGGATGTACCTGCAGACACTACACACCTTCACATCCTGTCCTCGCTTTGTTTAGTTACCCCTAAAACAAATAATGGTAAACAAGTGGGCGAATACAGGTGTGACGCAGTTTGAATGCCTGTATGTGCAGCACATGTCAGGAATAAATTAAACCTAATGTAGACATCATCTGTTTGTGGTCAGAATTACTGTGTGCTACATGAAAGGAATATCACCTTATTACATTAGATAAAGATCCATATCAGAGCGACCAAACAGCAATTAATCAGAAGGAATTTTATATGCAGAACCTAATTTTGTTTACTTTTATAAACAATTGTGTTAAAATATACTAATACTATTTGTTGTTGTTATTAATACTCTATCAGGGATATGGTGAATTAAAGAATGATTTGGAATTATTCAATTCAGTTCTTGAATTTGAATTGAAAGATTTTTACCAAGCGGAATTTGAATTTAAAGATATTTAGTAAGTTGAATTGGAATAAAAAAAAATTAATTGAACCTCATTTTTTGTGCTGGTGCGATCTGGTTTATTTCCAATGTGGTCCTCAATGCAACCCTAGAATTGTATATGAACTTAAAGTCGTTGTAGCAGCTAAACATACATTTGTACAGCATTTGAAGATCTGAGGTGAGAACATTTGTCCAAATTTGAACAAAGGGTCTGCATGGCAATGTTACCATGTGGCAATTGGAAGAAAGAACTGCTCAGATCAAACTATGGTGGGGTGTGATGAGCTTACTTTGAATTGTACATGTTGCAGCTCCTGCTCTAAGATAACTTTTGTTGTCTGCCTGCACATATCTGAAACCATGCCCTTTGTGTGTGCTAGGAATTTGTGAAGCCATAGCCACTCCAATGGGGCATCCCGACAATTAAGTAATTGGCTTGCTACTCCTGCATTGTTTCATTGAACAGGTATTTCTGAAACCATAAAATGATCAGGTTGGAATAATGCAAACAAACCTGATATTTTGTAAGTTTGCAGCAATAGATCTAACAGAAAAGTAATATACTATTATCTATTACTTTTGAAAAAGTTCCTCTATTACCGAAAAAAGAATGTCAATTACATATTACTGTTATCCCGTGCATTGGCGTTGGAAAAAATCCCATAGAGTTAATTCGGAATTGGAATTCAGTTGGAATTGAAAGATTTGAGATGTTGAGATTTGAATTTGAATTGAAAAATTTAAATTAAAAAAATTAATTTAATTTGAATTGATTAAATTGATTTGAAAGGAATTTGAATTGATTAAATGGAATTGACCCCAGCCCTGACAGGCATTGATTTTTATGGGAAATAGGAGTCCAGTGGACTCCCACTCTGCTCATATTTGGGAGTTTGCAGACAAATTTGGGAGTTTTTCATCAAATAATAACTTAAACAAATTCAGTTCAAATAATGCATTATTTGTGTATTTAATAATACAGTGCTCCAATCTGTGTGTGCGTATGCCTCCTGTGCAGGCCCAGGCTAGCAATCTAATTTAATTCCGATATTTTAACCAATCACAAGTGAACACCTGCGTGTAGCCCGTAACCCAAGATGGCTGCACCCATGTCGATCAAAAAGCAATGCGGTGCGCCGTACTCACAAGTATTTTCGAACTGACAGCAGCGAGTATGACCACTCGTTACAGACCGAAGTCGATTCAAGATGGCAGCATACATGCACATTGATGGATCATTGAAATCATCCACTTTAACACTGGATTTATAATTTTTTAAACTAGGGAATCACACGGACTCCTACCAAGGGACATATGAGGAGTCCGTAGGTAAAACAAGGAGTCTCGGACTCACGGACTCCCATGAAAATCGAAACCTGCTATAAGAATGTGTTTAATGTAAATTGTAATATCTTTACACAGTGGCTGTTATGACGAACGCATCAACATTTCACGGTCAGCCAACACACTGGTTTGAAATTGAGGGGTAATTTTTATTATTTGTTTTTTCTTCTGAAAACTAACAACACGTGTAATTGTCAAAAATGTCACACACGCACGCACGCACGCACGCACGCACGCACGCACGCACGCACGCACGCACGCACACACACCCACACACAAGGTCAATTAATTGATGTTTATGATGATGTGAAAGAAAATTGTTGGAGAAATTTCCAAAGAGCCCAGGATGGCCAAAAATAAAGTTGTGTGGTATCTGCCAGTTTGATCGGATGATGTGCCTGGAAACACCGACTAGGAAGAGTGGCACAGGAACAAAGCACTGGATGTGAGAGTGTTCACACAGTGTCTGGTTAGCAGAACTCTGAAAGGAGTGATGTATCCTTGGTGGAAACTACTCATTTCCACTTACCAATACAGCGTGACAACAGAACTACCTTTGTGGTGCGTTCACAAGAAATATAGCCAGCCAGTTTAGCCGACAACATGGAAATGTGGTGGGTAGTGTGGAAGTGGCCGTAATTTTGGATATCATGTCACTAGGGTCAAATTTGTCACTGGGTTAAAATGCCATCCAACATTGCTCCATTGCATGTGGGCATTACACCACAGCATAATCCAACATGCCATGAATGCTAGACAAATTGCCCTGATCTTCAGTTAGATTAATTTTTGGAAATGTATGTAATGGTATAGCATCTGGTGGTGTATCATTATGATTTACAGTTTGGTTTGAAACCTCAGAGCTCTACAGCTAAATGTATTTTTGCACTAATGGAGACTTAATTATTTCGAACATAATAAATCTGATGTGTTTGTGATATTATTAGATGCTACAAAAGCATTTGATTAAGTATATTATGTCAAACGTTTTAATTTATTGTTGGATACAGGAATGAATCCCTTGCTAATCAGATGTTTACTTTATATGTACGCTAATCAACACTTGAACGTTTTGTGGAAGAATTTCTTGTCAGATTATTTTATCCACTACCAATGGAGTGAAGCAAGGTAGGATTTTGTCCCCTATTTTATTTTCTATATAATAATAGATGAACTGTTAACAAGACTCAGCATGTCTGGGTTTGGTTGTATGATAGATCATAGTATTATGGTGCTATTGGCTATGCAGATGATATATCTTTAATAGTTCCATCGATATATGCGTTGAACAAAATGTGATATCTTTCTAGAATTTGCATCTGAATATGATTTAAAATGTAACCCATCAAAATGTCACCTTATTAAATATGGCAGTCGTCCTGATTCCCCATTTTACTTTGATGGTGCACAAGTGAAATATAGCAAAAAAGGGTTGCATTTAGGCCACACTATTGGTCCTGACATGCACCAGGCTATGGTTAAAGATGTGTGTCATGATTTCATATCGCGTTTAAATTCATTATCTGCTAAATTTAGTTTGTCACAGGACACCTGCATTGACATCAATGATTTACAAAGATCAGTGAAAACTAGTACAGTGGTGTTCACTAGCAGCGAGTAGCATCAAAACGTCAAAGTTGCCTTGGTTCTAGGCTGATTAATATCAAGATCATAAGAGCTATATAGCGAATGTTTGATGTTATTGAGTGAATCTGTGCAGATATGAAACAGCCAGTCTGTTGAGTGTGTAAGTGGCATCTTTGAGATCTTTTTAACAAGGAGTCATTTAAAACTACAAAATCCATGACTTATTAGCAAGAAAGGTAATAAACTGTGGAGAAGTTCATCTATATACATGTGTTTACATGTGTATGCATGTCCTGCCATGGCAGACATAACTTATCAATATGTTTTTAATGTTGTCTCTCTCTCTCTCTACCTCTACCTCTACCTCTACCTCTACCTCTACCTCTACCTCTACCTCTACCTCTACCTCTACCTCTACCTCTACCTCTACCTCTACCTCTACCTCTACCTCTACCTCTACCTCTCTACCTCTACCTCTACCTCTACCTCTCTCTCTCTCTCTCTCTCTCTCTCTCTCTCTCTCTCCCCCTATATATATATATATATATATATGCAGATTTCAAGTGTTGTATATCAACCCATCTTTTAGGAATGTTAATGGCTGATTTGTCTCAGGTCTGTCCTCTTCATTGTACTCTGTCCACATCATGTGGCATCCATCTAGTTGTAGCCTTCTCACATTTGGGGATATGCAGCACCCATCCTGTACAGGTGTGGGGTGGAAATGTGCCTCAGCCCTATACATGGGAGGACAGCTGTCGACTATTGACTATCGGATGTCTGGCTTTCCTGCACTCACTGGGCTAACTAGGTCCAGTACTGAGTAACATATGGAACTGGCACATGCCTGCCATTGTGGCTGTTTGCTAGGTGAGGGCATTGTCCATGTGTCTGCAGTGCCTGCTCAATGGCATTGCCGGTGCAGAAACAGCAAGGTTTTGTGGTGGGTTGCTGACATAATGTCACCTTTGTGTCACGTAAATTCTGACACTGACACCGTGTCAGTCTCTCTGTGGGATTATATTCACACTGCAGGAGAATGACAATGGGTTTCTTTAAGTTTGCAATTACTGTTGTCACAACAAAGGCGCGTGTGAAGTGCGCTGAATACTATGTTTTGTTATTTGTGTTGCTGAGACTGGTGTGTTTTGTTATTTGTGTTGCGGAAACTGGTGTGTTTTGTTATTTTTGTTGTGGAGACTGGTGTGTTTTGTTATTTGTGTTGCGGAGACTGGTGTGTTTTGTTATTTTTGTTCCCCGAGACTGGTGTGTTTTGTTATTTGTGTTGCAGAGACTGGTGTGTTTTGTTATTTGTGTTGCAGAGACTGGTGTGTTTTGTTATTTGTGTTGCTGAGACTAGTGTTTTGTTATTTGTGTTGCTGAGATTGGTGTGTTTTGCTATTTACATTGCCGAGACTGGTGTGTTTTATTATTTGTGTTGCTGAGACTGGTGTCTTTTGTTATTTGCATTGCCGAGACTAGTGTCTTTTGTTAATTGTGTTGCAGAGACTGGTGTGTTTTGTTATTTGTGTTGCGGAGACTGGTGTGTTTTGTTATTTGTGCTGCCGAGAATGGTGTCTTTTGTTATTTGTGTTGCCAAGACTGGTGTCTTTTGTTATTTGTGTTGCAGAGTCTGGTGTCTTTTGTTATTTGTGATGCCAAGAATGGTATCTTGTTATTTACATTGCCAAGACTGGTGTCTTGTTATTTGTGTTGCCGAGACTGGTGTCTTTTGTTTTTTGTGTTGCAGAGACTGGTGTCTTTTGTTGTTTGTGTTGCAGAGACTGGTGTCTTTTGTTATTTGTGTTGCAGAGACTGGTGTGTTTTGTTATTTGTGTTGCAGAGACTGGTGTGTTTTGTTATTTGTGTTGCAGAGACTGGTGTGTTTTGTTATTTGTGTTGCTGAGACTAGTGTTTTGTTATTTGTGTTGCTGAGATTGGTGTGTTTTGCTATTTACATTGCCGAGACTGGTGTGTTTTATTATTTGTGTTGCTGAGACTGGTGTCTTTTGTTATTTGCATTGCCGAGACTAGTGTCTTTTGTTAATTGTGTTGCAGAGACTGGTGTGTTTTGTTATTTGTGTTGCGGAGACTGGTGTGTTTTGTTATTTGTGCTGCCGAGAATGGTGTCTTTTGTTATTTGTGTTGCCGAGACTGGTGTCTTTTGTTATTTGTGTTGCAGAGTCTGGTGTCTTTTGTTATTTGTGATGCCAAGAATGGTATCTTGTTATTTACATTGCCAAGACTGGTGTCTTGTTATTTGTGTTGCCGAGACTGGTGTCTTTTGTTTTTTGTGTTGCAGAGACTGGTGTCTTTTGTTGTTTGTGTTGCAGAGACTGGTGTCTTTTGTTATTTGTGTTGCAGAGACTGGTGTGTTTTGTTATCTGTGCTGCCGAGAATGGTGTGTTTTGTTATTTGTGTTGCCGAGAGTGTGTTTTGTTATTTGTGTTGCTGAGACTGGTGTCTTTTGTTATTTGCATTGCCGAGACTGGTGTCTTTTGTTAATTGTGTTGCAGAGACTGGTGTGTTTTGTTATTTGTGTTGCGGAGACTGGTGTCTTTTGTTATTTGTGCTGCCGAGAATGGTGTCTTTTGTTATTTGTGTTGCCGAGACTGGTGTCTTTTGTTATTTGTGTTGCAGAGACTGGTGTCTTTTGTTATTTGTGCTGCCGAGAATGGTGTGTTTTGTTATTTGTGTTGCTGAGAGTGTGTTTTGTTATTTGTATTGCCGAGACTGATGTGTTTTGTTATTTTTATTGCTGAGACTGATGTGTTTTGGTTCAGCCATGTCGGCAGGAGGAAATAAAAACTTGTAAAGCCGTCAAAATCTTAGTGGCGTGTGAACCTACCAGACAACATTTGGCAAAGGTTTGGGTTTCCTTGCTTATTGATTCAAAAACATGATTGAATTCAAATTGCTTGTGAAAAGATTCCAAGTAATCTTGTGATGTGTGTGGCATTTGTAGTAACTGTTGGGCGTAGTTCGCATTAATTAGTTATTGCTTTTATGGTTGATCGGTGTGAGTCAGCCATGCGTGCGAACACCGAGGCGAGGCGGAGTTCTGCGAGAGACAAACACGGACATTAACCGGGGTCGTTCTGTGGCTAGTGTCAACATGTTGTTATCCAGTTTGCAATGTTATTCCCCCTCTCGCCCCCTCAGGCGCAGCAGTCGTAATAGTCACACTTTGTCACTCTTGAATGTCACATGGTTTTACGCCTACCGCTGACACTACTGAATGAAAGCATGTTTAGTTACCACTGTGCCAACGTTTTTCTAGCCATTTTTAACAGAGTTGGGTGGCCGCCTAGACAACTGGCCCACCAACCTAAACACTGATAACAGGTTGTTTTTGCTTGGATGTCTTGTGACTTGCTGTTTCAGAGCAGTAGGTGATGCTACAGAAATCATATTGCACGCTGTCAGTAGCATAAATGAACTTGAGGATCATGTAGATTGATGGAGTATAGGACATATGAATAGTTTTCCCATGTAGACAATATCTGGCATTCTGGAATAGAATCTGAAAAAGTAACCCAACAGTAATGAGATTGGTTTGAACATTTTTGTTCTTATAGTTATGTTTGTTGTATGTTTATGAATGATCATTTTAACGTTTGGGATAATGACATCATGATAATTTAGCATTGCAAACATGATGGATTACCATATATACTTGCAATAAAAGAATTCCGACACTAACACATCTGTGATTGCAGACAAAAACCTGATGCCAATAATCTCAGTAATTAGTTACCGTGCTTATATATACAAGTTTTTTGTTAGTTGCACATTTTTATTGCACATTTTTTCTCTAAGAAGCAATATAATGACAGGGAAAATTAACAAACAGACACATGGGACTAACTAACAGTTTATATTGGAGCCTTGTGCATGTTATACATAATACATACCACAACATCCAAACCTACATTGCTATAGGACTTCTTCCCCTGACTGTATTTTACAAGCCAAACATGTGGCACACTTTTTCCCTACATCTGACTGCAAAAAAGAAAACTGCCTAGATTAGGAACCAGGAGGGGGTGGAGGGGGCGGAGGGGGCGGAGGAATCGGGACAGATGCCTGGAGGGTGGGAGATCATGGGAACTGGACATAGACTGGGGCTGTGTGTTTGGACGTGGAGGAGGATACCTGGTACTGAGGTACTGAGTGAGAGGAAGACCGGGAGCTTCCTAGGTCTCCCTGCTGGTTAGAGTTCTCCATCTGTGTCGCTATAAATACACCGCTATAAATACAGCGGGGGCTGAGCAAGGCAGACAGGAAGCGGGTTTGGCGGGAGACAGCTCCGGCACACACACAAACACACATATACTAATAATAATTGATTATTATGATGAGACAACGCTGCTTTGACTGGCCACTTGCCAGGTAATCAGGCCAGTGTTGACCACTGCAGCTGCCTGCTGTCTGTGGGCAGACTGGTTCCTGCCATTCATGAATCACTTGCCCTCTTTGTGTGTGCCCGAGCTCTGGCATTGGCCGTGTCTGTGCGAATATCTTACTTATATCGGCATCAGTGTATGCTCAGTGTATGCGTGTGACGGGCTGGCTGTGAGAAAATCTTACGATGTCACTGCTAACTCTGTGTTGATGCTGGATGTATGGTTATTGTACTGCTTGTTGAGGACGCGTAGTTCTACTGCAAGGTTATGCATGTGTCTGACAAGGAAGGTACCGCAGTAATAGCACAGTCATCGCAGTGGTGAGACCAGCACATCTGGCCTTGCAGAGATGCTATGATGGCGGCTGGGATTCATCAATGAAGTCAGCAGCAGCCCTCACCACTGCCGCGGTGCCACAGTACCAGTGCACTCCTGCCAGCAGGCATTAACATTATATGTAGCCATCCATTAGTCATGTAGTGCTGCTTTCTGCCTGGCTGGGGTGTAGTCAGCCAACAGCTGAATGAAGGTGTGACTTTGGCAGGTGGGGAGAGAGGGGCTGCCTCCTCCACACCCGGCCTAATCCCAGGGATACATGGCAGGCTGTCACCTGAATATGAGGTACATATGCACCTGGGGTAATTGGACCTGGCTGTTTGTGCTACCTGTGGGGTGGTTATGTGGCACACCTCTTGTGGCATACGGGCGTCAGTTGTTGGCAGATGGTTAACTTTGTTTTGGTGTATTGTCATTGTAGGCTGGTTATTATTGTCATTGTAGGCTGGTTATTATTGTCATTGTTGGCTGGTTATTATTGTCATTGTAGGCTGGTTATTATTGTCATTGTAGGCTGGTTATTTTTGTCATTGTAGGCTGGTTATTATTGTCATTGTAGGCTGGTTATTATTGTCATTGTAAGCTGGTTATTATTGTCATTGTAGGCTGGTTATTTTTGTCATTGTAGGCTGGTTATTGTCATTGTAGGCTGGTTATTATTGTCATTGTAGGCTGGTTATTATTGTCATTGTGGGCTGATTATTATTGTCATTGTAGGCTGGTTATTATTGTCATTGTTGGCTGGTTATTATTGTCATTGTAGGCTGGTTATTTTTGTCGTTGTAGGCTGGTTATTATTGTCATTGTAGGCTGGTTATTATTGTCATTGTAGGCTGGTTATTATTGTCATTGTAGGCTGGTTATTATTGTCATTGTTGGCTGGTTATTATTGTCATTGTAGGCTGGTTATTTTAGTCATTGTAGGCTGGTTATTATTGTAACATATGAATGGACTTGGGTTGTAATTATACCAGAAAACCTCAGGCCTGTGGCTAGGGCCTGGGTTCTGTGATCAGCTCGAACAGCAGCTTAGTGGGCTTAACTCCCACTTTATACAATATAAGACTTGTTGAAGCTTTTAACCTTTAATTTTTTATTTCTAATTTAGAATCATATGACTGTAGATGAGATGTCATTATAATTGTGTTCTTCTTGTTGATGGATATGTAGTCACATGCATGTAATAACGATTTGATGACAGATGAATAATGGTCAACAGATGAATAATTGTCTGTGTGTGACAACTTTAAATCAGCTCCCCGAATAGACCCTTCCCGTTCTCATTATAATGGAATTAAAGATTCAGGTAGCTCTGAGAACACCACACTGCTTAATGTGTGTGACTGGTTTTTTTTACCCGAATCTTTACGTTCTATCCGTTTTTTTATGATGTGGGCGTAATTGTGCACATATGAAAGGATATCATTTGTAGGAAAAACAGAACATCGTGAATTTGAAGAAAGTGGGCCATATGAGTTGTGCACTCTGGCCTCACGGTTTCTTATCGGCCCAGTCAGCAACATATCCTGTGCCATGGAGGCAAAGCACACACCAAGCTTGTTCTCTTGTTCTGCATGTTCATTTGCATTATGCAAACTGAAAAGAAATGCTCAGTTTGTTTTTCCAGCTGCATAGTTTTTACAGTTGGCGTGATTGGCCCTTGCTCACTCATTGACAGGTATATGAAGAACCAGTGATTGGCCCTGTTCAGTCATTGACAGAGATATGAAGAAACAGTGATTGGCCCTGTTCAGTCAATGACATAAATACGAAGAACCAGTGATTGGCCCCGTTCAGTCATTGACAGAGATACGAAGAACCAGTGATTGGCCCTGTTCAGTCAATGACATAAATACGAAGAACCAGTGATTGGCCCTGTTCAGTCATTGACAGAGATACGAAGAACCAGTGATTGGCCCTGTTCAGTCATTGACAGAGATACGAAGAACCAGTGATTGGCCCTGTACAGTCATTGACAGAGATACGCAGTAACCAGTGATAGTTAACACAACTTTAGCTGATTGTGCTGATAACGTGCCACTGATGGCGACAGTGATAAAACCCGCGCAGAAATGTATTATTGTATTCTGTTACAAAACTGTCTGTATGTCCGTGCATGTGTGCGCATACGGGTGTATATATCACACATGACTTGACTGCTGCTTATCTGCCATGTGGAAACGGAATGTTTGTAGTGATCACTTAGGCTCTTGACCAGTCATTGTGTAAGTGACCTGTGTAAATCTACCATTGTATGTCACTGCATTATTTTGCTTAGTCATGCCAGTGTCATTTGGAATGTTGACCTCATGAAAAATGGCCCCCTCCCCACTGTTAATAATGAACTGTTGAATGTTTTCTGTGCCAGTGATTAGGTGCTGTTCAGGGTTGGTGCGCAAATAATGTAATATGAGAAAAATCTAAATACTTTTTAAGGTTTGCATTAAAATTATGTAATAGCAATTCTTGATGGTGTTTAATGAGCCTAGCTCAACATGGATAACTCAACATTGTCAATTGGATCACCTTTCTGGCTTTGATGCCTACAAGGACATCATATTACTGTTTCTACAAGGAGATATTTTATACTATAAAATTGGGATATTTTGGTTTAATTTAATGGATACCTGATTTTTTTGTGCTTTGTACACACAAGAATTGACTCATAGTTACATGTGGCGTGTAGAATGAATGAATGGTCAGACTGGATATGGATACCACTTGCCCAGTCTGACAAGTAGAAAGTACTTTTTGGCATATTGTGTATCTGTGTAACACTTGCCTGATTAACTACATTACAATATTACTGAACGCTGTGTTCATTAACCTGACATTAATGAAAACCGCCTGCTGTCTTAACTCTGCACTCTGGCTCAATTTTAAAGTTGCGCCAGACTTTGGTCAAACCACAAGACTTGTGTGTAATGCCTGTATAGTATACACAGCAATGCTTTAGTCACTAGGGGAAGAGTGCCATTGGTGTTGGACTTGATAGATGACACATCAGCACATCTGGGCGTGTACCAGTCACATTTCAAAAGAAATCCTTTGTGATACTGATATGGCAAAATTCTAAGTTTGTTATGAAACATTAGTTTCGATATTTTTACATCTGAGTGACCGTGACTGTAACATTCACTTTAAACTATGTATATTTGACTACAAAAAAAACAGTTTATTTATGGACTAAAGTATTCAGATGAAACTAGTACGGTTTACGTTTTACACTTCTATGTTATGCATAAAACTATGCTTTAAGGACTTGAACACTACACTGTGCATAGAGTAGACTAACAAAAGTTACCTGTTATTTACTGACAAATCTCAAATGATATTTTAAAACTAAATGTTGATACTATACTGATGCTGACAGTTTACTGAGAGTGCTTTCTCAACAATTGGTCATCTTTAATATAAAGTAGTCTCTCTGTCCGTCCGTCCGTCCGTCAGTTTTGTATGTATATGGATGACATTTTGTGAATGTGCATGGGGATGTGCCTGGGAACCCATGGGGATGTGCTTGGGGGCCCATGGGGATGTGCTTGGGGACCCATGGGGATGTGCCTGGGGACCCATGGGGATGTGCTTGGGAACCCATGGGGATGTGCCTGGGGGCCCATGGGGATGTGCCTGGGGGCCCATGGGGATGTGCCTGGGACCCATGGGGATATGCCTGGGGGCCCATGGGGATGTGCCTGGGGTCCCATGGGGATGTGCCTGGGGACCCATGAGGATGTGCCTGGGGACCCACAGGGATGTGCTGGGGGACCCATAGGGATATGCCTTGGGGCATTGTAATTTTTATATATTTACTAGTCCCTTGGTACCACAGGCAGCATGTGACCCTAAAATGATGTATGTGGCTGCCCAGCTTCGGTCTAGTGTGACCCTAAAATGATGCCCAGCTTCCGTCTAGTGTGACCCTAAAATGATGCCCAGCTTCCGTCTAGTGTGACCCTAAAATGATGCCCAGCTTCTGTCTAGTGTGACCCTAAAATGATGCCCAGCTTCCGTCTAGTATGACCCTAAAATGATGCCCAGCTTCCGTCTAGTGTGATCCTAAAATGATGCCCAGCTTCCGTCTAGTGTGACCCTAAAATGATGCCCAGCTTCTGTCTAGTGTGACCCTAAAATGATGCCCAGCTTCCGTCTAGTGTGATCCTAAAATGATGCCCAGCTTCCGTCTAGTGTGACCCTAAAATGATGCCCAGCTTCCGTCTAGTGTGACCCTAAAATGATGCCCAGCTTCCGTCTAGTGTGATCCTAAAATGATGCCCAGCTTCCGTCTAGTGTGACCCTAAAATGATGCCCAGCTTCCGTCTAGTGTGACCCTAAAATGATGCCCAGCTTCCGTCTAGTGTGACCCTAAAATGATGCCCAGCTTCTATCTAGTGTTACCCTAAAATGATGCCCAGCTTCTATGTAGTGTTACCCTAAAATGATGCCCAGCTTCCGTCTAGTGTGACCCTAAAATGATGCCCAGCTTCCATCTAGTGTGACCCTAACATGATGCCCAGCTTCTATCTAGTGTGACCCTAAAATGATGCCCAGCTTCCATCTAGTGTTACCCTAAAATGATGCCCAGCTTCCGTCTAGTGTTACCCTAAAATGATGCCCAGCTTCCATCTCGTGTTATCCTAAAATGATGCCCAGCTTCTGTCTAGTGTGACCCTAAAATGATGCCCAGCTTCCGTCTAGTGTTACCCTAAAATGATGCCCAGCTTCTATCTAGTGTTACCCTAAAATGATGCCCAGCTTCCATCTAGTGTGACCCTAAAATGATGCCCAGCTTCTATCTAGTGTTACCCTAAAATGATGCCCAGCTTCTATCTAGTGTTACCCTAAAATGATGCCCAGCTTCTGTCTAGTGTGACCCTAAAATGATGCCCAGCTTCCATCTAGTGTTACCCTAAAATGATGCCCAGCTTCTATCTAGTGTTACCCTAAAATGATGTCCAGCTTCTATCTAGTGTTACCCTAAAATGATGCCCAGCTTCCGTCTAGTGTGACCCTAAAATGATGCCCAGCTTCCATCTAGTGTGACCCTAACATGATGCCCAGCTTCCGTCTAGCACAGTGTACGCATGGCTTGTTTCAGCACGGCAACATTTCCGGTTGGGTGTTTTGCTGCATGTTAACGGGACGGCATGTGCATTGTTTCAGTGACGACTGCCTGGTGCGAGTGAAGGCACAGGTGATGACGAGGGATGACAGCACGGGTGGCTGGGTGCCTATGGGGGGCGGGGGGATGAGCAAGGTGGGACTACACAAACTGGCAAGTGGTGACAGCGACCAGCTAAACGAGTACCTCATCCATGGACAGAGGATACAAGACCAGTCGGTGAGTGAAATATCTACCATGTAATAATAATGGAATTCCAGTAATAACAACTAAAGAAACATTTTAGTGTTTACTTTTAAGAATTGGTATTCGATTATAACTTGTAGTTTAAGTAGTAATGCTATTTTATATTGTTATTTTATTTTAGTGTTGTAATTCACCTTGGAATGGCCAAAGAGGCAGATTTATGGCAAATTCTGTATCATTATTATTATCATCATTATTATAATTATTATCATCATTATTATCATCATCATTATCAACATTGTATTCCAGAATAATAGTTTTGTTCAGAGATGCAAAAAATACAGGATTGTTAAATGTAGCCAGTATGAAAAATGACATACATAATCATGATTACACAGTAAACATATTAGAAAAGATATATATGTCTAAATTATAAGTGTAATATATCCTAGTTAATTAATAAAAATCTAGTAAAACTTTGTGTAGCAGATTGTTAGATAATTATATAAACATTTAACTGTGACATCCCGCTGGAGGCTGTGAACATGAAGCGATGAACCTTCTTGCATTCCTAGTTGTAATTTCACTGAAGGATCTCAATGAAAAAATTTATTTTTTCATAAAGTAATAAATATATTTTCTTGTGCCTGGTGGGTAGGTAAAGTTGTGGACCTGCTCAGATTAGGATATAAAAACATTCTGCGGCAGTCAACATTCAGAATTTCCCAGCACTTGAGCTCTTTCTGGGAGACCTTTTAGCGCAAATGTATTACCGAGGTGCCTGTATTACCGAGGTGACTGTATTACCGAGATGCCTGTATTACCGAGGTGACTGTATAACCAAGGTGCCTGTATTGCCAAGGTGACTGTATTACCGAGGTGCCTGTATTACCGAGGTGCCTGTATTACCGAGGTGACTGTATTACCAAGGTGCCTGTATTGCCGAGGTGACTGTATTACCGAGGTGCCTGTATTACCGAGGTGACTGCTGAAAACCATTTAATAAAAAATAAGTTATAAATTAATAAAACAATCCTCAAAATATGCAAAAGCACAATATTATTAGCTAGAGTTTGGGGGAAACTACGTCTCAGGCAATATAGGAAAGTATCTGTTTAAGATAATTTATGCTTTGACATACAGCCATAGGCCATACAGCCATAGGCCATGAGAGTCTATCAGAGAACTTGTATTGTGTAGTGGATCCTGCAGAGATATTCCAAAGGTTGGTGGGATAAAGTGCTAAGCACCAGATACTATCTGTCCTCTGTACAGGTGCGTGGAGTTGCCTGATTAGCTCTTAGTTAATGATAAGACTCCCAGACGCCTGCTGCTTAATAATTCATGAATGGTCCATACTACAGGCTTACTATGAGCGTGCTCCATTCATAAATCCCATTCTAATTATCCCATGAATGCGGTCGACGAGCAGCCCGCCAGTGCTACTGGCGTGTCTGCATTAACGTGTCGGGGCTGCACGCCGTAAGTAGGTCAAGGGCACGCTGTTATTGTGGCAATGCATAAATTATTAAGGTTTTGATCTGACTCGTTTTGGTTTTTAAGCTCCTCCAGGATTTCTATGACTGAGGAGTATCGATCACCAGCACATGTCTGTGTAGTCACATGTCTGTGTAGTCACATGTCTGTGTAGTCACATGTCTGTGTAGTCACATGTCTGTATAGTGAGGCATAGTGGGTGGGGTTTGTCTTGGGTTAATGTCACTCATTTTATTACCCTCAGGGCGGGGTAAGGTTGAGGTGTGGGACTGCTTGAAAAGGGGGCGCTCTATTACAAGATAAAGAATTAAAAAGTTGGTGGTGTTAGACATTAATTCTCTTTTTGGTTGAGTCAAGTGTAATGCACATAACATAAAATAGTGCCCTTTTAAGGTGAATACAAAGTTATAATAATTGACAACACTAATATTAATAATGCATTTCTAAATTAGATTATGATCAAAATGTTGATGTCTTCCCTATTGAGATATGTAGTTGACTTTCCAATGGGTTCCATCTCACCATTGCTGGGGCTTTAGTCATCTGTCATGAATGCAGAAACAAAACTGTTTGCTACAGTTACAACCAGTTATTCGACGTTCCTGTCACAGATGGTGTGAACTGGTTTCAATGCCACCTGATTTAGTTTGTCAGATTGATAAGAAGCAATCTTGAAATAAATTAAATAAGTTGAAATAAATCATAATGATTGGTGATTAATTAATATATAATAATTAGTGATTATGTGAGCAGGGTGACCTTGAAGTAACCTCCTGCCCAGTCATCAGCTTCGGGGCGTATACCTCAGGGTGTATACCTCAGGGTGACCATGAAGTAACCTCCTGCCCAGTCATCAGCTTCGGGGCGTATACCTCAGGGTGACCGTGAAGTAACCTCCTGCCCAGTCATCAGCTTTGGGGCGTATACCGCAGGGTGATCGTGAAGTAACCTCCTGCCTAGCCATCAGCTACGGGGCATATACCTCAGGGTGACCGTGAAGTAACCTCCTACCCAGCCATCAGCTACGGGGTATATACCACAGTTGATGTTCCCATTGGTAGCCATGTTAACTTTTGCACGATTGTTTGAAAATGTGACCGTCAAAAATAAAAATGACGTCCACTGGCACTATGTTACCAATGACATCCGCTGGCACTATGTTACCAGTAACATCCACTGGCACTATGTTACCAATGACATCCACTGGCACTATGTTACCAATGACATCCACTGACACTATGTTACCAATGACATCCACTGGCACTATGTTACCAATGACATCCACTGGCACTATGTTACCAATGATATCCACTGGCACTGTGTTACCAATGACATCCACTGGCACTATGTTACCAATGATATACACTGGCACTATGTTACCAATGACATCCGCTGGCACTATGTTACCAGTGATATCCACTGGCACTGTGTTACCAATGACATCCAATGGCACTATGTTACCAGTAACATCCGCTGACACTATATTACCAATGACATCCAATGGCACTATGTTACCAATGACATCCACTGGCACTATGTTACCAGTAACATCCACTGGCACTATGTTACCAGTAACATCCGCTGACACTATGTTACCACTGACATCCACTGGCACTATGTTACCAGTAACATCTGCTGACACTATGTTACCAATGACATCCACTTGCACTATGTTACCAGTAACATCTGCTGACACTATGTTACCAATGACACTGCTGGTACTATGTTACCAATGACATCCACTGGCACTATGTTACCAGTGACATCCGCTGGCACTATGTTACTAATGACACCCACTGGCACTATGTTACCAATGACACCCATTGGCACTATGTTACCAATGTGCTGAACAAGTTGTGTCAAAATCATGACCTCCAGTACTTTTAATCATGTTACAAATGTGCTTACCTTTAAAATTGGTAGTTTTGCAAAATATTAACATTCCATCCGGTTCATACTGCAACATCTTTACTGTTAAAGGTCCGTTCTTGCTGGCTACAATTACTTCTTGGCAAATAAAATCACGGAAATTGGGTAAATTGCATATATTTAGATACTACATTTGTATGAAACATTTCCGGAAGTGTAATAGTGGTCTGACCCAGCCATGTGTGTGGCTGTGGGGTTTGTTCCCATGTGGCGAAGAAGTATTGTGAATGGCAGTTAGCCAGTGATTTGTACGGTGCAGAAAGCATTACTTTCACTGTCTGGCTGCAAGAAGTTTACATTCAGGGACTGCCTGATTTTGAACTAAGTCACGTAAAGATCTATGGTTGGGGAATTTTGGAAGTAGGATTGAAGTAGGGGTTTGTGAGTGGCCGATATCATCCTGACTGTCAAAATAAATGTAAAATTTTATGGGAAAAGTAGACTGCGCTGTGATGTGATTTAGTTTTATATTTATAACTGGCTATTGCTTGTTTGTGAAAGTGTAGAAAGTGAGTTGTTTTTGTTGCAGTATTAAATTTTGGGATTGTAAAAAACCTGCTGATAAAAGTCGTATACAATGAGTAAAAAAGGCCTTTTGAGATATTTTTTCCTTCCTGAAATTGAGTGATCTTGACAGATTAATGATGGAAGGAAGACAATATTATAACTCTGTGAAAATTGTGATTAGGGAACTGGGATGATGCTGGAGGTGGTGGACCCACGGAGGAGCTACGGCAGGAAAATACAGGGAAACCCAGGGATGGGGTCACAGGAACTCAGAAGCGGTGCGACTTGATATGGCTGGTGGGGGATACCATGCTGAACTGAGCAAACAGGTCACAGAAGAATGTATAGAAATAATGTACACTATGCTCAACGTGATTATGGATAATGTGTATCTTAGTTTTAAGCACTGTTGTTTGTTTAGGTAACTGACTGTACCTAATGACTGTCTTCCCGGTGATGCTCACCCCACCCTCTGTTGCAGGTTGTACTGAACTGTGTGCTGAAAAAGGATGTGCAGTACACAAAGGCAAACCCGACCTTCCATCATTGGAAGACGGAAGAAAATCGCTTTGGATTAACATTTCAGAACAGTGCAGACGCGCGTGCCTTCGACAAAGGAATCAAACGGGCAGTGGAGGATTTACTAGAAGGTAGGGCTCTCTTGGCTGTTTCGTGTGATCTTCTTGCCCTCCTGTTTGTCCTTGAAGGTGAGGCATCGATACTGGTTCTCTTTCCATTATTGTTCCCATTTCACTGCCGTCTCCACCAGCTGTCTCAACTCACCCTATCCCTCCCCTTCGCTCCCCCCCCCACTCCCGCCAAATCTCTCTTCACGCAGTCCTCCCATCTCAGTCTCTGCTTCTTCTCCTTCTACCCTCCAATCTAAGCGTATCTGCAATCTTCGTTAAAACTGCTTCCTCAACTGATTTAGCCTATGACAAATCTGGTTCAATGGTGTCCAAATATGTAGTGTGTGAATAGTTTATGTAAAATCCACAGTCGATTTAATAAAAAAAAGCCTAATTTTTCAAATCATCGAAACAGTTGACTTTAGTCGTTAGATTTGGTAAGAATCAAAATAGTTGATATCCAAAATGGTAAACCGAGTGTGGGTCAGTGCTGATCATGGGCGTGACCTCCATCCTCTCACCGATCACATGACAAAGTTACAAAATTTCACCAACGAACAAAATCATGATTTTTCAGTATTTCTATTTTCACTTCAGTAAAGACTTGAACAAGCATTAACTAATTTAATAGTTTGTCTGATGATTTCACAAAAACCATACAAAAGGTGCACAAACAAGCTAGCATGTTGCAAGGGCGTAGGGGCGTGATTGCAGGGGCGTAGGGGCGTGATGGCATACTGGTTAGAATGCCGGACTCTCAGTCAAGAGAACCTGATTTCAAATCCCACTGCGGTCGCTTCGAACCTTTGACAAGTTTGATCACCCCAGGTTGCCACAGTGCACTCACCTGTATAAATGAGTACCTGGCAATACAGACAGTGGTGGAAATGTGAACGAATAGCCTTCGCGCAATTGCAGCGTGGCCGAATACTTCACAGAGAAGTTGAGATGGCCTTGGAATGAACAGGTCTGCCAGGGGTTGAAGTGTAAAGTGCTTTGAGCCGTTCTACAGACTGGATACCACACTATATAAGAACGTACCTTTTTTGCAGTGGATACTAGGTAGGTTTGGTTTTTCGCAAACTTAATTTGAAATGAGACTAGCAAAAAAATTGAATTGTTTAAGCACCACTCATCTTTCATTCTATTCATGTTTGGAATGATATTAAAACCTCTGTACACATCTGTGATGTGCAATTTCATGTTATGTCATGATTTTAATTCAAGCTATTTTGGCTTAAAATTCCTCAAATGTAATATATTAATCCCTGTTCCACAGGGAACCCTAAAGTATGAGTATATTAAACCCGGTCTTTCTGTCCTGTTTTAATCATACCTTCCTATGCTGGATTTAAATCTTTTGCTTCAACATCTAATCTATTCCAATGATTCAGTTATCGTACAGAACCTGAGACAGTTTCCTGCGGTCTTCAGCCGTTGTGCTGAAATGGTGGAATCCCTGCCGGAATTCATTGTATCTGATTATCGGTGCTGAATAGCGTCAGCAATGTAACAAATTATGATAGCAGAGCGGTGACTGGGGTTCGAAATGGAACGGCTAATGTTAATCCGTGGTCCTATGAATTGTTGTGTTGCGTTGCAGTCCGTGGTAACAGTGCGTGTGCGTGATACGCGTGCTAACACTGGTCACTCTGCCTGCTATGGTCCATGTAGATGCCTGTGATTTGCTGATTAAATTCAGCCGGATGACAGCGGCTCACTAAATTGCCGTCACTTGCTGGGGACATTTGGGTCGTCAAATAGATTTTTGGGAAACGTCCCACCTCCCCACTACATGATGATAAAAACACGCAAATGCTTGAACTCATGTTATGTGGAATACGGACTATTGCCTTTTTCCACAAGTTGTATGTTCACATATTCATATATTGGCAATTTCATCCATTCAGAATTTTTTTTGTAAGGTACAGATATTTTTTTTTTAGTCTGCCTGTGCTTATATTTACTCAAGCATGTGCCAGGTAAAGAGCCAATTGCATTAAAAAATTGTTTAGGTAGGTTTCTAGATTTACAACAGTGTAGGTAATATTGCAGGCATTTACTTGACAGTGGTGGGGAACACACAGGTTCATGGAAAGGAGGATTAGCACTGCGTGCTGCTACAGAGAGCAATGGAAGGGCTGACTGACCTCCACGGTCGGGTCTGACTGATTCCATGGTCTGTCGGGGCTAACTGACCCCACGGTTGGGGCTGACTGACCCCATTGTTGGGGTTGACTGACCCCCACGGTCTGGGCTGACAGACCTCCCTACACTCAGCCCACTTGACTGTCTACCCCACCCAGTGATCACTTAATTCATTCCTTCATCGGCTTCATTTGTTTTCATGGACACTAATGTGGCTGGTTTGAGCGTCCTTGAATACAAGAGTGCAGCGAGGCAGGAGTCAACTGCTGCTGCTGACTGTCGAAGGCGGGGAGGTCTGCGGCCGCATTGAGATGCTGCAAAGTAGGTGCTGTATTGATCCGTGGGCCGCGCTGGCCAGTAGCATACAGCCTGCTCTATTTGTACTCATCGTCTTGTGCGTGGGAGGCTATGGCCACTGCGGCCGTCGCATCTAGCTGTTCGTATGGCGAACATGCGGATGTGCATGCATGGTGGGAAGCATGCATGAGTCTTATCGCTTTGGCACTGTTATCGGAAATTCACTTGTGGTTCAGGGTGTAGATAAGGTTTCGATGAGACTGATGTGGAAACAAGACTGGTGTGTCTCTCCTGACCAAGATATTGTTGACAGAATGTGTATCATGTGTTACAATGTGTATCATGTGTTAAAATATGTATCATGTGTAACAATGTTTACCCACCAAACAGAAGGTGGTCGCGTTGGATGCCAAAATATACATACCTGTCAAAATATACATACCTGTCAAAATATTTCCTGATCAGTGTGGGTTAAATCGATGCCATCAAGACAAACTGTCCTGAGCAGACATTGCTCAAGTTTGTCAGCGGTGCCGTACATTGGTGCCGTACAAAAAACAACCTTTTTGGTATTTCTGTGGTGCTGCAGGATTGTATTTGAAAGCGCCAACAGAATCAGAACTGACCCAGGCTGGTCAGCGCAGCACGCACAGTGGTATTCATCAATGATTGATTATTTGCAATTTTATAGTGGTCTAAAATTATTCGTCCATGGCAGAATTCTCACATATTAGATTTGACAAGATTACAATTTAAAGCGAGAAGCTCCAGATGGCATGTAGGCAGGGAAATCCAACATTTAGAGCTTTTATCAATTCCCTGAGTGGCATCTTGTTTGGGATCTTGTACATCCCGTGGTAGAGACATTAGGTGGAAGGGACCAACAGCTTTTAATGTCTCAGAAAAACACAGGCAAAGTGGGAGAAACAAAGTTGCCAAAGTTTTTGACACGGCAGGTGGACTCGAACCCCTGGTCCTTTCGACTGACAGTCCAGGTGGACTCGAACCCCCTGCCCTTTCGACTGACAGTCCAGGTGGACTCGAACCCCTGGTCCTTTCGACTGACAGTCCAGGTGGACTCGAACCCCTGGTCCTTTCGACTGACAGTCCAGGTGGACTCGAACCCCCTGCCCTTTCGACTGACAGTCCAGGTGGACTCGAACCCCTGGTCCTTTCGACTGACAGTCCAGGTGGACTCGAACCCCTGGTCCTTTCGACTGACAGTCCAGGTGGACTCGAACCCCCTGCCCTTTCGACTGACAGTCCAGGTGGACTCGAACCCCTGGTCCTTTCGACTGACAGTCCAGGTGGACTCGAACCCCCTGCCCTTTCGACTGACAGTCCAGGTGGACTCGAACCCCTGGTCCTTTCGACTGACAGTCCAGGTGGACTCGAACCCCTGGTCCTTTCGACTGACAGTCCAGGTGGACTCGAACCCCCTGCCCTTTCGACTGACAGTCCAGGTGGACTCGAACCCCTGGTCCTTTCGACTGACAGTCCAGGTGGACTCGAACCCCTGGTCCTTTCGACTGACAGTCCAGGTGGACTCGAACCCCTGGTCCTTTCGACTGACAGTCCAGGTGGACTCGAAACCCCTGTCCTTTCGACTGACAGTCCAAGTGGACTCGAACCCCCTGTCCTTTCGACTGACAGTCCAAGTGGAATCGAACCCCCTGTCCTTTCGACTGACAGTCCAGTTGGACTCGAACCCCTGGTCCTTTCGACTGACAGTCCAGATGGACTCGAACCCCTGGTCCTCTTGACTGACAGTCCAGGTGGTCTCGAACCCCCGGTCCTTTCGACTGACAGTCCAGGTGGACTCGAACCCCCTGCCCTTTCGACTGACAGTCCAGGTGGACTCGAACCCCCGGTCCTTTCGACTGATAGTCCAGGTGGACTCGAACTCCCGGTCCTCTTGACTGACAGTCCAGGTGGACTAGAACCCCCTGTCCTCTCGACTGACACAGTCTGGGTGGACTAGAACCCCCTGTCCTCTCGACTGACAGTCTGGGTGGACTAGAACCCCCTGTCCTTTCAACTGACAGTCCGGGTGGACTAGAACCTCCTGTCCTCTTGACTGCAAGTCCGGGTGGACTAGAACCCCCTGTCCTCTCGACTGACAGTCCAAGAGGATTCGAACCCCCCCCCGGTCCTTTCAACTGGCAGCCCAGGTGGACTAGAACCCCCGTCCTTTCAACTGACAGCCCAGGTGGACTCGAACCCCCCCCCCCCCGCCCCGGTCGTCTTGACTGACAGTCCAGGTGGGCTAGAACCCCCCCACGGTCCTCTTGACTGACAGTCTAGGTCGACTAGAATCCCCTGTCCTCTCGACTGACAGTCCAGGTGGACTAGAACCCCCTCTTGACTGGAAGTCCATCGCTCTAGCCGCTGCGCTATGTGCCCCACTATGAACATGCATGGCAACAGCCATGTTTACCTGTACAGCGATCCAACAATTGGGCAAGGTCCAAGAAGGTGATCAGATTCAAATGCCCTTGAGCCATTCCATTTCTGAGTATTGGCCAGCATCTGGTAGACATATGACATGCCATTTCATCCATTCAGCCAGTAAGGCATGGTAGGTGTGATGGGTTAATTACAAGGCTGCTGTTTGACTGGGCCATGGAGAAACCTTAGGGAATGTGTCAATGCCTTGGGGAATGTTTCAACAACTTGGGGAATGTGTCAACAACTTGGGGAAGGTGTCAATAAAAGCTAGATAATCGCACATACCAACAAAAAATTAACATTAGTATAATTAACACCTAATAATCAACACTGATCATATTTCAAAACATTTAAATACTCATGCCGGTGGCATTCTGATCCCCCCTGGATACAGGGAAACCAAGGTATGTAGACAGCTCTCCATATTAGCAACTGTTTGGATTCTTAATTATAGTTACGTTTAATTATAGTTAACATGTTTTTGATATGTGTGATTATCTGGTCTTTTGTTGAAATCTTGCTTTTTTATGGAATTTTACGTGTTTTTAATCTTTAAAACTTGCAAACATTTATGTGGAACTACAAAATAAATGGTGTCATATCTTGGATGTGTTCAAAAGAATTTAATTTGGCCAGCTAGGCAATGTGTACAAGTATTTATCATATATATCCACATTGCACAAGATTGTTATACAAAAACAAAATACTGTATTATGTTAAGTAATTAGGTTCAGTTCCATAGATAATTGTTAATGTGTACTGCTATACTATGTGGCTTTCGGCTATGACATATTTTGTGAAACGGACAACATTTGAGAACCACATGACAAAAAGCACAATATTAGAATTGATGTTTTGACAGTAGAAATGGTGATTCTGTTTGTAATTTGGACCAGGGAGATGAGATGTGAGATAGCAGTAGCAGTAGCAGTAGAAGTAGCAGTAGCAGTAGCAGTATCAGTAGCATCCCCCGTGATGGAGAGGGCATTGTCAACATTAATTTTCCCCCAACACCCCAACTATGGAATGCTTTTAAAAATGATGTCTCTGTCTGGAATGTGGCGCTTCTAAATGTAATGTAGGAAAATAAGCCATAAACTCATTGTGGTGACACAAAGCGAAAAAAATATGCTAAATTTTACTTTGAGTTTTGGAGGTAAGGTAATTGTCCTGTTGACCTGTTGGAAACCTGCAGGATCCTGTAGTAGTTGTCTGCTATCTGCTGCCAGATACATTGCCAATTACGGAACTCTCATTAAGAAGGCCTCCTTTTCACAACTACTGAATAACGTAGTGCTTATTTCATTTGACATAGCCAATCTATTCTTTCTCATTGCTTAGATGAAAGGATTAGGGTTAAGATGCGGTTTCGACTTTGTGTATTATTTATGAAAGTTAATTTATAATTAGTTTTTTATTTGTAACTGCCAGTTTAACATGAACTAAAAAGTTCTAAGAAAAATGTAATCTATACTGCAGACTTAATATGTCTACACTTTGTGCTAGCTAATAGAGATAGGGCAGAATTTGTCAAGTCAGTAAAAAAATTCCTTTTTTACTGCACAGTCAATAGGCAGATCTTCGAGTGATAATTAGGTTGCCTTATCTAGTTCTATGCTCTGTGTGATAAATATTGACAAGTGTAGGTTCCATTGACTGCTGACTCTCAGTTTTGGCTCAGCACTGACAACGTTGATATGCTATCGGTATATATAGAAATAATTTTTTTTTTTTACTGGACCTCATGAAAAGCAGTGCGACAACAGTGTGACATTGAGCAAAAAGTTGGGTGTTTTATCGATCATAATATATAGTGTAATGGATACAGGTCACAATAGTGTAATGGATACAGGTCACAATAGTTCCCAGCTGGCAGTTTTTATCAGGTCTTCAGAAAAGGATATGGCACCTCCGTGCTGGGTATCAGTGGGGCATGGGGCAGCCATTCACCAGCTGGTTGTGATTCCATTCGGAGACTCGAAGAGCTTGGCCAGTGCCTGATCTATGCCGTCATGGCTGGCTGGCCCCCTTAACCGCCGTCGGAAGTCCTTTCACACAGCTGAAGAATGGTAGTCTGGCTGTGTGGACGGCCTACCTGCTGAACCCCCACTGCCACCTGATGGTGTCTGCTAACGCCTCTGTCTCGCTTTCCGGTCATAGCTACACTCATGTTCACAAGGGCTTTGTTGGTGGGAAGAGCTTGTGTTGTGTGTCTGTGACATAGTTTTCTTTGGATGTGCGTCAAATGTCTGTGTTGTGCCCCATGATTACAATTTCGCCAGTGGCATATTTGGGGGGTGCATTCGGCCATGGCCTCCTTTTTGCTTAAATTTTTATTTTTTATATATAACTTGTTGCACCATTACATGGTGTCCCCACACGATGGTCACAATTTGGACATCCGAATGTGGGGACACAGGGTAGTCCGGAAGACTGCAATCTTCCCAAGGCCAGCAAGTTTTATGGAATTTAATCGAGGGAAAAGGCAAATATGAAGCTGGGAAGAGTTAGAAAGTTATGAGTGCATTCTGACTTTTTACAGTCACTGACCTGGTTCTTGTATTTGATTGGGTGTGAGATTATTTTAGGCATCCATCCAAATTGTGTTTACTATCCATTGCAATCCATGGTCATATCCATATAATTATCACAACATCAAGATTCAAGACTTCAACCACTCAACATAGAATCACAACATTCACAGGTTTACCCAGACATGCTGTTGTGACGCTTTATTTTAGTTTAATTTTTTTCTGACAAGTTACCAAATATTGCTATAAATATCTAGTCACATGCCAACTTTATGTAGTAATGAATGCTTATATTTATCATATGTACATATTACATGGTTTTATCCATTAATTTTGCTCTAAGTTGACAACAGGTGTGCACTATGAGCAGGTGTGTAGTGATGTCACTGTGCCAACATCTTTGTATTACATAAATGTTCATGCCTGCCCCCCGAGATGCAGTTACCCCGTAAAGAATCCCTCATAAAGTTTGCCATACATCTACCCTCCTCCCTTCCCTTCTCTCAGATCTGTTCTTCCCTCATATGCCTTCAATCCCATTTGCTTTTAGGAATTTTGTGTACTCCTGCATAACGTTATTTCTAAAGCCAGGTTCAGTGACATTTGAATGGAATGAAAAGTGGGAGCCCACATTATACACCCTGTAATGGTTCAAGTTAGCAATAAGCTGGGGGTTAAAAGTTTTGACCTGGAGGTCACGCCAGACACAGGGCGTGCAATTACCTCTTGATGCATGTAAAAGCTGTGGTTTCTGTACAGAGCTACCTGTTACCTGTCAGTACAGTGGTGACACTGTTAGCTCTCGGTCATACCTCTGTGCTATTATGTACAGGTGTGGTTGTACACTAAGCATTAGTGTACGCTCATATGACTTTATAGTGCAAGCCGGGGTTAGGTGGTTCAAACAAACCCTTCATTTTCTGGGCTCACATAACAATGTCATAAGGCTGGGTCTACAGTGAGGCTAGAAATTCACCTGAGGCTGTCTTTCATCCAGTGCTTATGTGAAGTGTAACAGGGCTGTGGCAAACAGTAACGTCCATACTCATGTTTATGCTATATTCCACAGTTATAGCAGCTGTCCACAGGTGTAGCAGTTTTATGCAGGGCATGTGTTTGAATAACTTTGTAAACGAAATAATATGTAGTTTCGTAAGTAACTAAACCATTGTCTCTTTCTTTACTGAGTCATCAGTGTTGTTAATTAGCAGCTCTAATAGTGTATTAAACATGAGGCATTTTTGGTAAACTCATGACATGATTCTAGTTTTATGAACATAACTTTGTTTATGAATGAGGACAAATTCTGTCTTTGTTCAGGTGGACCGGGCAGGCGTAAAACACTGCCCCAGGTTCAAGCACATACTCTTCCCATAAGATTGCTTGTGTCCAGCCGCCCCTACATATGTTCCCCTTTTAAAACTTCCCAGAATGAATGACAATTGTAGCAGAATATGAGAATAGTCCATATTGCTGTGGGAGCGGTTCCTGGATCTGTGATGTGTTATGAGAACACATCGATAGGTCCATAGATAGCTCCCCAGATACTGGTTGGGGAAAGAGCAGGGGTGTGGAGAGAGGGCTGGTGTGTGAAAGAGGGCAGGGGTGTGGAGAGAGGATGGGGGTGTGAAGAGGTCAGGGAGGGTGGATAGAGGGCAAGGGGTCTGGAGAGAGGGCAGGAGGATGTGGAGAGAGCAGGGGTGAGGAGAGAGGGCTGGGGTGTGGAGAGAGGACAGGGGGTGTGGAGATAGGACAGGAGGATGTGGAGAGAGGCCAGGGGTGTGGGGAGAGGGCAAGGGATGTGGAGAGAGGGCAGGGGTATATGGAGAGGGCAGTGGTGTGTGGAGAGGGCTGGGGTGTGGAGAGAGAGGGTAGGGTATGGAGAGAGGACGGGGGTGTGGAGAGAGGGCGGGGGGTGTGGAGAGAGGGCGGGGGTGTGGAGAATGCAGGGAGTGTGGAGATAGGGCAGGGGTGTAGAGAGAGGGCAAGGGGTGTGGAGAGAGGGCGGGGGTGTGGAGAATGCAGGGAGTGTGGAGATAGGGCAGGGGTGTAGAGAGAGGGCAGGGGTATATGGAGAGGGCAGTGGTGTGTGGAGAGGGCTGGGGTGTGGAGAGAGAGGGTAGGGTATGGAGAGAGGACGGGGGTGTGGAGAGAGGGTGGGGGTGTGGAGAGAGGGCGGGGGTGTGGAGAATGCAGGGAGTGTGGAGAGAGGGCAAGGGGTGTGGAGAGAGGACAGGGGGTGTAGAAAAGGGGCAGGGGTGTGGAAACAGGGCAGGAGGATGTGGAGAGAGGGCAGGGGTGTAGAGAGAGGCCAAAGGGTGTGGAGAGAGGGCAGGGGGTGTGGAAACAGGGCAGGGGGTTTGGAGAGAGGGCAGGGGATGTGGAGAGAGGGCAGGGGGTGTGGAAAGAGGGTAGGAGGATGTGTAGAGAGGGTGGGGGTGTGGAGAGGGTATGAAGGCAGGGGTGTGGAAGGAGGGTAGGAGGATGTGGAGAGAGGGCAGGAGGATGTGGAGAGAGGGTGACAGGATGTGGAGAGAGGCTATGGGATCCTGATTGAAGAGAGAGAGCAGGGACACTGGGGCTAGGCTAGGGTGTGGCGCTATTCAAGGGGATGTGGCAGTGAGTGTGGCGCAGGAAGTGTGCTGCCTTGAGCGACATGAATGAACTGGTGTGGACGGCCCTCAGCTGTGTATGTGTGTCAACTGACACTAGCTCTAACAGCCTTCCGTCCATCTTGTCCCAGTCCCTCCCAGCCTGGCCTCCCTCCGACAACCTGGCTGAGCACTGGTGGTGATACCTACTGGATAGACTTCTAACTACTTTGTGATTTCATAATTGAATCTTATGTTAATAACTACTCACTGGTTTCTATTTGTATTATAAACAGGTTTCTGTTTGTATTATAAAAGCTGTTAAGTAAACAGGAGGTTTCTGGTTTCTGTTTGTATTATAAAAGATGTTCATTAAACAGGAAGTTTCTTGTTTCTGTTTGTATTATAAAAGATGTTCAGTAAACAGGAAGTTTCTGGTTTCTATTTGTATTATAAAAGATGTTCAGTAAACAGCAACACTGATAGTAACTGGTAATGACCTTAAGAAGTATCTTGAATCGCCCATCATTGGCAACTGTTGTCATAACGACTGTCCAACAACCTTTGCTGATTGGTTTTACGCATGGTACCATGAACGTTCTAGATGCCAGTAAAATATATGATAGCTAACACCAGGGTGTTGATTCACTAGTAACATTTACGAGCTCCTTATCACAAATTATATTATAAACAAATGGTTTCTAAGAAGCTGTTTTGATGTTAATAAAACTTGCAGCTCCCAGAGCAAAAGAATATTACAGGGAATTCATTTCTTGATGGGTTAAATCCAGATTTCTGGAGCTCATTCAATTTTAATGTAATTATATGGCATATAACTGTTTGTGGTGGAGATATTTTTAAGCCCCAGATACATACAATTAGCAGGTTCACTTTGGCTTCACATTCCATATCTAAGACAGACGTGTTCTCCCTGGGTTTATCTAACGCTTGTTTTAAAGCTAGCTGTCTCACTAGTGCCGTCATGCATTTACACCTACTGTCGTGTTGTACAGGTTCGCCTGACTGTAACTCGAGGGAGGTGAGCAGTATGGATGCTGGCGAGGACGAAGTATTTATGGTAAGTAAGATGGGGTGTACGAAACAGGTATAAAATATAACAACAATTTTATACTGTTTGTTAGGGTGATTTAATTCTGAGATTGGTTGTAGAAGGAAATAACTAGGCATGTTGGTGAATGGCATGGCATGATGTAATTTGTAGTGGAATTCCACTTTTTAAATTAACAATTATTCTACAACTGCAGGTTCTACTGTTGGTCTTGATTATTGTCATAGACCCCTCAAATATCCATCATGTAAGTACTTGGAAAACTATTTAAGTGTGAGATGATCCACTTTTGTTCCTCATAGAGATGTGGACGAATTATTTGGACAAGTTACGTTTATCTACAAATAGACCAATATTCCTTGCCCCTCTGGCACCCTCGGTCGGTGAACCCCAGTGTTATTGTCGGTTTCTTCATGTTCCTCAAATTAAACAACTGTTCACGTTTCTGACTTCAGACAATGAATCTTCCACTGCGAAGGAAAGATAGCTCATCACAGTCGGCAAGCACGGTGTCGACCACAACGAGTAGCCCGTCGCCGCAGTCCCCTGCCTTGCCACCATTTTGTAGCAACCAACTGAACAACAACGGCAGCGGCCATGCGAACCACCACTACCTCCACCGTGTTCACTACGTCACGCGGCCGCACGCCTCGGGAAAACCGCTTGCGTCACCCCAACTGAGCAGTAACTCCCGCAGCAGTAGTAACAATGTGACAACAATCACGGAGGACGTTTGGGTAAAGGCGGGCGACATGCAAATGAACCCGGCATCATCGTCATCGACGACGGACGAGAATGTCGTGTTGGACTACCCGTATGTGCAGTTTGCGAAGGAGAAGCCAAGCGAGCACGACTACAGCACACTAGACACGAACGCTGGCAAGGCGCCGTCGTCACAGCCGTTCTGCTCGCACCAGCGACGCGACTCAATCAACAGTTTAAAAAAGCACAACCTTGAGGTGTTGTCGTCACAGCCGCCGCTGCCGACGAAAAAGAAACGGAAGGACCGGTCGCGGAAGGACCGCCGACTGTTGCTTAGTCAGCGGTCGCGCTGCATGTACTGTCGTGAGATGTTCGTGCATGATGACAACCCGCGGGGCGCGTGCGAAGACGCGCCGGACCGCGCAACGTGCTGCATCGAGAAAGTGTCGTGTATTTGGTGTGCCGAGACGATGCTGTACCACTGCATGGCAGACGTCGATGGCGAGTACGGACATCCGTGTATCTGTGATAGTTCCGATGATAACAACTGCAAAAAGTGGACGGCACTGACGATCCTCTCGTTCTTTGTTCCATGTCTCTGGTGTTACTGGCCATTGACTGCATGTCACCGATGTGGCGTTGTGTGTGGCTGCTGTGGCGGCCGACACAAGGCCGCGTGACACTGCCAGACACACTCGTGATGTGGTGGCGTGCATCGCCACCAGGGCACACAGCCTGCACTGCGGCATGCGTGCATACACGCGCCCACCGTGTCAGGTTGTGCCGCCTAAAATCTATCCTGCAGTTCTTTATATTATGATTCAGAGAAACTACAATTACTACTATTACTTAACGACTACTACTACTACTACCAATACTATTGCTACTGTAAATGAAAATGTTTTTATATCAGAAAGTGTCACTGTTAATATTGTTAATGTCATAACTTGTCAACCTGCATCAATACTGCAAGAAGAAAACCTCAGAGGATTTTGTGTGCGTGTGTGTGTGCTTGTGTGCATGTGTATGTGTGCATGCCCAAATGTGTGTGCATGAAGCATGTGAATGGAGATTGTCATGTACACAATGTAAATATTGACGCCTCCTATATATGTATGGGCACAATTTTGAGTGACAGAGCACTACATACAGGACTTGTAGACTGGCAGAGTTACGCCCAATGCACCCCTCTCTTGCCGGATCTCTACAGAGTCTGTATCCTCGCCTCCTGCAGTGGCTGTTGAAAGTCACCGACCTTGGACATTGTGCAACTGACATTTGCAAAACAACCTGACTGTACACTGACCTGCAAGAAAGATCTGATGGTACACAGACCTGTAAGAATGACCTGATGGTACACAGACCTGTAAGAATGACCTGATGGTACACAGCCCTGTAAGAATGACCTGATGGTACACTGACCTGCAAGAAAGACATGACGGTACACTGACCTGCAAGAATGACCTGATGGTACACAGACCTACAAGAAAGACATGACGGTACACTGACCTGCAAGAATGACCTGATGGTACACTGACCTGCAAGAAAGACATGACGGTACACAGACCTGCAAGAATGACCTGATGGTACACAGACCTGCATGAAAGATCTGACGGTACACTGACCTGCAAGAATGACCTGATGGTACACTGACCTGCAAGAATGACCTGATGGTACACAGACCTGCATGAAAGATCTGATGGTACACTGACCTGCAAGAAAGATCTGATGGTACACTGACCTGCAAGAATGACCTGATGGTACACTGACCTGCAAGAAAGACATGACGGTACACAGACCTGCAAGAATGACCTGATGGTACACAGACCTGCAAGAAAGACTTGACCGTACACAGACCTGCAAGAAAGACCTGACGGTGCACTGATCTGCAAGAAAGACCTGACGGTACACTGACCTGCAAGAAAGACATGACGGTACACTGACCTGCATGAAAGTCCTGACAGTACACTGACCTGCAAGAAAGACTGATGGTCATGATGCAGTGTCAGCATGCAGCAGGTCGTCATATACTAACATCATCAAATACTGATGTCACATAGTGGGTCATGTCAAATACTGTCATCATGCAGTGGGTTATGTTAAATACTGTCGCCATGTAGTGGGTCATGTCAAATACTGTCGTCATGCAGTGGGTCATGTCAAATACTGTTGTCATGCAGTGGGTCATGTCAAATACTGTCAGCATGCAGTGGGTCATGTCAAATACTGTCAACATGCACTGGGTCATCTCAAATGCTGTCAGCATACAGTGGTTCATGTAAAATGCTGTTGTCGTGCAGTTGGTCATGTCAGATATTGTCGTCATGCAGTGAGTCATGTCAAATACTGTCATCATGCAGTGGGTCATGTCAAACACTGTCAGCATGCAGTGGGTCATGTAAAATGCTGTTGTTGTGCAGTGGATCATGTGAAATACTGTCTTTGGCTTCTTGTCGTCCACTTGGCTATTGTTACGTCTTCACTGCTCAGTGTGTGTGCTGCTTCTGTCAATCATCGCCCAGGGTTAGTTTCTTCTACATCGTTGCACAATTTCTGCCATACCAACGCTGTTCCAGGTCCCATACCCTGTGTGATCATTAAGATATTTCTTAAACTCCACAGATTTTTAGGCAAATTTACCACATTTTAGCTGATAAAAACGAAGGCTTGGTGTGGGATATAAAAAGATTTGAAATTTAAACAGAGATAATTGGAAATGTAACTTACTAGTAGTTTCTCGCATTTCACCATGGAAACTATGCTTCTCAACATTGAGTGCCCAAATGGGACGTGAAATTGTCTGCAGTGGGCGTTGATGACACTGGAGCATTAGTAATGCACGACCAGGTCTAGAGACAAGCTATATGCCCATGTATAGGGAACACACTGTCTTGTGACATTTCTGGAGATATGCACTCACACTTCTAGGTCTTGTACTCTACTTCCCAGGTGAACTACAAGATCTGGCAGTGTTGTAGAAGACGCTCACCTTGTCAGGAGATCTTGTATTCAACTTGAGAGGGGTTGTCACACCAGCACTGTAACCCAAATGACGCTCGTTTTCAAGGCCTTGACAGATATTTGTGGAATGTAAGCAGCACCTATGTAGCAGCAGCTACCCATTCATGTAAGTGTGTAGTAAATGTATGCAGCACATATGCAGCAGCTACACATTCATGTAAGTGTGTAGTAAATAGTAAAAGCATTTGTACGCTGATTGATGCAAAAGCCAGTTTACGATTGATATTGGCAAAGAAAATACACAGCAGTTGTTTGTGAAATAAGACATTGGTAAACAGTTTCGTAATTCGATACCCAAAGTTACTGCACATTTTAGTGGGCAAACACCCAATACGAACATAGAACATAGACCCAATATACAGCTAGACTCAATATGAACATAGAAAATTTCAATATCCAACTTCTGGTTTTTGGCGAGATTAGACAATACATTTCAACCAACAATTTTTTGTTTCATAGGGCATAGATAACATCATGGCTGTGCAGAAACGCACAGTTTTTCCATGAAATTTTAATATTTATACATGCCACATAAGGTATTTACTGCAAGCCGAGTTCACTTTGTAAATGTGTTTACAATGTTGTGTTGCTTACATTCCACAAATCTGTCATTGGTTTAAAACAAACATTAAATAGACAAACACCGTAAGGTATGCTAACTAACCACACAGCAACTTATGCTGTGACAGTGACGGATGATGCGGCCATTTCATGAAATGTCTGACTGTCGGTGTCCTATGTGATGGAAACTATGCCCGTTGTTGTCACTTGACTGTTGGTCACTGCAGTATTTTAAGCTTTGAATCTGAAGACAAATATCTGCAGTTCTAATGATGTGCTGTGATGTTGACTGTGATGCGAAACATTGGTGATTCCTAGAACTAACGTTTAATTAATTTAGAATTGTCTCATTCCAGTTACTTTTTTTGAAATGCAATGTTGGGTCTGACCTCCAATACTTAATTCACAATACTTAATTCACATGTTAAATGTTTCAATCCAATTATTAATGAAAATCAGAATTGTTTGTGAAGTTATGAAAATTCTGGCTGTTGTTAAGGGGAAATAGTTAGCTAAAGGGATCCCACAATGGCGATGCTTGATTTCAGTTTTAAGTTACCACACAGTACCTAATAGAAGACCACAATGTAATAGAAAAGAACCCCATTTTCTAACAAATTATGACTTAGGAGTCACTGTTTTTGTTGCATTTTTGTATCAGAAATCATGTAAAGATTCGTAATGAATATTACAAGGATACTAATTTAATTCACTGCCCTCAGTTTTTGTAGCCCAATAAATGTATCCTGACTCAACTTGTTTGCAGTTCGCCTGTCAGGTACTGTGCGGTAACCATACTACAGTATTACAGGCAATGCGTACTCGCAACGACACCAACATAACTGGCCCGGCAAACACTGACAGAGTAGAGTTATTTTATTATGAATGTATTAATTCGCTAGTTAATTATTACACGAATGACGCGAGTGGTGTGAGAAGTAAATGCTATGCAAAAATCACGTTTGACTGCGTGCGTGCGTGCGTGCGTGCGTGCGTGCATGCATACATGCGTGATGTGGTTGACACGAATGTTTGTTACTGCATCTCTTGTTCCATGTGTTTATTGCTTTCTTTTGTTCCAAAACATTTCACCAGGTGGTACCATAATCTGATCGTTTTGCTCATCGGCCGGTTGTGTCGTTGTGGCTCAAATGCTGGGATTTGAACTTTGCCCTTTTTATGATTATTGTAAAACAATTGTTGAAAGAAGTTTTCTGTTTTGAGTTGAGGACATTTCTCCCATGCTGGCTGAAATTGAGGCTAGCATAGCAACTACATCATGTTTGATTCAAATCTCACAATTCTCAGGGAACTTGCATAGTGCGTTGCGTTACTCTTAAATTAAAGAGTGTAAATAAACACTACCTTGTTAAAAGGTCAAATGTTATTGGACTGTACAGCATTGACCCACATTGAAATCTTATCTGAAATTTGATATGTTCTTATTCTGGTATCTTGTGTTCGTGTACCGCTGCCCAAAGGGGTGGTACGATTTGGGCATGAAACAACTGCTGCTGCCACCTAGTGAATGCTGTGAATGTACATAGTTATGTGCTTTATTTTTAACACAAGTTGTTGTCGGTGGTGCGATGAACATTGCAAAAATCTTGACTGTGTTGTTCGGTATGAGAAGTTTGTACCGTTACGCGTTGTCAAGAGTTGGTGACTGCTCGCTAACTCTCAAATTACGTTTAGCGACGACAGGAAAATATGTTTTCGTGAAAAATTATTTTTTATTTAAAGTAGCGGTGTTTGTAAATAGCATTGATCAGGCATTCTGTATTGTAATGGCAGTTAACGATGGCTTTGTGACTAGTGACAACAATCTTATGGTTTTAGGTCTGATTCCCAGTTTTGCTACCGAATATGATCGGATATTAGTTTTGTTACTGCGTCGTTGCCTCATCTTAGGTTGTTGACAGATGTGGAGCATGCCAACCAAAGACACGATTGGTGGATCAAGTTTCTTTTTCATATTTTCTTAATGTTTGCAAGGAACGAGAAAATAGCTAAGACTTTTGTACTACGTCCTATTACTGTGAACAGAAGGTCTGCAGTGTTTAGGCAGGAGTGTGACTCGGGGGGGTGTTCTAAAAAATATACATGTTGGGGTGTCCAACCAGCGGTACTGAAATCAACCCTTAGAGACATCTCAAAAAGGTTTGAAGACTAGTGAATGTAAAATGTTCACAATTCCAAATAGAGTTATAGTGAAATAGTGAGACATAAAGACATGGTACATGTTTGTTACTTGTACACCACTAATTGGATAAACACATTTCACTTAACACTTATTGTAGTTGTGATCATATTTTCCAGCACAACAGAAGCATCATGTTAATCATTCCACAGTTTATAACAATATATTTGATTTATTAATAACATGCATTTGCATGTTTGTAAAAGAACCATTCTTCAAATTCCTTGTTAAGGTGGTTTTATACGAGGTGGCGTTTGATTGAAGCTTCCTTTTAATGTATGAACAAAAGTTATTTATTAAGCATCAAAGTAACAGACCATATGCACATGTGGTAAGAAGCTGTAGTAACTTTGTGGGCAAAGGTAGAAAAAAAGTTGTCAAAATGAAGCATGTTCGACCACATTGCCGCCGGGTATTTTGAACATAGCACGGATAATAGTTAGTGTTGATGCTATGGTTTGAGTTTAGTTTATGCACAGTCTGTATTCTGTAGTAATAGTTTTATTCATTGTATATACTACCGAATGTATATATTTTACAACGATCATGTATGTTATGCATGTATGTTATGGACTTATTCTGAAATAATATATTATTTATTAAGTTTACAGCATCTGCTGTTAACACGCACCTGTCTGAAATGTACACATTTGCCAGGTGCAAACATTAGTTGCTGTAAGCAGGTTTCTTGTGTCCTTCACTATGAAGAAATATATTTTCTCAAGTGTGCCCTAGGCAGAGACGCTGGTTGGGCACCTGCATAATGAATGCTCCTGGGTCACGACTCTTAGAACGTTGAAACATGACTATTACGTTGCATGCTCGACTGTGCACGCTTAGTGGTGTGGCGGGAGGCCAATCTGTTGTACAACACCACAGACAACGGTGACGTCTTTGTTGACGTCATCTTTGTCAATGTCAAAAGTCACCTTTATCCGATCTGTTTTGAATTCAGTAAGACTGATCGATATGGATTGATATGGATGAGATTATGATTAAAAGCAGTTTTATCAAATGTACTCAGCATTATGTTCTGATGACTTAACATGTTTTATCTGTTTGTTAGTTTGTAGAGTACATGGAGATAGAAGTAGGATGTACAATGTTCTGATTCATCAAGCCAAATTGTCATAATGCAAAGCATCTACAACTGCCTGCAATGGGTACTACAACATGCACAAACTACCATTCTGTCGAGTTTACCATCAATATGAATGGCCTGTGTTCAGCAGCTGCTGGTAAACATCATGAATAGTTCAGAACAAACATAGACATCCTTTTTATTACATTTGTTCAATGTAACACTTTATTAAATGATTTATTACAACTAAAAAAAAATTCTTCACCACAAAACCACACATCACTATTTTGTATTCAAGAACCCCCAATGCAGAATAGTTCATAAAAAATATATTTTGCATACTAATTTGGTTTGTTGACTCTGGGCAACACTGTCCAATGCAGCTTATTTCTACTGTTTTCACCAAGATATTTTTTATTAGTAATAATAATAATTATTAGAGCACTTTAGAGCGCCATGGATCCAGGTGACCCTGTTCAAAGGCGCCGACACAAACAGTTAAAGAGGGTCAAGATTAAAAATAGATAAATAAAAACATAAAAAACAGCAAATCCAAGTTCATAGAACATAGCACTAAAAGTCGAATCAATTTGACAGTTAAGAGTAATAAGCGTGTTTAAACGAGAGTTTTCAAAAGTCTTGAAGGTGTATAGGGAGTCACATTTTCGCATCTCATGGCGAAGACTGTTCCACAGGTGAGGAGAAGCGATGCAGAACGCACGATCCCCATGATGGTAGAGATGTGCACTGCGTACAGTCGGAAGAGTGTACTAAGCAGTACAACCCCATGATTCTGAAACCACTTGGTCACACACAATTCCACTCGATCGATTGTGGTTGTCTGCTGACAAGTTGCACCCTGACAATGGCACCTCATGGTGTTGTCTGCCGGCAGACAACACCATGTTATGTGCACAGTACTGACTTCCCTTGAAGATATATGTTCGTCGATGGAAAGCTTTTCAGCTAGCACTATAAATCATATTTTCTCAGCAATGGCATCAACGAAAGGCTGAATCTTGTATATGCAAAGTTCACAGTCATCCAGGTGGCTAGCATTGTCACTGATGTGCAGCTTCTGTTTGGTTGTTTTGAAGCAAACAACCGGCATCGTATCTCCACGCTGCAGTGCTTGTGATCATGTGGCATGTGAAGAACACTCACATAGAACAATATACCGATAAACTGGTCAAGTTGTGCCAGTGTCAATGCAGGGGTTTGTAGTGATACCTGGAGTCGGTCCAAACCAGTTTCAGTGTTGTTTCTTTAAAAATATGAACTGTTGTTAGACTTCCATAGTGAATTCTAAGGATTACAATTCACAATGAAAACGTCTCTAAAGTTCCTTGAATGGATAGTTCAATGACAAGGGCAGAAAACCTGATAACGGAAGGAGAAGACAACAACACAGAGGTGGACCACATCAAGAAAGTGCTGAAAGCAAACGGTTACAAAACTTGGATGTTTAACACCACACAACCAACGAGAAGGAAGGAGAACACTACCACAGAAACCAGCAGAAGACAACATGCCATAGGTCTGCCCTACATTAGTAAACTATCAGAACAAGTAGCAAGGATTTTCAAGTCCTATAACATCCCGGTTTACCACAAACCTATCAACACCCTGAGGTCATTGTTGGTACACCCAAAAGACAGAACAGCAAAGGCAGCAAAGTGTGGGGTAGTATATGACATACGATGCCCAGAATGTGACCAACACTATATAGGAGAAACAGCCAGAACACTTGGCACAAGAATCAAAGAACATCTATCTTGTCGCCAACCCCTATCAGCTATAAGTGAACACAAACTGAACACAGGTCATCAGTGCTCTATGAAGGACATCAATATTCTAGACCACGAGGAGAACTGGCACAGGAGAAAAATAAAGGAGGCGATTAACATCCACAGAAACAAACCTACGCTGAACCGAGACGTCGGCCAGGAGCTCCCACCAGTCCTACTCCAGCTTGTGTCACATGACATTGGTCATGTGACACATCCGTAACTTCAGTCTGCTGAAGAAGACTGCGAGATGCAGTCAAAATATTCAAAACAAACTGCAAGTTTCTTGAGAGGTAATTATGATTATATTTCTTTAAAGTAAAAGCCTTGGAAATTTGTGTGAAATGACTTCAGGTATGTCACTGTGCATCTGTAGTAAATAATGGTGAAACTATCCATCAGACAAGTTTAGACAACTCCTCATTAGTAGGATAAACGCTCAGTTAATTACCTATCACACAGTTCAGCATATTGCGTACATCTTGCTCAAATTAACCCTATTTCTAGTGTCATTTAAAGGATAAGTAATAATAACACAATCATTTAATTAAATTAGTTAGTCATACCCACAAAGGTCATACCCACAAAGGGATAGAAATTAATTCGAGTCAGACTCTGATGTTGTCATTAACACAAACATAACTCGTTTGTACATTTGTTTCAGTTTTATTATTAGGCTCTAGTTTAACATAACACAACAACGATTCTGGTTTAGCAACACCATACAGTCAGGAATAGTACTGTCACCATCTGGTATAACACCATACAGTCAGGAATAGTACTGTCACCATCTGGTTTAACACCATACAGTCAGGAATAGTACTGTCACCGTCTGGTTTAACAACACCATACAGTCAGGAGTAGCACTGTCATCGTCTGGTTTAACAACACCATACAGTCAGGAGTAGCACTGTCACCGTCTGGTTTAACACCATACAGTCAAGAGTAGCACTGTCACCGTCTGGTTTAACACCATACAGTCAGGAGTAGCACTGTCACCGTCTGGTTTAACACCATACAGTCAGGAGTAGCACTGTCATCGTCTGGTTTAACACCATACAGTCAAGAGTAGCACTGTCACCGTCTGGTTTAACACCATACAGTCAGGAGTAGCACTGTCACTGTCTGGTTTAACAACACCATACAGTCAGGAGTAGCACTGTCATCGTCTGGTTTAACAACACCATACAGTCAGGAGTAGCACTGTCATCGTCTGGTTTAACAACACCATACAGTCAGGAGTAGCACTGTCATCGTCTGGTTTAACACCATACAGTCAGGAGTAGCACTGTCACCATCTGGTTTAACACCATACAGTCAGGAGTAGCACTGTCACCGTCTGGTTTAACAACACCATACAGTCAGGAGTAGCACTGTCATCGTCTGGTTTAACAACACCATACAGTCAGGAGTAGCACTGTTATCGTCTGGTTTAACAACACTATACAGTCAGGAGTAGCACTGTCATCGTCTGGTTTAACACCATACAGTCAGGAGTAGCACTGTCACCATCTGGTTTAACACCATACAGTCAGGAGTAGCACTGTCATCGTCTGGTTTAACACCATACAGTCAGGAGTAGCACTGTCACCGTCTGGTTTAACACCATACAGTCAGGAGTAGCACTGTCATCGTCTGGTTTAACAACACCATACAGTCAGGAGTAGCACTGTCATCATCTGGTTTAACAACACCATACAGTCAGGAGTAGCACTGTCATCGTCTGGTTTAACACCATACAGTCAGGAGTAGCACTGTCACCGTCTGGTTTAACACCATACAGTCAGGAGTAGCACTGTCATCGTCTGGTTTAACAACACCATACAGTCAGGAGTAGCACTGTCATCGTCTGGTTTAACAACACCATACAGTCAGGAGTAGCACTGTCATCGTCTGGTTTAACAACACCATACAGTCAGGAGTAGCACTGTCATCGTCTGGTTTAACAACACCATACAGTCAGGAGTAGCACTGTCATCGTCTGGTTTAACACCATACAGTCAGGAGTACCACTGTCATCATCTGCTCGACACATCAGAACAGAACGATCTTTGTACCACAAGTACAATGGAGTTTGTCTTGCGTCTTCACGATCTCACGAGACTTTGACACAGCTGACAGTGAAATATTTGCGACAGTAGTTCTTCAGATGCATTACACTGTTGATCTGTTATTAGCTGCCATTTGACAAATGCGGGTCGTATCTCATAATACAAAAAGAAACTCGCAAAAAAAATCCAAAAAAGGAATGTCGTCCCCCAAGACCAACAGATTTCAGAACATCCATAAGCGTTACGACCTTCCGGGTAAATCGTATGAGTCTTCATGGTTGTATGTCATCATGGTATTGTACACTGAGATGTACAGTCTCAGACCCACAGCATCATCATCTGTTTCAAATATGTAATCTGTGCACATTTTCCACATTCAGTTCCCAAAGTTTTCTCTCGAAATGTCCTATGCAATGGCAGTGTTTGGTGAAACCATTTTGCCAGATGATACAGTTGGGTGGAACAAGCCAGCATGCAGAGTCAACGACCACCTGGTGACAAAGTATTGCATCAGGTGTAGCTGGATAGGACATTGAAGAAATGGAATACTTCGTCTTCGTCAAACACCCCCACCTCAGTTGTGCAGATGCCGCATCGCACGGCGTAGTAAGCCGCGTCTAATGTCCCCTCCTCGGTGGCGCCCTCAATCTGTTTCCGAGACCGCCGTTTTTTGTCGCCCTGTTTCGGGTAACGCAGTATCTCGCTGCGGTCCACGCTGCAGTTTTTCACGAACATGGCGCGGTACTGGTTCTTATAGAGGGAGTGTCTGCAACAGAAGGGGACAGACTACAAGTTACTGGTTCTTACAGGGGGAGTGTCTGCGATAGAAGGGGACAGACTACAAGGTATTGTTTTTCACAGAGGGAGTGTCTGCGATAGAAGGGGACAGACTACGAGGTATTGTTTTTCATAGAGTGAGTGTCTGCAACAGAAGGGGACAGACTACGAGGTGTTGTTTTTCATAGAGGGAGTGTCTGCAACAGAAGGGGACAGACTACAAGTTACTGGTTCTTACAGAGGGAGTGTCTGCGATAGAAGGGGACATAGATGGAGTGTTCATTACCTTGAAATATGTGCATTGGTGTTTTTTACACAATGTCAATATTTACTTATGGCACAGAATTAAAACGTATTTACAACTGCATGCTGTAATAGTAGTATCACTACCTTTATTTGCATTAATGTCATGAACCACCATTCACGTTTGGACTTATTAGAATCTTCAAAACTAGTGCTGCCATCTGGTGGATAACACCACATAATTACAAATGTGCAAATGATTACAGCAGGGGGCGTCTCTGGCAGTTATAGTTCTCTATGTACAATGTGTAGTTCATAATTATCACTTGAGAAATGCTTAAAATGTATCTTAAATTTCCTGTTTCACATAAGTGCTAATAAGATAAAAGGCACATTACACTGATTAGATAAGATAACATGATATATGATAAGATGCCACAGATTTGAATGCCTTGCACCATGTTAAAATGACAGAATGCCATGTAACGCTCTTGAAACCAACACATTTTTTTACCATTTTCTACACAGGTGGAATGTTTCCATCAATATATGAAGCTATGACGAAAACGATTTTTGTCGGTTCCAGTAATAGTTCCATAACCAGTATTTTAAGCAAACCATGCAAGCACACGCCTAACATGAAGGACAGCCTGGAGCATTACCTTTGACAATCGAGACATAGGAGTGTCATACAGGCGGGACAGTTGAGGACCGCGTCACTGTGTGGTAGGGGCCGGGGGGTGGACACAGCTGTCTGGGGCTGGTACATGCGGCGCTGCTGGTCCACCCAATGTTGGTTCTGGTCATCTATACTAGGGTCATACAGCAGATCATCGTTGCTGAGAGCCCCACTCTGGCAGTCTGCCAACCCTGAAATACAGCTTTCAAGATAAGTTTAAACTAATGCTTCTTAGGGATGATCTCAAAACACTGATGTTTGACACTATACAAAATTGGGGTTATTTCAATTAGTGGCATATACCAATTTATTTCCCCAAAAATATTGCTTATTTTCCAATCACAGTTGATAAGGATATTAACTGTGGGCTGTTTTTTTGAGTTATGGTAACCTTGCGCTGTCTATTGAGTTACGGTAACTTTGGGCTGTCTATTGAGTTATGTTAACCTTGGACTGTCTAATGAGTTATGGTAACTTTGGGCTGTCTATTGAGTTATGTTAACCTTGGGCTATCTAATGAGTTATGGTAACGTTGGGCTGTATATTGAGTTATGTTAACCTTGGGCTATCTAATGAGTTATGGTAACGTTGGGCTGTCTATTGAGTTATGTTAACCTTGGGCTATCTAATGAGTTATTGTAACTTTGGGCTGTCTACTGAGTTATGTTAACCTTGGGCTATCTAATGAGTTATGGTAACTTTGGACTGTCTATTGAGTTATGTTAACCTTGGACTGTCTATTGAGTTATGTTAACCTTGGGCTGTCTATTGAGTTAGGTTAACCTTGGGTTGGGATCTATTGAGTTATGTTAACCTTGGGCTGTCTATTGAGTTATGGTAACTTTGGGCTGTCTATTGAGTTATAACGGCTAAATATGAATGGTATGTTATAGCTGAAGGATGAGGACATTTTCACGGGGTCAATGTAAAGTGTCACATAGAGGGGTTGGGATGTCTGAGGTCACCTCTTACCAAGGTTTTATGCATATGCCAGGAGTAAACAAAACGTATGAGACAAGGTCGGACCTCTAGAAGACAGTGCTGGAAATATAATATCACAAGGGTTTTTAATGGCGGAAGACCTAAATGGATACTTCAGTTTTGTGTTTACCAGAGACGATATTAGTTCATTACCAGTTCCAGATGCTAAATTTCAGGAGGCTAAATCTGACTATTTAGGGCAGTTAATTGTAACTCCAGAAATGATAGCTAAGAAAATAAAGGCAATGAAGGATAATAAATCACCTGGAATGGATGGAATTCCTCCAAAACTTTATGCATATTTGCGTCACCGCAGATATAGAAACCGCATTTTATATCTGCAAAAAACCGGGGAATTTTCCATTTTTAAAAGGACATTAAAGTTTTACTAAATTGAATACACAAGCCTGTTTCAGGGGAAACTGCCGCCAGCTGGTTGTTACGACCGGTTTGAGGCGCTGCAACTCCATTTGGGAGCGAGTGATTTTAGCACGAGCGGTAAACCGCTCCGTGGATGATTGATTAGCGCTAGCAACAGGGATTGAGAGTGATTGCTCTCCTAAAAATTATACCCTGCATAATTTGCCACGATTATCGGAGAATATAGGCTGGCACAAACGTTTAAATTTAATAATAGTATAGTACCAAATAAGGTGCGTATAGGGTGGCATTTTTCATCAAATAAATACGTGTATAGGGACGCTTATTCGGCACTCAAGAGTAAGAGGAGATCAAACTGAAATTTTTTAGATATTGAATGGGTACGAAAATATTGATAGAAATATTTTTTTTCACTCAAGAAAGATAGTAGAACTAGAGGACATGAGGTAACATTTGTACAGGATCAGTGTAGATTGGATATCAGGAAGTACTCGTTCTCACAGAGGACAATCAATGAATGGAACAAATTATCTACAGATTGTGAAACTGCTAGCAATGTGAATATGTTTAAAAACAAGGTTGACACATATCTCAGGAGGGCGGATTACACATAAATTAAAAATGTTGGACTCTCGATAAGCCAATGGCTTCCTTGTCTACTTGCCATCTGATCCTTTGCCTTGGATGGCAATCTTGTTAAACAAAACTGGAACAACATAAATGTAACAAATACAAGGTTGTTTACTGAAAAATAAAAACCAACATTTATTGTTACTGTTAATTAAAATAAAACTTGTTAAAACCATTTCCACTGGCCCATCTGCCATCTGTTTTTGGGGCCAACCACCCACCATTTTAGAGAGTCTACCTCCACCAATCTCACCTCCCACCTATTTTTAAGACCAACCTTCCACTTCCTGCCAACCTCTCACATATGAAAGAAAGTAGAAATGTTTTTGTTCACTTTTACCATCAATGTTTAAAAGGATTAAGTTTATTTTAAACAGACACTATATTATATTTACAACAGCTTCATTCACAAGAACAAGTTGACGACTGGAATCAAATTAGTTCTATGCTTGATGTGTTTCTTGATGTTTCCCAGCTTTCGTCACTAGATTGTTGTCAGAAAATTACCTAAGGAAAACTTAGACTTGGTCATCGAGAAAGTTGAATGAATACAAATACATACATATGTGCATTAAAATATAGGTAAATAAGAAATTTACATTAAATAATTATATATAGAAATAACAAATAAAATCTCAATTGCACACAACAATGAGGTTGACCTACCTGTATTAAGTAGATGACCAGAGTCACCTTCCAGTGTCTCATCATCACCTTGGCCCCCTGTGAATAATAAAAGTCATCTTACAGCATCATTTCTGCAAGTAAGATAATAAGACTTGTTTTTAATTATTCACGTTATTACAGTTTATGGCACACAGTGTGCAAATATTATAAGGCATACATTGGTTTTTATTTTGTAAAAGGCAGCAATGTGAAAAGTGGTTATTGCCATGTAAGCTAACAGTGGTTATTGCCATGTAAGCTAACAGTGGTTATTGCCATGTAAGCTAACAGTGGTTATTGCCATGTAAGCTAACAGTGGTTATTGCCATGTAAGCGAACAGTGGTTATTGCCATGTAAGCTAACAGTGTTACGTTTAAATTCTGCATAGTGTTAAAAAATCCCTGAAAAATCAGAGCATGATTTGTGGATCATGAAAGTGGATGTGATAACATGTACCTATGATGCAATTAGACATTCAACAATTATTCTTTGCAAATAGGTGCAGAATTTGCCCTTCTTAACTATTCTTGCATTTATATACTCTCAAATGACTAGAAAAACATATATTTAGCATTATATATATATATATATTTCATTGGTTTTGTTGGTTCTTTCGATATTTCTACATTTGACAGCGTGGTCATATAAACACAAGAATGGGTAACAAGGACAAACCTGCACCATTAATCGGCATATAAAATTTTGCTTCTTAAGAGAATAAACGTGATAATTATGGCTGGTTTCTAAGATGATGAACAAATGACTACACACTTAAACTGTGTTTCTCTTCTATTTCCTTCACAGTCCGGTCAAGCTCAGCTTTCATTTCTTTCTCAAAATCATCGTCTGATGATGAATCTTGGCCAAGACTCTTTCGTCGCAAGCGCCGTTTTTGTTCTGGCGTCCCGTGTAGTATCACATCAATGTCATCTTCAGAACTACACGAAGACAGAGACATAGCAGGTTAATTTTACATTACAGTAATAGGGGCTTTCATGGTGATGTCCAAAAAACTGATCACATGATCGTTTCGTGGTAACTGGTTGGCAAAACACAGCTGGTTGGTGGGCTTTGTGTGTATTTCATCAGATACGTTTCTAGTTTGTTTTGCATTTTTTGTGTGGATTGCTCATTTTCATTTTATATGAGGGAAAACGAAGAGGAATCTGGCTGAATGCGAATAGGTGTAAACATTGCCTAACGACCATGTTTGTGGACGACATTTCAACTTTGAACTGCTATTAATGGTTAATATTACCAGTGGATATATTCCACTCATGACTGTTGACAGCTGTTGTTATGATATATACTTCTTGTGCTGCCACCCAGAAGACAACGATGACATAAAGCGCTTACATTTCTACTGTTCAACCAACCTCGTTGTGTCATTGATGGCTTATCCTGATTTATCTAAATTACATATGATACAATATGTGAGTGGACAGATAACAACAAGACAGCTGTTATATAAAATTAAAGCAGATGTACAGCTGTAGGATGTACAGCTGTAGGATGTACAGTTGTAGGATGTACAGCTGTAGGATGTACAGTTGTAGGATGTACCACTGTAGGATGTACAGCTGTAGGATGTACAGTTGTAGGATGTACAGTTGTAGGATGTACAGTTGTAGGATGTACAGCTGTAGGATGTACAGTTGTAGGATGTACAGCTGTAGGATGTACAGCTGTAGGATGTAAAGCTGTAGGATGTAAAGCTGTAGGATGTACAGCTGTAGGATGTACAGCTGTAGGATGTACAGCTGTAGGATGTACAACTGTAGGATGTACAGCTGTACGATGTACAGCTGTAGGATGTACAGCTGTAGGATGTACAGCTGTAGGATGTACAGCTGTAGGAGGTACAGCTGTAGGATGTACAGCTGTAGGATGTACAGTTGTAGGATGTACCAGACATTGTGTGGATTGCTCATTTTCATTTTATAAGAGGGAAAACAAAGAGGAATCTGGCTGAATGCGATCAGATGTAAACATTGCCTAACGACCATGTTTGAGGACGACATTTCAACTTTGAACTGCTATTAACGGTTAATATTACCAGTGGATATATTCCACTCATGACTGTTGGCAGCTGTTGTTATGATATATACTTCTTGTGCTGCCACCCAAAAACAACGATGACATAAACATACTGCGCATGTGCGAACGTACTCGCATAGGCCATAGGGGATCATGCCTCAGTTAGATTTCCTGGTGTGTTACAGACGAATGTAGGGCACAGTAATTTTAGATATGTGTAATTTTAAAAAATCATATCATCTGACATAACTGCATTTGAGCAGACACATTGGCAAGTTTGCTGGTAGAACATGTTAGAAGTTTAACCGTGGATTTTTAGATGATTTAAATAGGCGGAAGAATTTTTTCACCACAAGGCACGTGTGCGTAGTAATTTATGCAGAAATTGGTAAATATTGATGGGCATGGCACGTTCTGCCGTTTTAAGAGTTAGAAATATGTGATTTTGACAAAACTCGACCAGCATGTCAATGAGATGATGACAACTGCAGGAAAGAAGGTTAAGAATTTCTTATGGTCCCATTTTTTTATAATCGTGCAAAACGTTAACATGGTCACCATGGAAACGTAACAGTAGGCTGAACCCATAGCTGGTGATCTCTATCTCTAAAAAAATACAATAATGATCAAATCATTGATCAGTGGTCATTAGTGGGAGAAAATGAAGACGAGCGGTTTGTTTTGTGTAAAAACGTGAAACATCCATATTATCGCCCATTGGCCAACCTTATACACAACCGATGGGTCTAATGCCAAAAAGGAATCGCCTTACCTTTCACCACCTTCTAAGTCACTATCTAAATCTACAATCGGGTAACCGTCATCTTTGAAACAATTCATGTCTACGCGCTCACAACAAGCGCGTTTAAAATCGCAGTGACTGCGACAATATTTTACCTAAAAATATTATAACTGTTTTTATGCTGTCGAACCAGTTATACCAAGAGTCCAAGACATTAATTTGTGGAACGCCAAAGACGACTTTTATATTCTTTCTTTCTGTCTTTGTTTCTTTATAATATGTAGATGACCCGAGTGTCGAGGAATAAACTTTACATGTGGAATAGCGTGCGGAGCGAGCACTTTCCCAGTGATTAAAAGGCAGCAGTATAAGAGTTACGTTAAAAGTGAAAAACACAAAAACAATTAAAAGTTAATAATCGATGAACGACAATGTCAATGATCTATTTAATGATCATGTGTGGTGCCCCATCCATCCTTTCAGCGAAGACCTGAATGAGGGTAGTGATGTAGCTGATGGTGCATTTACAGGTACATTGTGGTCTTTGTCATTCTAAACGTATAACTATTTTTGTGTCTTGTCTTGTATAGAATGCTGACCAACGGCACCACCCATGAGGAGTCAAACGGTCAGACGTGTGTCCGCATGGAGTGATTGTTTGAAACTGAGTGGGTGACTACAGAGCTTTCTTAAATTGTTGTGGATAGGGGAAGGGAGGGTAAAGCGGGCTCATTAAGCATGGGTTGACCTATATTTGATATGTTTGCATACAAACAGCTATTTTATATTATATTCCCCAGTTCAATATATTGACTATGTGTATTAAAAATCATTATTACTCTATCTTAATATATACCATAAGTCAAATGTGTTTTAAAAAGAGACATATTTTGAATAGAAAAATTGTAGGTCAAAATGGGCCCCTCACAAAGATGTCACACAGTCATTGGCACAAATCCCGTACGTAAAGGACCCATGCCCATACCCTGCACTCTCCCGATGTGCCCACTGGCCACATCCGCCACATTGCGCCCATCCTTCACCCTTCCTACTGTCCGAATATATATATATATATATATATATATATGCACAGCATAAGAACCTGTATTACTAACTAATTGTGGCGTTGATTAGGCTAATGCGCTGTAAATATTGATTAATAAATTAACACTAGTTTGTGATTTAAGCAGTAGGTTTAATTATACATATTGGCATTATCAAACGCTATAATTAATGTTCGTTCGTTCTACAGCATAACGGTATTACCCACTATGTGCAGCAACTGCGGCCAAGGACCCACTTTCGGCTCGTTTCAACGCGTGCGTTTACGTCAAATTGGACATGTACATTCTACTAAATGTAGAATTTCCTTATACATACTTCATTTATGGCTAAATACCCGGGCCATTTATGAAAATGTGGAGTTTGTTTTTGGCACTGTTTTGAATTGGCACCTAGCTGGCATGTACGACGATGGTTAGTGTTCTCTTGCGAGTCTCTAAACACCACTACCGTTGGTTTGACTACAGGGCGTATCAGGATAGCTTTACTCTCCTTTCCCTCCTTAGCCTACGTTCTGTGATGCTGGACATGCATTGGAGCTTTGTCACGCATAAGTTACAGAGATATCGGAGAGTCTTGAATGGCCATCATTGGAACAGAGAAGATCTTAACAACGCTTGTCGATGCTCTTCAAGATAGTTCAACTACTTGTCGACGTTGCAGCTAGGCCCTCATATAGTTAATTTTGAATCCTTATGATGTACCGGTATTATATGTGACATAGTCACTTGTCGGTTGTACTAGTTTAGTTACCTACCACACACTGGCAGCACACAGGGTAATGTAATGGAATTGAGAGAATATAGTTATAATTAACTATTACTTCTATGACTATTTCTCCTGTTGTTAGTTGTATCTATTGTGTAGGTAGTTTGTCTTATTAGTAATAATTCAATTGTTTAAATATCAACTTTTCCCTTGAGACAGGGGTCACATGTGGTCAGTGGGAGGGACACTGCCCCAGTGGACCAGGAGTGATTCTACACTTAATGACAACTCTGTTTTGGTGAGTTCCTAAATTATACCTTATTAAGCAATACCTTCAATTTATAATGGCATCATTATGTGTGATAGATATGTCAACGTATTTACGTTATCAGTTATAATTATTACGTAAAGGGACTTTGATTACTGTGGTGTTGGAAGATGGGGAATAAATGGTCTTTGGACCTAAGGGAAGAATGTCCAACAGAGCTTAATGAGATTTTGACCACTTGCAGTCAGTAGCTGATAAATGTATACAACACTTTAGAAAGTTCAGTTTTGATTATGTTTAGTGGTGCTACTGTTATAGTTAATATGCTGTTATATGTGATATACATGGTGCATGGATAGATTGTGCATGTATATAGGTATTAGGTAACTGTCCCTACAGCTAAGCCAATATTAGGCTGGTACCCTTTCTTCCTTTGAAGTTGATTATTCCCAGAGATCTGTCCAAGACTTGTTTGTAAACAACAGTGATTGACAGCTAGGCTAGTCAGGCAATGCCTTGGGCAACGCACAGGTGAAATTTACAACATTTTTGATTGCAGAGTTTATGCTATTAGATGTAGAGTGCTAGTATTACATTACTACTACTATGGTTGGAACTATGGTACTTAGATGTTTATGTGTCATCTTATCTTACACTGGACACTATGATATGCAATAGCTTACTTGTTGTTTGTATTTGTATAGACTAAGGCAAGTCCTGGCTCACTCCTGATTGTGACCAGCCGTCTTTAATTACCGTGTTTAATACGGTCTTTATTACCGTGTTTAATACGGTCTTTAATACCATATTTTCTTTCATCTTTACTTTTGTTCTTAACTTTTGAATTAATTCTGCTCTTTCTTTTGGTTGTATTTTGGACAACATCGAACATGGAGCACATACCTGTTTACAATGTTGTTTTTCTTTATGGTTATTGGTCTGACAGGACACTTGGGCCTCCTTGTGTAATGTGGGTATGGTATTCGCTTAACTAGCTTCAATTTTAGGCAATGTATTAGACATTTAACAAACACTATGATCTTAATTGATAGAATAATTGAATAGAATTGTTAAAATAGTGACATATCAACCAAAACAGCACAATAATTTAGGCAAAGTGACGCATTTATACGCACACAAAATGTGGTTGAACTAAACATTTCGACACCAAATAAAATGCAGCATTATAATTACTGAAGCTCTCGCTACAGGTTATCAGCAAGCCATGACACCAATGTATACAGTCACGATGATGGTAGGTTTTTAGCATTTAGCAATATTCTGTGTTTCATTTCAATATTGGTATACTGAACTGAAAAAGATTATTGCTGCTACATGGGGCAAGGCGCCCATCAGCAAGGAGAGTCTAAGACAGAGGGAACTGGTGAGATCTTGTCCGAACCTTGTGTGCCAGACCTGGGCACGAAGAAGACAAGTAAGCAATACGACGTTCTCACATGGATTGTGTAGACACAATAGTTCAAGAAAACATTTGATTATCGCACGCAGTACGAAAACTCTGAGCAAACTATCAACGGAACCCATGTCGTGATGATATGGGTCATTACAGTAGATGCGGCTTCCAACAGAACAAACGAAACACAAGCATCTTGATAAAATATATTTCAGTGGCAAAGATAAGTAAATGTAAATATCACAGAAAACACAACATGCCACATTTCGGACATATACATATATGCATCAGGTGTACTTATGAAGCAGGAGAACCGTAGACGCCGCCAATAATAACGTCAACCATTTGAACTGGAAAAATAGCTCCAAAAGCAATTAATAGACACCGAAGATAATTCGTAGTTCCCGTCACAAGGTTATGCCCTCAACTGGCACTGAACAACGATAAAAACGAACGAATGAGTCAACAAATGAACAATATTCCCACACTGAAAACATTATATAAACTTTGCATAAAACGTAATAAAATAACGTAGTAAACAATAATTACCACAATATTCCCACAATGAAAACATTATATAAACTTTGCATAAAACGTAATAAAATAACGTAGTAAAACAGTGTTGTAAAATAAAATAAAACATCCAATATCGGGCAGTGCTTTGTAGAAAACATTCAAGTGAATATAACTTTGCACATCAAACACCAACGGGTCATTTTAACTCGTACTAATAATTACGCAGTTTTCTACATCGAGAAATAGCTTCCACTGTATCGTATTTAACCGTCTACATAATATTATTGTTGCACGATATGTTGTTAGCCAACGCAACAGGTTGCACGAAAAACCTTTCCATTTCATTTTGCCGTGATGAGCAATCGTGAAATTCATATTTACGCATCATCGATAATAATGTTACATTTATAAGTGTGTAATTTTAACATGATTTTGAAATAAAGCGCTACACAAAAATTAAATTTTCCGGCATCTGTTCTGTTATAAGTCTCCTGCGATGTCACACAACTAAGGTAGCGTCACAATCCTCTGACGTCACGCTGTCGCCATGTCACATTTCATTAAGGTGGCGTCACAGTGAAGCGTTTTTTGGCCAAGTTAACACCATAGCCGTAACGTCAACGTTATAATGCCGCGACCGACGTCACAATCCCGAGACAACTTGCATGGACGAATCAGCCGACGAGGATGCGTCTCTTCTGCAGGAAGGCAAGCAGGCGAGAGTCCGCAGAAGGTCCGAGTCGTTGGCGGCCGGCCAGTGGCTGATCTCCCCAAACCTCGATTGGCTCGTGTACTTGGACCGCGCGCCCTGCGGACATATAATGTGTGCATGTTTGACATTTGTCTCCACCTGAAGCGGGAAGTGTTTCTGTTTATAATGTTGATCGCTTGTTACGTTCCGCTGGTGAATCTGCTCGCGTTCGTATACGGCTTTCACAAACATCTGAAGAAACATTTGCTCAAGAGATTCAAATTCTAAATCTCTAAACAGTTATTTCATCGGTGTAGTGCTAACAAATTGTTAGAAAGGTTGTTTTTAGTGAAGGTGGGTGTAGGGCACGTTGGATGATCCAGCAAGGTGGGTGTAGGGCACGTTGGATGATCCAGCAAGGTGGGTGTAGGGCACGTTGGATGATCCAGCAAGGTGGGTGTAGGGCACGTTGGATGATCCAGCAAGGTGGGTGTAGGGCACGTTGGATGATCCAGCAAGGTGGGTGTAGGGCACGTTGGATGATCCAGCAAGGTGGGTGTAGGGCACGTTGGATGATCCAGCAATGTGGGTGTAGGGCACGTTGGATGATCCAGCAAGGTGGGTGTAGGGCACGTTGGATGATCCAGCAATGTGGGTGTAGGGCATGTTGGATGATCCAGCAAGGTGGGTGTAGGGCACGTTGAATGATCCAGCAATGTGGGTGTAGGACACGCTGCATGATCCAGCAAGGTGGATGTAGGGCATGTTGGACGATCCAGCAAGGTGGGTGTAGGGCATGTTGGATGATCCCGCAAGGTTGGTGTAGGGCATGTTGGATGATCCCACAAGGTGGGTGTAGGCATGTTGGATGATCCAGCAAGGTGGGTGTAGGGCATGTTGGATGATCCAGCAAGGTGGGTGTAGGGCATGTTGGATGATCCAGCAAGGTGGGTGTAGTGCATGTTAGATGATCTAGCAAGGTGGGTGTAGGGCATGTTGGATGATCCAGCAAGGTGGGTGTAGGGCATGTTGGATGATCCGTTAACTACTATATTTCGACTGACTCATTCGGTTTTCTTTGGTTGAAATATTCGGAAATAATACTGCACGTTTCTTGGGAGGTGATTACCACGTCGTGGTGATTACCAACTAGAGAGTGAACTAAGACAAAATGGTTTTAAGTTCGATGGATGGATGGAGGTACGGACGGACGGACGACGCACCTGGAACTTGGACTTCTCTGCTCGCAGCAGTAGCTTGGCAAACCGGACGACGGTCGGACTCAGGTCGTTCTCCGTGTACGTACTGTAGGCAGAGACGCGGCAGATTACGAAGAACAATAAAAAACAAGAAGAGCAAGAAAGAACAAGAAGAGCAAGAAAGAACAAGAAAGAAAAAGACGAACACGACGAACAAGATGAACAAGACGAACAAGACGAACAAGACGAACAAGACGAACAAGAAGAACAAGATGAACAAGACGAACAAGACGAACAAGATTAACAAGAAGAAGAAGACGAACAAGAAAGAACAAGAAAGAACAAGAAAGAACAAGACGAACAAAAGGATTAAGACGGACAAGATGAACAAGACGGACAAGATGAACAAGACGAACAAGATGGACAAGACGGACAAGATGAACAAGACGAACAAGAAAGAACAAGAAAGAACAAGAAAGAACAAGACGAACATGACGAACAAGAGGAATAAGACGAACAAGACGAACAAGACGAACAAGAAGAACAAGATGAACAAGAAAGAACAAGAAAGAACAAGAAATAACAAGAAAGAACAAGAAAGAACAAGAAAGAACAAGAAAGAACAAGACGAACAAAAGGATTAAGACGGACAAGATGAACAAGATGAACAAGACGGACAAGATGAACAAGACGAACAAGACGGACAAAACGAACAAGAAGAACAAGATGAACAAGAAAGAACAAGAAAGAACAAGAAAGAACAAGAAATAACAAGAAAGAACAAGAAAGAACAAGAAAAAACAAGAAAGAACAAGACGAACAAAAGGATTAAGACGGACAAGACGGACAAGATGAACAAGACGGACAAGACGGACAAGACGAACAAGACGAACAAGACGAACAAGAAGAACAAGATGAACAAGATGAACAAGAAAGAACAAGAAAGAACAAGAAAGAACAAGAAAGAACGAGAAAGAACAAGAAAGAACAAGAAAGAACAAGAAAGAACAAGACGAACAAGACGAACAAGTACCTGTAGAACTGCAGGGAGCGCGTCCAGGCGACAGTGGACCCGGCGTCCGGCCACTCGCCAGCGTCGGTGAGGACTCGGCGGGCGACGTAGACGCTCGCGGCCGCCTTCAGCGACGACAGATGCTCCACACAGTGGATGTCACACAGACTCAGGTCGAGCAGGTAGCGACACAGGTGGTCCATCTGTCAACAATAGACATTGTCCGCTACCGACATCCACACGTGAGGTAACGCAGAAACAGTAACACACCACACTAGTTTCAGTTCACCGATATGAAGTTTTCGAAATAATTAAGTGTCGAAACAAGTTATTTGATTGTTTTGCCTGAAATCGTATACAACAATTCGGATTAGAACTCTTCTGTGTGGAGGATTCGGAAGGTGGAATTATAACTGCTTCCTGTCCGAAGAATCAAGTACTCATCAGTCGCACACCAACACGTGCGCATTACTAAGCTAGGTGTATTGTATTGTGTAAGTAAAACGATTTCCTGTTCGACATACATTGCAATACACCGACATTATTTGTACTTCGCGGGGTAACAACATATATGGGCAGTTTATTTGTTTTCTACGTCGCCTAAATTACCCAGTGAAACAACAGACCATCTGGCACGGAGCAAAGACTATTGGCTGTCGGTGATTGGTCATTATTGCACTGCGACGCGCAACGCCACCTGTTGACAAACAAAATCGATGCCCTCAATTCTTGCCAGTGGTGCAACAATTGTAGAACATCACACTGGTGCGACAACATCACACTGGTACGACAACATAACGCAGCATATAAATGAAATCCATACGGAAACAAGTACAGGGGAATGACTAAAGAAACACTGAAAATAACCGTCTTACGATGTTGTAAACACAAGACGGGGAAAAGGTTGAAACACTCGATGGGGAGGCTGCTTTGGATGAGGACAGAGGAAGTTGACGTGCGATAGTTGATCACCATAGCAACGTCCTTGACGCAAGAAGAAAGCCATACGAATAACACAGGATGGGCAAGATCGTCCCAATTGTAGAAGTGATCATGACGGATAAATTGATATTGTATGGTCATATGATAAGGATGATTCTGTCACAAAACTCGTATTTAGCAAGAAGATGACGGGACCAATAGAATTAGAGGAAAACTCAGGTTACGATGGACCAACAACATCAGAAGCCACCAGGAGGAAACGAACACCAGCCTCAAAGATGCATTAATAACAGAATGGTACAAGAACCGTACATAAACGAGGAAGCTGATTTCTTATCACAGAGGAGTTCTAGTGTCACTTGCATACATAACTGGAGAATGGTGAGCAGCTGAGCTTACTTTCTTGCTGTGTTCGTGTGACGCGAGGAAGCGGTCGAGGAAGACTGTGGGCGTGGGTCGAGACAGCCGGAAGTTGAGCACGCGCAGCACAATGATCTCCATCTTAATGACCTGGTCGTAGGTGTACGTGTCGTCAGTCAGGCGGATCAGCTTGCTGACCTGTGAACATGCACAGCATGATACAGCAATAGATGTAGTGCATATTTAGAGTCACGTCCACGAAAATATCATGCCAGAAGAACAGACCCTACACAACTAACCTTACACCAGTAGTCTTTGTGAATAACAGAGATACCGTTGTAACGTAATTACGTTGTTCACCTGTGTTTGAAATGCCTGCTCTGTTGTGAAGGAAATGCACAAGAGCATAAAAACCGTATTATGTTTGTATTTACAGCATTACCAACTTTCAAAACAAGTCTGAAGACGAAAGTAACGGCAGTCTGTGTAGGGCAACACGAGCAAGCAATGCCGCGTCTAATTCACCAGTGTCCGTTGTGTCACCCTGGTAGAAATACAGTACGTGTGTCTTACTGATGGGCAGAATCTCTCCTCGAACTTGCAGGCGATGAAGAGACATGCGATTCCAAGCAGCTGCACCCGACTGATGCCGACTTTCTGTCGATCGAGGAAGTCGTCTAACAGGGAGATGCACAGGTGTAGCGTCTCCTGGTGAGTCTGCAGATGGTCCTGTCTCGCAGACGACATTACTGGCAGTATATCTCATGTTGTCGTAGTTACCATCATATCAGTCACGTAGTTATCATCATATCAGTGACGTAGTTATCATCATATCAGTCAAGTAGTTAAGCTATTTGGACCGTATTGTTCACTTCTGCCGAATTCTACGTATGTGGCTTTAAAAAAGGTATACGGCACGTGTCTACATCTGTCTACATCTGTCTACATCGGTCTACATCGGTCTACATATTATTATTATTATCATCAACAATGAACCGTTACCACCACGAAAACGTGTCACACTTCAGAAACGCTGTCTTAAAAAGGTCATTTGAACACCGACTCTCTGGGAAGTGTTCAGCCACTCTTCCTTCAAATAATATATAGCCACCACTATATATGTATATATATATATATATATATATATATATATATATATATATATATATATATATATATATATATATATATATAGCCAAATACTATATATATATTCTTTGATATAGCCAGACACAAATTTAAACTGTTTAGTGAACTGGGGCAATATGGAGTGAAATAAATTGCTGAAGCTTCTAAACGTAAGCAAGAAAATTCGAAGCCGACTTCTGTCGACTGAGAGCCCGACGTTCTAACCACTACGTTACCGCGCCCTGCACCATTGTGAATCACAAAGAACCACGTTCAGTGGACGTACCTGAACCTGTATGAGCCAGTCGACGAGGACGGCCCGCACGCCCGAGTTCACCTCTTCGTCTGAGAAAATGATGCCGTTCTGCAGCGTGTACTTCTCGTCCAGACGCTGAGGTGTCAATACGAAAAACGTGAACTCGAATAATTCGCACATTTGGCCGTCTTCGTGTACGACTATATGTCTGTGTGTTTACTTTCAACGCATGCAACTGTTTATATGTTTATATATATATATATATATATATATATATATATATATATATATATATATATTAGAAATTAAAACGTAAACGTATTTGTTGTAGCTGTACTACACACATGTCATTAGGGAATTGAATGCCTAAGCAAGAGAAAATATAGTTTAACAAACCAGTAAATAATCGATCATGTCCCAGGCGTACTCGGGACAACGGAAGTGGTCGACACCGGCGTCGATATCAACCACGCCATCTGGCGGTCGATGCAACAGAATGTCATCGACAGCAGAGGAGAGTTCCTTCAGATTGCAAAGGGCATCTGTAACACAAACTCTGGCGTATGGAAACGTTCAATTAAATCGGTGTAGTGCTAACAGCCATGCTCCGCAATATATAGCACACAACGTGTTGCTACTACATAGCTGTACTATTGTTACTTCGAGGCAGTGGCTTAGGACAAAATTGCTGCCATCGACCAGGCCAGTTTTTTCACCTTGTGTACTCTCCTAAAACAAACTGAAGTTTAAAACATGGTATCGGAGTTAACTAGAAATTAACTGCTTACATAAAAACTATTATGCGTCTATATTCGTTGTATGTAACATATAACGAAGTCCTACACAAATGCGTCGATTTCAAACACGGCTCGAGATCATCATCGCTGTACGCATGATATGCAGTGTTCTACAGAGCATTCCTTTCTGCACCCTCTTTTTCGGTGTATATATATATATATATATATATATATATATATATATATATATATATATATATATATATATATATATATATATATATATATATATATATATAGTTGTTTTTCCAGAGATTGCGCTGCAGTCGTCTGACAGTTACCTGTGGCGATGGGTCGAGGCACGCACACGTCGGGCAACGCCGACTTCACCTTCGTCTTCCATCGCAGCTTTGACTGCGCCTGGCTAATTGTCTCTGCAATCAGACAAGTCGTACAATGAGCCCGTGTCGTGCTGTGAATAAAATTGTGTATCTTTTAAATTATAATCATTATTTTATTATTAATTTACTATTTAATGTTTTTCTCTAGCATTTTCTTTGCTTAATATTTGGACAAACTGTTTGTATCTGAAGAGGTATGATTAAAATGTAGTGGGTCATCGAACAGGACATTGCCACATACCAACAATATTATAATTACTGTTTAAAGGACATGATGCGTACATTATATAGTGTAATTTAAAGGAATCCAACACATTGTCACTGATAACACTCTGATAACAGTGATAACGGATTACCTGTGCTACATCACCATGAATAAGTTCGGCAGTGTATTTTTGACACATACCCTTCACCAATCATAATTCAAATTCGTGTAATTTTGCCTACATATAAGACGCGTCCATGCACCAAATTGCAGCTTAATAAGTTGTTTTTCTAAAAATATGAATACATTTATTTCATGTAAAAACACCCATAAACAATCGGTACATACAAATAGGTATAAAAGTATATAGCATTTAAAAAGTAAATAAGAAATATTAATAGAAAAAAGTTAATAAATAAGTTATAAAAAGTATAATAAATAATTAAATAAATATGTAAAAAAAGGATATAAAGTCACCATCTTACAATATACAGTGATTCAGCCCAGCTAGTCCACGTGGGCCAATTAACAATATCTGTACAATTGTACATGCATTTTATCATGTCATTGTCAACGTTAACAATATGTTTTCTAAAACCATAAACATTCTTGCGTATTATGGCATCAAAAGTGTCAATAGCATTACTGACAAACACGTTGCTTGCACTGTCCCATCGGTGGTATCCCTAGATCTGTCTATGCATATTGTTGTAGGCAACTTTTATGGTTTTTTAGTGCCCTTGTTAAAATTTACCCAGAGTTGGGAACAATAAATTGTACAACAATATGCATGAAACAGATATACCGATGGAACAGTTGTGAAATGGTCGAATAATGCTTTTAGACCTGGCATAAAAGCTGCGCAGGTGTCTTAACATATCTTCATCATCCTTCAAGTCATTGCATATCACTACCCCTAAATATTTTGTCTTTTCAACAAATACAAGTTTGTTGTTGTTCATATAAATATCTGGACATTTCAGATGAATGCCACAGGGTTTGATAACCATACATATCGACTTTATAGGATTATATTTAATATCATTTTCAAAAACAAACTTTATACAAATATTCAGCAAAGCCGGAAGACCACTGTGATTAGGCGCAGTAACACATAAATCATCTGCATACAACATGTGGTTAGTACAGCAGTTGTGTATGTGACAACCTGTACTATTTAACATATTGCTTAAATCATCAACATATACAGTAAATAAGTAGTTTTTTTTGTATATACTAATAATTTCACGACTAGATACCTGAAGTACATTGCATATATCATATAGATTATCGATGTCACATTTATGCCATATATTTGAACAATTAGTCTTAGTGCATGTAAATGACTCTGGAATGTGTACTTTGTATTTTGTGCTTTGGACCATCTAAAAATAGGAGGCAGATCTAGTACTGGTGTGTACTGGAATCACAGTAACTAGACTATATATATATATATATATATATATATATATATATATATATATATATATATATATATATATATATATATATATATATATATATATATATATATATATATATATATATATATATATATATATATATATATATATATATATATATATATATATATATATATATATATATATATATATATATATATATATATATGTTCCGCGTTCACGGCGAACGAATAAAGCTGGTTCGAAGACCGACGCACACGCGGTCATTACTATAGAAACATCATCAGCGTTTCTAGGAAGTCAGGGGGTTTCCAAAACGACTATTTTTAAAGGATGGATTGGCGAAATACGACGTTAGTGCCTGGTGATTATTTGTGGCGTCGACGTTCAGTTAAATATTTCCTAGCATGGTGTGAGGAAACAATCAGCTGACACGTTAGCTGCCCCAGCTACCGTAATAACTCAATTAATATATTACATTTGAAGTGACTATATTGTAGTATAAGCAACAGTATAATAACGTCCCCAACCACGAGTTGTAGAGAGATGACGCACCTGCACGGCCGCCCGCATTCTGCCGACTCCGGATGGCGCCGAACGCTCGACCGACGCCAGCATCGGTCGCCGTAGTCTCGGTCGTGGTCGCGGCAGACTTCTTCTTCGACGGCTGATCCAACATGTCAGACTTGTTCGTCAATACCTCAAACGCATTCCTCTTCTGAAACGTAAGATGACCGTGTTGAATGCAAGAAATAAAGTCCAGTCATCATCACGACATTAAAGATGAGTAATGTAACACTATTGTCTGTGATTACTACCTACATTAATAGGCACCATGTTGATCTCAATAGCCTCTAGACAACGTATTTTTTAAGAATACCAACGAATGGTCAAACTATAATCCAGAGGAAACATCTAGATCAGTTTGCTGAGGCTGGTTGGAATCAGGGTCGTGATGATTGTAAGAGTAAAATCAGAAAAGGGTGAATGTCCTTTTAGAAAAACAGTTCCGTTGGAGAAGGTTGCTGCGTGACAAATGAAGACATCTCCGTTTTGTAGTGACTAAATGAAAAACAAAATGTTCTCGTTTCACCTTTTTCGTTCGGTCATTTTTCTTGTCGTTCGATAGAGCCACCACCATCTTTGACTTCCGGGTCGCCATGCCGCGCTGCACGTCCCTTTTGCTTCGTTCGCCTCCTTCCCGGGTTTCCCCCACCGCTGTTTGCTGCCCAATCCCTGTTGCCCCAACGGTGTCCTGCCTCCCTTCTGTGCTCCCGGACGGTCTTCCCCACTGGGAGAAGACGCACACCAGCGGTTTGCCAATGTTATTGACAACGTCTGTCAGAAGGTAGGACCGCCCTGTCATTGAACACCGCAAAGTCGCTTGTCACGCCACTGTATGGGGGAAACAACGGGAATTAAATAGTACATACTTGTACATATTGTACAACAAAATGTTTACGAAAATGCACCTCACCGTAGGCCCTATTGTGTCTCCGCAAGTCACCAAAGCCACATTGAACATACTTGACTTAATGCAAAATTCTAAATAAATATGTACCCTTATAGAAATGTTGCCCCAAGTCGATATCTATTTTCGACGGCCTACTCTTAAAATGGCTAAGCTCATAAACATAAGCTCATTAACATCCCCCGAGAAGAGACGGTTAAGACAGAAGACGGGCTACACCTGTAGAGGACCGACGAAGATGTCACAAAACAGGACACAGTGGAGAACTTCTGTTGATGGCTAATGCTCCCAGAAAGCAAACGGGCCTCAGTAAATAAATATTGTTCCTAAGTATTGTTCCTAGGAAGGTATGTTTCTTAACGTAACATTTGATCAAATAAACCCTTCAAATGTATTTCCTCGAACAGAACCCATCAAATGTATACACGTCTTGATCACAGAACAATTGGTGTTTACCGGTGTATGACCAAATACGTAAACTACCACTGAACAACATATAACACGTTTCACTCGTTTTCACGCGTAAAATGCGGCAAGAAAGAAATTGGAATAATAATATTATTGCAGACCCTAGTGTTGTGAAATAGTTCAGGCAGGTGAAAATACGTTAATGTGACGATGGATACAAAGAATGCTAATTTACAAAAAGGGCTCTGTGTCATGTGCATAAGACACGCAAGACACGAATGGAATGAACGTCAACATGGGGTAGCAAATAGTTGCATTTGGTCGCGTCGTCCATTGCGTAAGTGATTAGGTCAGCCCATTATGTAATAGGCTACCGTAAAGTCACTGGCAGCGATATGGCTACATCTAAACACTTGCCACCGCTTCAACGACAAACCCGCGAGTTCTAGGGCCTAAATGAGCAACCTACGTCTGCCTGCCTTGCCCATAGAACCAGCATCATACGATAGTTCCCCAGCGAAACGTGCCGCCACCTTCGGGGCGTGTCTTGCTTGCACACCTCTTCGCGGAAGACCCTAGTTAGCTCTCTCGCCGATGTTGACTGAAGAATGGGCACTCCCTGCACCAGCATTTAATAGACCTTGAAACGATGAGCGCCACCTGGCGATCACATGCTCCATTCCGCATGATCAAAAGGGATGTTGTTGCAGGTAAAATTTCTTCCAAACGCATAATAGGTTTGCAGAAACTACGTGAGAAATGTAGTTAACACATATAAGATGTTGACAACTGACTCATAGACATTTGAACCGGGAGGGTGCCGCCCCCCCATCCTTTGAGTCACGCATGAAAGGCACGAATTTATAAACTACTGTTGGCGTTTCACGCGCTAACACCCTACTTAATTCGCTTAACTGCGTGCCAAGGGAGATCACAGTCAATTCTAGTGGTGTAATCCGAGATACACTGTCGCACTCTTGTTTGTTGTTCGGTGTGCGACGTGTTCTCAAGGTGTACCCTCTCGCTAGTGCCGTATCTAAGATCTCGTAAAGGGACCAGGCTTAGTCGCACAAAGGAAAAAAGATGCTAGCAACATATTAAAGATATTGCAATACAACTATGCAGACCAGTAATAGGTAAATGTTGACATACATAAGACATCCGATGGACGCATCATCCCCTGTTAGGATTTGGCGCTTTCACCGCCGCGGCCTTGGTTCGATTCCCCGTCTGGGAAGGTTTCTTTTATTACTAAAATCTCAGCATTTTCAATGTGCATGTTTCTATTACCACTCTCTTGTGATTTTATATCTTATTTTCGAAGCGAACGATGATAAACAGTAGCCAATCTGTTGTATGACGTATCATGTATTGATGCACACTCAGACACGCACGCACGCACGCACGCACGCACGCACGCACGCACCGACATTATGTAGAACTGTTGGTTATCCAGTTCAGTTACGATGCTGGACATGTCAACATATAGGCCTAAATTGCGACAACGTGCAACATATAAAATGATATCTGCTGTGTGGTAGTGATGCTTCGATGTTACGAAGAAAGGATTGTTTCCGAACATTCCGAAGAAGTGTCGACAATTGTCTTAACCGAAAGTTTATTTCCAATTATACGTTATGCGCTAATCACCCAATGACATTAATCACGTGTTGAACAGTAATCACCTGATGAATAAACATTGTGACAGTAATCACTTGTGATAACAATCACTGGTGACAATAATCGCCAGTTCGGTTTAAACTAGCAGACAAACTGTGAACGCCGTTGACTTGGTCGTTGGGGACTGAATGTTTCTTCAATGAGGCCGACATCGCGGTCAATTAGAACAAGGCAACTTAGCGGTGCTGCTATCGACCACGAAGCGCAACATTCCAAGATGATTCCACCGAACTGACAACACGGAATTAATGCCAATGTTGTGTGTGTACCACGTGCAATGTTGTGTGTGTACCACGTGCAATGTTGTGTGTGTGTACCACGTGTACAACAAAACCAGTTTTCATCGTTTGTCACGACTGTCATAGGTCTGTAACGATACATTTGGTCCTAAAAAATAGGTCCAGGTGACTAGTTTTGGAGGGCACAATTGGTCCCCTTGAACAAAACTAGTCCCCGGTATAACGCGTTTAAATGTGTGCGTGTGCTAAATAGTTCTATAAGCGCTATTATAATACTGCACTTTTAATTCACTTGCTGCCTGTCTGTGCGATGAACAGTTCTAAAGACACTATAATTACAATTATGTATATATCGGGTAATGCTTGTAACTATACACTTATGCTTAGCAAAATATACATTGCTATGTAGTGCGATATCCAGTCCATTGGACCGTTCAAAGCCCTTTACACTTCACCCCTTGGCTGACCTGTTCATTCCAACACAAACACGACTTCTAATGGAAGCATTCAGCCATGCTGCAATTAAAGCGCGAAGAACATTCGTTTGCATATCCATCACTGTCTGTAGCCAGGTACTCGTGTATACAGATGATCGAACTGATGCAATGTGGAGTTAAAGAAAGAGGATTTGAACCCTGGTCGCATTGCCGCGACTTCGCATTGCCGCGACCTGAGAGACCTCGTTATGAAGAACGCCTAAAAGAATTTGTGGTTTAACAACCCTAGAGACAAAGAGGTCAAGACGAGATCAAACTGAAGTTTGTAAGATATTGAATGAGTATGAAAATATTGATAGGACTATTTTTAGTAAAGGATCAGCCACTGCACAGACACGACACCGTGACCGTTGTCACTGCACAGCCACGACACCGTGACCGTTGTCACTGCACAGCCACGATACCGTGACCGTTGTCACTGCACAGCCACGACACCGTGACCGTTGTCACTGCACAGCCACGACACCGTGACCATTATCATTATTTGAATGATCCTGAATTTAAGCAAACATTTAGTAGGAATATAAGAATAAGCCTGTAAAATTTACTAAGAACGACAACAAAATATTTCCATTTTTAATGCTGAGGAGTATTTAAAAATGCACTTGGTAATATTATAGTTTAATTAAATATCACAAAAACATTTTCCCAGACGGGGAATCGAACCCCGGCCGCGGCGGTGAGAGCGCCGAATCCTAACCACTAGACCACCTGGGACCTGTTGTTCTACGTTGTATCGCGACGTCTCTTCTGCGTAGAGCGAGCGAAAAGACACGGAAATCTTTGAATATACAATAACAGAAAGGATCTTAAGTTTGGCAGAGGAACTGAACTGCGCCGATTCCCATATACATAGATTAATGACACGGCACTGACCAAGCGAGTATTAGTACATTTAGAGCAGAGGTACGCCAGAAATTTTCCAGGGGGTACGCGGAGGTTTGGCTGAAGCCAAGACTATGTGCAACGGTGCAATAATGTTCTCATTTTGTGTGGTCTACGAAGGAGAATGTGTCTCTGTAATACTATCAAAATCGCAGAAAACATTCAACGCTATACTTCCTAAGTTAGACGATTTCGTATCACAGCAACTGTTACTATCTAACTGGTAAATGCCACCAAGTCCAGCGCCCTCTATACCCGGCTCTTCGGCCTCTTGTGCCATTAGTATGCTGGCGTTGCTCTTCCACATTCAGGTCCGTTGGCTCTCACGGGAAGGAGCAGTCTCGAAAATTAGCAGTGAAACTCTCGGACTAATTTTAGGTGGCTCTTGAAGCTGGCGTGCTTGAACGACGTTTTCCACGTGAACTAGTTTAACAAGTCACTCCAAGACCTGTTCACTACGGTGATTGATTTCGTGGACAACGTACAAGTATTTATCGTGAAGCTGGTGGGACGGCAACATCAAGGACGGAAACTTCAACATGTTTGAACACCTAAGGGCGGCGTTTCAGGGTGAAGAGCCGGGACATGGAAACCTGGGGCATCTTGTGCAGGCGCACCCGAATTCCTTGCGGAAGGAGTTTCTGACATTCTTCCCAGATCTAAGTACACTGGATTCGAATTTAAGCCGTTCAGTGTGGAGGTGCGATCTCTCTCAAACGGCGTGCAGGAGGACTTTTTTGGAGTTCGTGAACGAATCTACCGCACGCGATGCATTTGAAGCTCTTCCCCTGACAAAGTTCTGGTCTAAGATGAGCGAATTGCATCCATATGTGGCTGATGTGTCTGTGAGGGCATCGTTGATGTTTCCATCTACATATGTGGCTGATGTACCTGTGACGACATCGTTGATGTTTCCATCTACATATGTGGCTGATGTACCTGTGACGACATCGTTGATGTTTCCGTCTACATATGTCGCTGATGTGCCTGTGACGACATTGTTGATGTTTCCGTCTATATATCTCTGCTAGCGAGGTTTCTCGGCAACGTTCTGCATTAAAAGTAAATGTTGTTCCCGACTGTGCATGAAGGATGACATCCACGTCTCTTTATCTAAACCTGTTTCCCGAATCGAGGCCCTGGTTTTAAAGAAGCAAGCTTAGACCTCACCTTGAGATGGTTTCTCGAATACCGAGGTCTTATCCTACTTCCATTCGGGGCACAGTTTACAATAAATTGTTTATCACTGAACTCAATGTTGAATGTTGTTTCATCTATAATTCTAGTTCACTATGGTAGGGCACCCGGCCGATCGTCTCAGGACACAGAGGGTACGCGGGGAAAAGGTTTGGAACCGCTGGTTTAGACATAAGTAAGACACACATATTGTTCATAGTAATAAAGTCGAACCGCAATTCCATTTTTCGTTTGTCACGTTTTATAATCATTTCGCGATAAACCAATATATCTATCGACATGATAGCTCGATTATGCATATGTGTAATAATAATAATACTAACCACAATCATAGTAATATCCACAATCACGATCATAATCATAATCAAAACAATAACGACAATAACAATAGCAATAACAAAACTTCTATTGTGCTAAGTCCTCAGGAACCCGAGCTCTGGTGCGCAACAAACATCGCTAAGCATTAAATATCATGAACAGGGATAAACTATTACGTTATTTTCGACTGGACCCTGTCGAAATTCAACAGAAAAACTGCAAAACTGGCCGGCCTCTTCTCTATTGTACTAGGCTGGTGACATAAATGGCCTGCCTCTTCTCTATCACACTAGGCTTGTGACATAAATGGCCCGCCTCTTCTCTAACGCACTAGGCTTGTGACATAAATGGCCCGCCTCTTCTCTATCACACTAGGCTTGTGACATAAATGGCCCGCCTCTTCTCTAACACACTAGGCTTGTGACATAAATGGCCCGCCTCTTCTCTATCATACTAGGCTTGTGACATAAATGGCCCGCCTCTTCACTATCATATTAGGCTTGTGACATAAATGGCCCGCCTTTTCTCTATCATACTAGGCTTGTGACATAAATGGCCCGCCTCTTCTCTATCACACTAGGCTTGTGACATAAATGGCCTGCCTCTTCACTATCACACTAGGCTTGTGACATAAATGGCCCGCCTCTTCACTATCATACTAGGCTTGTGACATAAATGGCCCGCCTCTTCTCTATCATACTAGGCTTGTGACATAAATGGCCCGCCTCTTCTCTATCACACTAGGCTTGTGACATAAATGGCCCGCCTCTTCTCTATCATACTAGGCTTGTGACATAAATGGCCCGCCTCTTCTCTATCATACTAGGCTTGTGACATAAATGGCCCGCCTCTTCACTATCATATTAGGCTTGTGACATAAATGGCCCGCCTTTTCTCTATCATACTAGGCTTGTGACATAAACGGCCCGCCTCTTCTCTATCATACTAGGCTTGTGACACAAATGGCCCGCCTCTTCTCTATCATACTAGGCTTGTGACATAAATGGCCCGCCTCTTCACTATCATACTAGGCTTGTGACATAAACGGCCCGCCTCTTCTCTATCATACTAGGCTTGTGACATAAATGGCCCGCCTCTTCACTATCATATTAGGCTTGTGACATAAATGGCCCGCCTCTTCACTATCATATTAGGCTTGTGACATAAATGGCCCGCCTCTTCACTATCATACTAGGCTTGTGACATAAACGGCCCGCCTCTTCTCTATCATACTAGGCTTGTGACATAAACGGCCCGCCTCTTCTCTATCATACTAGGCTTGTGACATAAATGGCCCGCCTCTTCACTATCATACTAGGCTTGTGACATAAATGGCCCGCCTCTTCTCTATCATACTAGGCTTGTGACATAAACGGCCCGCCTCTTCTCTATCATACTAGGCTTGTGACATAAATGGCCCGCCTCTTCACTATCATACTAGGCTTGTGACATAAACGGCCCGCCTCTTCACTATCACACTAGGTTTGTCACATAAACGGCCCGCCTCTTTACTATCATACTAAGCTTGTGACACAAATGGCCCGCCTCTTCACTATCACACTAGGCTTGTGACATAACTGGCCCGCCTCTTCACTATCATACTAGGCTTGTGACATAAATTGTCTGCCTCTTCACTATCATACTAGGCTTGTGATATAAATAGTCCGCCTCTTCTCTATCACACTAGGCTTGTGACATAAATGGCCCGCCTCTTCTCTATCATACTAGGCTTGTGGCATAAATGGCCCGCCTCTTCACTATCATACTAGGCTTGTGACATAAACGGCCCGCCTATTCACTATCATACTAGGCTTGTGACATAAATGGCCTGCCTCTTCACTATCATGCTAGGTTTGTGACATAAATGGTCCGCCTCTTCTCTATCACACTAGGCTTGTGACATAAATGGCCTGCCTCTTCACTATCACACTAGGCTTGTGACATAAATGGCCCGCCTCTTCTCTATCATACTAAACTTGTGACATAAATGGCCCGCCTCTTATCTATCACACTAGGCTTGTGACATAAATGGCCCGCCTCTTCACTATCACACTAAGCTTGTGACATAAATGGCCCGCCTCTTCACTATCACACTAGGCTTGTGACATAAATGGCCCGCCTCTTCACTATCACACTAGGCTTGTGACATAAATGGCCCGCCTCTTCTCTATCATACTAAACTTGTGACATAAATGGCCCGCCTCTTCTCTATCACACTAGGCTTGTGGCATAAATGGCCCGCCTCTTCACTATCACACTAGGCTTGTGACATAAATGGCCTGCCTCTTCTCTATCATACTAAACTTGTGACATAAATGGCCCGCCTCTTATCTATCACACTAGGCTTGTGACATAAACAGTCCGCCTCTTCTCTATCATACTAGGCTTGTGACATAAATGGCCCGCCTCTTCACTATCACACTAGGCTTGTGACATAACTGGCCCGCCTCTTCTCTATCATACTAGGCTTGTGACACAAATGGCCTGCCTCTTCACTATCATGCTAGGCTTGTGACATAAACGGTCCGCCTCTTCTCTGTCATACTAGGCTTGTGACATAAATGGCCCGCCTCTTCTCTATCATACGAAGCTTGTGACAAAAATGGCCCGCCTCTTCTCTATAATATTAAGCTTGTGAAATAAATGGCCCGCCTCTTCTCTATCATACTAGGCTTGTGACATAAATGACCAGCCTCTTCACTATCATACTAGGCTTGTGACATAACTGGCCCGCCTCTTCTCTATCATACTAGGCTTGTGACATAAATGGCCTGCCTCTTCACTATCATGCTAGGCTTGTGACATAAATGGCCCGCCTCTTCTCTGTCATACTAGGCTTGTGACATAAATGGCCCGCCTCTTCTCTATCATACGAGGCTCTGTAAACTATTCATACAATACAGATTTGACCATCAATTAACTTGATCAATGATGCGCCGACTAAATTGCGGAAGCAACTTTAATTGTCGAAACAGGCGGGCGCTGGTCAACCGAACATTGTCAACGGAAGCAAATTTAAAAAATGGACTGACCTAACTACGTCATACTTATTTGAGCGCATGTCACTTGCCGAATTGGTCGTATTTCAATAAGTTCTAAAAAGAAACCAGTCTGTCTTGGACAGCATATTTAGTTCTTATCTTTATTTTGATAACCGACGTATTATTTTGGTAAAGTACTGCCGCTACGTCACACTGCCGCTACGTCACACTGCCCTACTTTACACTGCCGCTACGTCACACTGCCGCTACGTCACATTGCCGCGACGTATGACTAAGGCAGCGTCACATTCCCGCGACGTCACATTCCTTCGATGTCACATTCCAGCGTTTCTTGTCATCAATACTACGTCAGAGCTATAACGTCACAATCCTGCGATATCTTTGCAGACTGTTTAACAATAATTTATTTTATATAGCGCCACATCCAATGCAGTTCACAGCGCTTTACAGAAAATATAGAGAAAATATAAAAAAAATAGTACGTTGTAATAAAAACAATACTTGCTATATAACAGATAAAATTATATATAATATTTCGCTATACAATAATAATAATAATTAAGATAGGCACATAAATATTATAAACATGGACCATAAGAAAAAGTTACTATTGAAGCAGGATGACATATATAATATCATATAACGAAATAAATTAGGTTAAAACAATATTACAATAAAAAAACTAAGATAATAACAGGGCCCACCATGAATAAAGAGTTAACAGTGAACACAACACCAGTTAGTAACACTAACGAACACGTCGGCCACATGCCTGTTTTGATGTGGCAAAGTTGTCGGCAGTAGTGACCATAGGTTTCAACATTCCCTTATAAAAACGTTGTCGGCAGTAGTGACCATAGGTTTCAACATTCCCTTATAAAAAGTTGTTGGCAATAGTGACCATAGGTTTCAACATTCGCTTATAAAAACGTTGTCGGCAGTAGTGACCATAGGTTTCAACATTCGCTTATAAAAAAGTTGTCGGCAGTAGTGACCATAGGTTTCAACATTCGCTTATAAAAAGTTGTTGGCAATAGTGACCATAGGTTTCAACATTCCCTTATAAAAACGTTGTCGGCAGTAGTGACCATAGGTTTCAACATTCCCTTATAAAAAAGTTGTCGGCTGTAGTGACCATAGGTTTCAACATTCGCTTATAAAAAATTATCGGCAGTAGTGACCATAGGTTTCAACATTCCCTTATAAAAACGTTGTCGGCAGTAGTGACCATAGGTTTCAACATTCGCTTATAAAAAGTTGTTAGCAATAGTGACCATAGGTTTCAACATTCGCTTATAAAAAGTTGTTAGCAATAGTGACCATAGGTTTCAACATTCGCTTATAAAAACGTTGTCGGCAGTAGTGACCATAGGTTTCAACATTCGCTTATAAAAAAGTTGTCGGCAGTAGTGACCATAGGTTTCAACATTCGCTTATAAAAAAGTTGTCGGCTGTAGTGACCATAGGTTTCAACATTCCCTTATAAAAACGTTGTCGGCAGTAGTGACCATAGGTTTCAACATTCGCTTATAAAAAAGTTGTCGGCTGTAGTGACCATAGGTTTCAACATTCGCTTACGGAAAAGCGGAAAATACCCTTTAGTCGTTTGTTTTAGCGTTCTACGTCTTTTTTAAAGTGTTGTTTCAGCGGGTCGACATTTTGATTTGTCATTCGCGCTGAATGCACTCGATACAAAATGTGAAATCACGTGAGACCAAAGAAATATAAAATGTGCCTAGAATGGCCTCGTGTACAACCAATAGATATATTTTACTGTGATTTTTTTAATTTATTTTTTATTACAAATAAGTGGGACCTTTCGTCCAAAAAGCGGGAACGCGGGACCAGGGAAAAAAAGCGGTATTTCCCGCTCTTAGCTCAGGTTCCTAAAGATATAGGCGCCAAAGTGAATTATTATTAATGTTGACATTTACGAGTGATTGTTATTTACGATGACAAAGTAAAGATATTACGGGTCATGCCCACAGCTGCAAGAAACAATTTGATGCAACAACTTTTTTGTCATCAGATAAAAAACTTCCCAGACGGGGAATCGAACCCCGGCCGCGGCGGTGAGAGCGCCGAATCCTAACCACTAGACCACCTGGGACCATGTGACTATTTGTACTAACTATATGTGTACACAGTACACACGTGAGGTATGTCTACACAGTGCACACGTGAGGCATGTCTACACAGTGCACACGTGAGGTAAGTCTACACAGTACACACGTGAGGCATGTCTACACAGTACACACGTGAGGTATGTCTACACAGTGCACACGTGAGGTAAGTCTACACAGTACACACGTGAGGCATGTCTACACAGTACACACGTGTACGTACGCACGTACGTACACACGTACTGGAAAAACATTTTTACGGCAATTGTTACATTTTATAAAATAAGTCTAAATTATACCATTGTGGAACCTGATTTTCTTCACAACTAAATAAGACTATTTTATTTTATATTGTTATTTAATGGTCTGTTTTAGTGAGGGAAGAAATGAAAGATTTGGATTCCCCTTTTTGATCTGAGCTTTTGTCTGCAGCATTCCAGACTGGACTATGTACACACGGTAATATATGTTTATGCAAGACAAACACCCACACAATCAAATAAGAATAGTTTTTACTGTAATGAAACACTAGCTCCATTGTCATTGCACAGCGACGACACCATGACAACTGTCATGGCACAGCCAAAACACTATGACCAATATCATTGCAAACCACGATACCATGACCGTTATCACGGCACTGCTACGACACCATGACCATTATCATTCTTTGAATGATCCTGAATTTAAGCAACGAATTAATACCCATATAAGAATAAACCAGCCAAATTTACTAAAAACGACAACAAAATAAAATTGGGAAATATTCCCATTTTTAATGCTGAGGAGTATTGAAAATGAACTTCGTAACATTTCACATTTTAATTAAATGAATTATCACAAACATGTTTTCCCAGACGGGGAACCAAACACGGGCCGCTGCAGCGAGAGCGCTGAATCCTAACCACCTGGGATCTGTGGCCCACTGATCTATCGCGACGTCTCTTTTGTATAGAGCGAGCCATAGAGCGAGCGAGAAGGCACGACGACGACGACGACGACGACGACTACCACGACAACTACCACGATCTAGACTACGTCAACGACAACAACCACAACAAACTTCAACAGCGCCTAAATCCTCTGGAATGCAACAAACCAGAATCGCATCAAATATCACGAACAGGGATAAAGAAAAAAGGAAAAACGGGACAAATGGTGTCTGTCACACCATAACATGCGGCCTAAAGGTGTTCACACTTTCGCAATTTACCCAAACTAACTAAGCCAATTCTTGCGCATATTACTTAAACTATTCACACAATACATATTTGAACATCAGTTAACTTGGTGTGGTGTTGCATTCTATTTTATTATTATGGAATTTGCAGTGTTGATGGAAATAAAATATTGATTAATTGATTGATTGAATGATTGCTTTATTGATTTACGATGGCCCGAATAAATTGCGAAAGCAGCTGTAAGTGTTAAAACTGGCGGGCGCTAGCCAACCGAATGTTGTTATTGGGCGTAAAGTAAATGATGCCAAAACGTGACCGACTAAAATTGGAACTGCAGGTCGACTATAACACTGTGAACAATATTTATGTTTTACATACTTCTAAGCGGACTAATACTCGCTCGGTCAATGTCATGTCACTATTCTATACATATGGGGATCGGCGCCGTTCAGTTCCTCTGTCAAATTTAGATCCTCCCTGTTATTATCTTGATTGTATTGCGCCGTGCAGCGTCGATCGTACGAGTCTTCACGATATATCGGCCACCTTCATCCGGCCGGAAGTCTACGCCATCCCGGCCGGAAGTCTACGCCACCCGGCTATTCATCGACGAATTCAGTCGTGTTCTTGGACGTGCTGCCACACAGCAGATTGAATGTGTCATTCTCGGTTACTTCAACGTACACTACGGCGATGATCGTGCCGGCGATGATCGTGCCTGCGATGATCGTGCCGGCGATGATCGTGCCCGCGATGTTCGCTATCTCGCTGACCTTCTCCGTGAGATTGATTTCCAACAACACGTGACGGAACCGACCCACGTGGGTGGTTACATCCTCGACCTCTAGATAACACGAAACACGCACGACTACATCGTATCTGCCGTCTCTGTTCATCGACCATCACGTGACCCAGTGCGTCCTAGTCATGGTCAAATCAGTACAGGAAATGCGCTGCAATTGACAACGCTGAGTTTGTCGCAGACATGAGAACATCGCGACTGCTAACTGACCCAAGCGACTGCATCACAGGACTGTCTTTCCAATACAACACCACTATCACAGAGTTGATAAATACTCATGCACCGCACATCACCCGTGTTATCACCATCCGCCCCAAGATATGGTATAACAATGAGATGTCAGATGCGAAGCGACAACTTCGACGAGCGGAGTGGCGGTGGCGAGAGACGAGTGGACCGGCGGTGGCGAGAGACGAGTGGACCGGCGGTGGCGAGAGACGAGTGGACCGGCGGTGGCGGGAGACGAGTGGACCGGCGGTGGCGAGAGACGAGTGGACCGGCGGTGGCGAGAGACGAGTGGACCGGCGGTGGCGAGAGACGAGTGGACCGGCGGTGACGGGAGACGAGTGGACCGGCGGTGGCGAGAGACGAGTGGACCGGCGGTGGCGAGAGACGAGTGGACCGGCGGTGGCGAGAGACGAGTGGACCGGCGGTGGCGAGAGACGAGTGGACCGGCGGTGGCGAGAGACGAGTGGACCGGCGGTGGCGAGAGACGAGTGGACCGGCGGTGGCGAGAGACGAGTGGACCGGCGGTGGCGAGAGACGAGTGGACCGGCGGTGGCGGGAGACGAGTGGACCGGCGGTGGCGACAGACGAGTGGACCGGCGGTGGCGGGAGACGAGTGGACCGGCGGTGGCGAGAGACGAGTGGACCGGCGGTGGCGAGAGACGAGTGGACCGGCGGTGGCGGGAGACGAGTGGACCGGCGGTGGCGAGAGACGAGTGGACCGGCGGTGGCGAGAGACGAGTGGACCGGCGGTGGCGAGAGACGAGTGGACCGGCGGTGGCGGGAGACGAGTGGACCGGCGGTGGCGGGAGACGAGTGGACCGGCGGTGGCGAGAGACGAGTGGACCGGCGGTGGCGAGAGACGAGTGGACCGGCTGTGGCGAGAGACGAGTGGACCGGCGGTGGCGGGAGACGAGTGGATCGGCGGTGGCGAGAGACGAGTGGACCGGAGGTGGCGGGAGACGAGTGGACCGGCGGTGGCGAGTGGACCGGCGGTGGCGAGAGACGAGTGGACCGGCGTTAGCGGGAGACGCAGCTAGTTGTGCATAGAGACATTTTTACGACTCTGCGAAACATTTACAAAAACAACTAGTGACGGCTAAATCCGCATTTTACTGTCAGAAAATCCAAGAGTCTGCCCGTGACGTGAAAGCATGTACCGAGTCAGTCAGAGTCACGAATAACATCATGGGGCGCAAATTATCACCGATGCTTCCAGAGAACAACGGCGCACGCAGATTTGGTAGAACGTTTTCTTGTATATTTTTTCGACAAGATTGCGAAAATCCGCCGCTCGCTGAATTAATATGACGCGCCTCCACCGTTGTCTCCACCGTTGCCGCAAATCGACAACAATCACGAACATTGCACTCTGTCAGCATTCACATCGACGACAGCCACCGCTATCATCCGACTCGTGAACAAATGCCCTCGCAAATCTTGCTCTCTCGACCCTTTGCCGACAGCACTGCTGAAGACGAACATTAACATTATTGCACCAACTCTATAGCCAGCATCATTATTGTAGCGACAGTGCCATCCGACATGAAACATGCGCTAGTCACGCCATTACCGAAGAAGACAGGTCTAGAAGCAAATTACATTAAGAACTACGGCCCAATGTCAAACTTCAGCTTTGTTTCGAAGCTGTTGGAGAGGCATGTCACGGCTGACCTTCGGCGATACATCGACGAAAACCAACTTCTCGACCCATTCCAGAGACTCGTCTACATCACAGCACCGAGACTGCTCTTGTCCGTATTCACAACAACATTATCAACATTACTAAACTAGCCCTCTTTCTGGCAAAATGATGCGTTGGTTCTGTGTATGCCGGCCTCCCTTAATACTTCACACGTAGTCTTGGTTACCCCGATTTCATAGAACTGCACATGCGCTTATCGGTCGCGCTGGTTAACATGTCAGTCTTCGATATATCGGAGAAATAACCGGAATCTATCACTTTTTGAACATATTCTCAGTAAACCACTGGCGTGATATTCTTGATTTTAGTTGCACGTGGTTAATTTTTATTCCATTGGGTTAGTTCCGTGGTATTATCTTGGAAGGTTGCGCTTCATCGCGGATAACAACACCGCTGTATTAAGTTAGTGTGTGCTATAGAACGGCTAGCCGCGTTCATATCCACTCGACGTCCACAAACGTCTGTTTAACATAGGATTCTCAGAACTGAAAATCCATCAGACGTTCGAATCATTTCGAACGCGACCGAGTACGAGCGTTGGCCTAGACACGCGATTGTTCGAACGCTTTGCGTATTTTCTGTGATTGTTGTGATTTACGTAATCTGCGTCAAACGTCCGCACCAATCCTTCGCACGGTAGGAATACTTCGTGAAACCGGCCCAGCAGCATATTTACAAATGTACGAAGTGAAAAAGTATGTTCAAATGTTAATTAACCGTTATATAACGGGAATTACATACTGTTTGTTGATGTCACTCGAGTGTCACCAGCCACATAACATCATGTTATCTGGCTAGTGACACTCGAGTGACATCAACAAACAGTATATTATTCCGTAACTAATTGACCGCGCTGTCAGTATCACTTAACAAACGCTTAGTCCTCAACGACCAAATCAACGGCGTTCACAGTTTGGCTCTCGGTTTAAACGACTAGGCTCTTTAGTACATTGTGCTCTTCACAGATGAGATCAGATATTTCCAACTGAGCGTGAAAATGCCTATGCAAGTTGAGATAATAACTGGCTTCATCTGTGAAGAGCATTCTCTTGGACACCCCTTCCTGAAACATCCACATTCCTCACGAGAGCTCCTCTACACTTAATTGGGCTTCTTGATGGCATTAAAGAACACTGCATGAATAAAAAAGAATGACTACAAAATGCATTTTAACAGTCTTGAAATATTCTATGACTGCCCCAATCAAAAAACGACAAATACCTTGGAAATCCGCAAAATAGGGGGCAAATCCCTTTCTGCTGTGATATGGTGGACACGCCTGACCGCACGTACAAAAAAAACACTTGATAATTGCAGATAACATGTCAAGCAAAGGATTTGTACCAACAGTATTATTGCACATTATTATATCATATAATAAATAGCACAGCACATTATTATATCATGTAATAAATAGATTACTAGAAAATTGTGATCCTTAGCAAAATGTGAGTAGTATACGTTGGAAGAAATTCTACCTACAGCACCGCCCCCTTTTGGTCACGCGGGATGGAGCGGGATGATCGCCAGGTGGCGTTTATTGTTTCAAGGTCTAATAAACGTTGTTGTAGGGAGTGCCCGCTCTTCTGTCGACATCAGTGAAAGAGCGCTAACTAGGGTATTCCGCAAAGAGGTGTCCAAGCAAGACACGCTTCGAAGGTGGCGGCAGGTTTTCGCTGGGGAACTATCGTATGATGCTGGGTCTATGGGCAAGGCAGGCAGACGTAAATTGCTCATTTAGGTCCTAGAACTCACGGGTTTGTCGTTGAAGCGGCAGCAAGTGTTTATACGTAGCTGTATCGCTGCCAGTGAGCCGTATTACATAATGGACTGACCACTTACGCAATGGACAACGCGACCAAATGCAATTATTTGCTAGCCCCCTGTTGACGTTCATTCCATTCGTGTCTTACGCACACGGAACAGAGCCTTTTTGTAAGTCAGCATTCTTTGTACATTTCGTCAAATTGACGGTGTTTCTATGTTGTCGTCCCCTCTCTTCCCGAGGGGGGAGTCCATGCGAGATTGTCGTATGAGCATTGTTGACATGCTAACTTGTTATGGACCCCTAATTATGTTGTTTTGTTTTATTTTCGTCTATATTTAGTAAACAATCCATGAACCGGACACATATGATCAGTTTATGTCGTTAAATATATATATTTCAACGACATGAACGTAAATACAGGGCTACATTCTAACATATGGTACTACGAAATAGTTGCAGTTATTAGCTATCAAATTATTTTTTGTCGATATTTAAATTGAACAAGACGATTGCTGCACCAACTTACCTTATCTTATATAACAATAAAACACAACCCCTAAATTTTACCATGCAACAACATCTTAAAGTACCATATACCAGCACTCGAACCTATTTTACATATACGTTACATTGATGTTTCAATAGTTTCTGTCTGGACAACGTTTCCTACTTGACAACTAGTATTACTACAAGACAAGACAAGACAACTAGTATTACTACAAGACAAGACAACTAGTATTACTACAAGACAAGACAAGACAACTAGCATTACTGCCTCAACAACGCCTGAGAAATGGCAGATGCTGTTCAATTTTGGGAAATGTAAATGCCTACATACAGGACATGGGAACTTGAATGTAAACTATAAAATGGGAGCTACTGTTCTTGGTACTACTGTAAAAGAAAAGGACTTAGGAGTTACAATAAGCGCTGATATGAAAGTTTCAGAGCAGTGTGGTATTGCAGCTTCAAAGGGTAATCAAATTCTTGGATTGATTAGAAGAAACATAACATACAAGGGAAAAAAGTTAATTATACCTCTTTATAAAGCAATAGTTAGACCTCATTTAGAATACTGTATACAAGCATGGAGACCATATCGTAAGAAGGATGTAGATACGCTTGAACGCATACAAAGGAGAGCAACTAAAATGATTCCAGAACTTAGAGACCTTAGTTATGAAGAACGCCTGAAAGAATGTGGTTTAACAACTCTAGAGACAAGGAGGTTAAGAGGAGATCAGATTGAAGTTTTTAAGATATTGAATGGGTATGAAAATATTGATAGAAATATGTTTTTCTCACTCAAGAAGGATAGCAGAACTAGAGGACATGAGGTAAAATTAGTAAAGGATCAATGTAGATTGGACATCAGGAAGCACTCGTTCTCACAGAGGACAGTAAATGAATGGAACAAACTGTCTACAGATTGTGTAACTGCTAGCAGCGTGAATATGTTTAAAAACAAGGTTGACACATATATCAGAAGGGCGGGTTATAAGTAGGTGAACATTGTTGGACTCTCGATAAGCCAATGGCTTCCTTGTCCACTTGCCATCTGGGCCTTTGGCTTGGATGGCAAATCTTGTTAAATCTTGTTAAATATGTAAACATCATGGGTCGGTACTAGACTCAGAACTCATTTCGAAATGATTATGTCATGAAATGACCCTTTTTATGTTGATGAGTTTACCCATTTTAAGAGTAAGCCGTTAAATATGGATGTCGACCTAGGGCAACATTTCTATAAACGTACATGTTTATTTAGAATATTGCATTTAGTCACGTATGTTAAATGTGGCTATCATCCTTTGGTGCCTTGCAAAAACACGATCACATTTACTGTTATGTGCATTTTCGTAAATATGTTGGTGTACAATAGGAGTGTGTACTAATATGTTGGTGTACAATAAGAATGTGTACTAATATGTTGATGTACAATAAGATTGTGTACTAATATTTTGGTGTACAGTAAGTGTGTGTACTGATATGTTGATACACAACAAGGGTGTGTACTAATATGTTGGTGTACAATAAGAGTGTGTACTAATATGTTGGTGTATAGTAAGAGTGTGTACTAATGTTGGTGTATAATAAGTGTGTACTAATATGTAGGTGTACAATAAGAGTGTGTACTAATATGTTGGTGTACAATAAGAGTGTGTACTAATATATAGGTGTGCAATAAGAGTGTGTACTAATATGTTGGTGTACAATAAGTGTGTACTAATATGTAGGTGTACAATAAGAGTGTGTACTAATATGTAGGTGTACAATAAGAGTGTGTACTAATCAATACTTGTTTCCCCCATACAGTGGCGTGACAAGCGACTTGGCGGGGTTCAATGACAGGGCGGTCCTACCTTCTGACAGACATTGTCATTAACATTGGCAGACCGCTGGCGTGCGTCGTCTCCCAGCGGGGAAGACCGTCCGGGAGCACAGAAGGGAGGCAGGACATCGTCGGGGCAACAGGGACTGGGCAGCAAACAGCGGTGGGGGAAACCCAGGAAGGAGGCGAACGAAGCAAAAGGGACGTGCAGCGCGGCATGGCGACCCGGAAGTCAAAGATGGTGGTGGCTCTATCGAACGACAAGAAAAACGACCGAACGAAAAAGGTTAAATTAATTAACATGTTCAGTTAGTCTTTTTCGTTTAGTCAGTAGAAGTCAATATATGTGTATAGAGAAAGAAAACTGCGATGCCTTCATTTGTCACGCAACAACCTTCTCCAACGGGACTGTTTTTTTTTGTAAATAAAAACCGTGGATGACGAATATTCACCTTTCTCTGATTTTACTCTCGCAGTCACCACAACCCTGATTCCACCCAGCCTCGGTAAACTAATCTAGATGTTTCCCATAGATCATAGTTTGACCATTCATTGGCATTCTTAAAAATATGTTGTCTAGCGGCTACCGAGATCAACATAGGTTATAATAATGTAGGTAGTAATCACAGACAATAGTGTTACATTATTCATCTTTAATGTCGTGATGATGACTGGACCTTTTATTTCTTGCATTCATCACGGTCATCCCCCGTTTCAGAAGAGGAATGCGTTTGAGGTGCTGACGAACAAGTCTGACATGTTGGATCAGCCGTCGAAGAAGAAGTCTACCGCGACCACGACCGAGACGACCGATGCTGGCGTCGGTCGAGCGTTCGGCGCCATCCGGAGTCGGCAGAACGCGGGCGGCCGTGCAGGTGCGTCATCTGTCTAGTGACTTCAATTGTGATATATTAATAATGATATTAAGCCATATTAAGTAATGTGGGATCATTTTCAAAACTGCTGCGCCCAGTACGTGATGTATGTTACGGCTGATAGACGAGGGGTGTGGCAGAAATTGAGAGGTTGGACGTAAACATTAGTGGGAGGTTGGCCTTATAAATAGGTGGGAGATTGGCCCCACAAACAAGTGGGAAATGGGAAGTTGAGATCTCTGCCAAACCTGCCCCATAGATGTTTCCACACGTGTACTAATCGACACTTTTGAACATTGGATATAAAAATGAAAAGAGAAAAAAGTTAAGTTACATTACATAATGCTCGCTTCATATCCACTCAAAGTTAATTATGATTTTGTTGGTATATGTTAGTGTCCTATTCAATGACCCAGTGGCTATGTTCTGGTCACACCTATTCAGGTACGAACATCTTGTCCAAGTTAAAATCTTGAGTCGGTAGAGAAAATGTTAGAGAAAAACATTAAATAAGACAATAGTGATAATAATTAAAACGATACACAGTATGACTCAGAGACGCTACACGGGCTCATTGTACGACTTCTTTGATTGCAGAGACTATTAGCCAGGCGCAGTCAAAGCTGCGACGGAAGGCCAAGGTGAAGTCAGCGTTGCCCGACATGTGCGTGCCTCGACCCATCGCCACAGGTAACTGTCTAGACAGACGGCTAAAGTGAAATCTCTGGAAAAACAGTGACCAAATTTAGTAACAACATATGGAAAATATCAACAGCCAGAGAGAAAAGGAAAGTGCAGAAAGTGCAGTTATGTATAATTCGGAGGATCATGCATACATCAAGGGTGGTATCGAGCCGAGTTTGAAATCGGCGCATTTTTGGAGGCTACTCAAGCACACAACGAATATAGACAAATACTAGTTCCTTATGTTAGCAGTTAATTTCTACTTAACTCCAATACCATGTTTTTAAACGTCAGTTTGTTGAAGGAGAATACGCAAGATGAACAAACCGGCCTGGTCGATGTCAGCTATCTTTCTCTAAACCCAATCTGTCTCGAAGTTAAACTGGTACAGCCGTGCAGCAGCAACACGTTGTGTACGCTATATATTGGCGAGCATGGCTGTAAACACAACACCAATGTAATTGAAGGATGTTTCCATACGCCAGATGTTGTGTTACAGGTGCTCTTTGCAGTCTAAAGGAACTCTCCTCTGCCGTCGATGACATTCTGTTGCATCGACCACCAGATGGCGTGGCTGATATCGACGCCGGTGTCGATCACTTCCGTTGTCCCGAGTACGCCTGGGACATGATCGATTATTTACTGGTTTGTTAAACCCTATTTCATTCTATTGTCACCATCATATATCTAATATGTATGTATGTATGTATGTATGTATGTATGTATGTATGCATGCATGCAAGCATGCATGCCTGCACGCACACGCACGCACGCACGCACGCACGCACGCACGCACGCACGCACGCACGCACGCACGCACACGCACACACACACACACACACACACACACACACACACACACACATACATACTGTTATATACATACATATATACACGAAGAAGGCCAAATATGCGAATTATTCGATTTCACGTTGTATCTGTATTGACACCTCAGCGTCTGGACGAGAAGTACACGCTGCAGAACGGCATCGTTTTCTCAGGCGAGGTGGTGAATTCGAGCGTGCGGGCCGTCCTCGTCGACTGGCTCATACAGGTTCAGGTACGTCCACTGAACGTGGTTCGTTGTGATTCACAATGGTGCAGGGCGCGGTGACGTAGTGGTTAGAACGTCGGGCTCTCGGTCGACAGAAGTCGGCTTCGAATGTTCTTGCTTACGGTTAGAAGCTTCAGCAATTTGTATCACTCCATACTGCCTCAGTTCAATCAACGGTATAAACGATTACCTGGCATGGCTCGGTATAACCTATGTACATGGCTGGTCATAACCTATAAACAGTGTTGCGTATATGTGAACAAACAGTTTTTGCGCAATAAATACAACGTGGCTGAATGCTTCTCAACGAAACGATGTTCAAGTGAACAGGTATGCCAAAGTGTAAAGGGTTTTGAGCGGTCCCCTGTACTGGATACCGCGCTTAATAAGAACTTGCCCTTACTTACCCAGCGTTTCTGAAATGTTACACGTTGTCGTCATGGTAACGGGTCGTTGTTGATGGTGATAGTAATAATAATGATATGCTGTATACCTAAAAGATTCTCCAGAAGTGAACAAGGCGGTCCAAATAGCTTAACTACGTGACTGGTATGATGATAACTACGTGACTGATATGATGGTAACTACGACAACATGAGATATACTGCCAGTAATGTCGTCTGCGAGACAGGACCATCTGCAGACTCACCAGGAGACGCTACACCTGTGCATATCCCTGTTAGACGACTTCCTCGGCCGACAGAAGGTCAGCCTCAATCGGGTGCAGCTGCTTGGAATCTCCTGCCTCTTCATAGCCTGCAAGTTCGAGGAGAGATTCGCCCCATCAGTAAGACACACGTACTGTATTTCTACCAGAGTGAAACAACCGACATTGCTGAATTGGACATTGCATTGCTTGCTCCTGTTACCCTACACTCACTTCCGTTCTTTTTATCTTCACACTTGTTTTGAAAGTTAGCAATGCTGTGAATAAATAATACACGATTTCTTGTCTCGTGTGTATTTCCTCCGCAACAGAGCAGTCACTTTTACACATTCATGAACAACGAGATTACGTAACAATGCTCTTTCGGTTATTCACAAAGACTGCTAAACTCCTGGTGTAAGTTTAGTTGTGATACTCAATATGCACTACATTCGTTGTTGTTGCATGCAATGCATGTTCGCAAGAAATTGCCTAACCAGCAGCTATGTCTGCGCAGGTGAGCAAGCTGATCCACCTGACTGACGACACGTACACCTACGACCAGGTTATCAAGATGGAGATCGTCGTGCTGCGTGTGCTCAACTTCCGGCTGTCCCGACCCACGCCCACAATCTTCCTCGACCGCTTCCTCGCGTCACACGAGCACAGCAAGAAGGTAAGCTCAGCGGCTCACCATACTCCAGTTATGTATTCAAGTGACACTAGAATTCCTGTCAGTGTGACAAAAACGGTTCTGTTTAAACTAGAGCGCAAGGGGGTTACTTAGAGATGCCTCAAGCAGGACAAGAGGCCACTAGCACGGACAAACCAATAACAATAAATGTCGTAAAAACAGGTCTGTAGCAGGTCATAAATGCGTGTGTTTAAATGCTAGGAGTGTAGTAAATAAGAAAAACTAATTAAACATTATGGTAGAAGATATTGACCCTCACATAATTTGAATCACCGAATCATGGGCCAACACAGACATAACAGATGCTGAATTAGGACTGACAGGGTACGTAATGTTTAGGAGATATCGAATAGGAAGAAGAGGCGGGGGAGTTATTTTATATGTTAAAGAATCTACTCAGACTTATGAAATAAAAAAGAAAGGGAAGCTGATTGCGATGAAGCTGTTTGGTGCAAAATAGTTTCAGGAAATAAAAAATTAACTATTGGATTAGTTTACCGAAGTCCAAACATAAACGAAGATGACATAAAATGCAATAAAGGAAGTTAGTAAAGGGGAATGTATCATAATGGGAGATTTTAACCATGGACACATACAATGGAAATCTCTAGAGAGTACAGGGGTTGAGGACCAACAATTTTTATTTTTAATTCAGGAGAGCTTCCTTACTCAGCACGTGCTAGAACCAACCAGGGGATATAATGTATTAGATATAGTTTTGTCATCACAAAAAGAATCAGTGGACAATGTAAAAATATTTGAACCATTGGGTAACAGTGACCACAATCAAATACATTTTTTAATCAATGTAAAATCAGAAAGTAAAAATAAAAAAACGTATAGGAGAAACTTCCACAAAAGTAACTATAAAGATATGAGGAATAACATGCTGATGAATAAGACCGCAATTGAATGTTGGAATATTCTAAAAGATGAAATTGAGAGTATCATCGATACATTTGGTCCCTTGAAAAAAAAACAAGGAAAATGGTCTAGAAAGAAACACTTGTCAAAAGAAGCTATTAGAAAAATAGTGTTTAAGCAAACTATGTGGAGGGTTTATAGGCGTACCAGAAAGGATGAAGACTATGCAAATTACAAAGAGGCACTTAACCTAGCTACAACTGAAATTAGAAAAGCTAAAAGAGCCTTTGAAAAAAAATTTGCAGGTAATATAAAAAACAACAGCAAGAGTTTCTATGCTTATGTAAGGAGTAAACAGAAAGTTCAAGATAAGGTCGGACCACTGGGAAACAACAGCGGAAACATAATTTCAGACGGGTTTCAAATGGCAGAGGTCCTGAATGAGTATTTCAGCTCAGTTTTTACCACAGAATACATCAGCTCACTTCCAGTTCCATTTACTAAATTTGAGGGCAGTAAATCAGAACATTTATGGCAGTTATTTGTAACTCCTGAAATGATAGCAAACAAAATGAAGAAGATGAAAGATAATAAATCACCTGGAGTTCATGGGATACCACCAAAACTGCTTAAGGAAATTGTTGAGCAAATTAGTACACCACTTGCAAAATTGTTTAACTTGTTACTAGAAGAAGGAATAGTTCTTTCAGAATGGAAAGAGGCAAACATTACGCCGCTATTTAAGAAGGGATCGAGGAACAAGCCAGAAAATTACAGACCAATGAGTTTAACATCAGTTGTATGTAAATTACTCGAAACATTAATTAGAGACAACATGGTGGAATTCCTTGTAAAACATAAACTAATAAATACATCTCAACATGGGTTCCTAAAAGCAAGGTCATGTCTAACCAATCTCTTGTGTTTTTGGAAGAAATTACAAAGTGGGTAGACGACGGGTCACCAGTGGATATTGTCTACTTAGATTTTCAGATATCTTTCGATAAAGTGCCACATCAAAGATTGTTACTTAAACTAAAAGCCCATGGTATAGGTAATGATGTAATCAACTGGATAGAAGAGTTGCTTACACACAGAAGACAGAGAGTAATAGTAGATGGTAAGATTTCAAACTGGAAATCTGTTATGAGTGGGGTACCACAGGGATCAGTATTATATATACTGTTTTTAATATATATATATATATATATATATATATATATATATATATATATATATATATATATATATATATATATATATATATATATATATATATATATATATATATATATATATATATAAATGATTTGGAAGATGACATATCTAGCAAAGTACTGAAATTTGCAGATGACACAAAAGTATTCAGAAAGGTTACTAATGTTACAGATAAACAAAGTTTACAGGATGATCTAGATAAATTAGTTAAATGTTCAGAAAAATGGCAAATGTTATTCAATTTTGGGAAGTGTAAATGCATACACATAGGACATGGAAACATGGACGAAGAATATAAAATGGGGGATGCTGTACTAGGTAGAACAACACAAGAAAAGAACGTATGAGTAACATTTAGTGCTGACATGAACGTTTCAGAGAAATGTCGGATTGCTGCTTCGAAAAGAAATAAAATTCTAAGGCTAATTATGATAACTATCACATATAAGGAGAAACAGCTAATTGTACCCGTGTACAAAGCAATAGCTATACCACATTTGGAATATTGTATTCAAGCATGGAGGACGTATCGTAAAAAGGACATATACAAGCTATAAAGAATACAACGAAGAGCAACTAAAATGATTCCAGAATTGAGAGACCTTGGTTACGAAAGCCGCTTATTACAATGTGGTTTGACAACACTAGAGACCAGGAGACTAAGAGGAGACCAAATAGAAGTGTTTAAAATAGTGAACAGTTATGAGGATGTTGATAGGAATCTGTTCTTCAGACTTAAAGAAGGCAGTAGAACCAGAGGACACAAAGCAGCATTAGTTAAGAAACAGTGTAGGTTGGACATGATAAAGTACTCTTTCTCACAGAGGGTGATAAATGAATGGAAGAAACTGCCAAATGATTGTGTTAATGCTAGTAGTGTGAATATGGTTAAAAAATAGAATTGACAGATATCTGATAAGGGTGGGCTACACAGATGAGAAAAAAGTGTTGGATTCTCGATAAGCCAGTGGCTTCCTTGTCCACTTGCCATCTGGAACTTGTTGTTTGGGATGGCAGTCTTGTTAAATCTTCTTGTACTGTTCAGTTCTTAATACATCTTTGAGGCTGGTGTTCGTTTCCTCCAGGTGGCTGCTGATGCTGTTGTTCTTCCTCTTGGTCTCTTACCCGTCATCTTCTTGCTAAATACCAGTTTTATGACAGAATCATCTTCATCACATGACCATACAATCTCAATTTACCTATCTTGATCACTTCTACAATTGGGGCGATCTTGCCATCCTGTGTTATTCGTATGGCTTTGATGAAGATGAGGGCCCCGGGTGAAGGTGAGCGCCCGGGTGAAGGTGAGCGCCCGGGGTGAAGGTAAGCGCCCGGGGCGAAGGTGATCGCCCGGAGCGAAGGTGAGTGCCCGGAGCGAAGGTGAGCGCCCGGGGTGAAGGTGAGCGCCCGGGGTGAAGGTAAGCGCCCGGGGCGAAGGTGATCGCCCGGAGCGAAGGTGAGTGCCCGGAGCGAAGGTGAGCGCCCGGGGTGAAGGTGAGCGCCCGGGGTGAAGGTGAGCGCCCGGGGTGAAGGCGAGCGCCCGGGATGAAGGCGAGCGTCCGGGGTGAAGCTGAGCGCCCTGGGTGTAGATGAGCGCCCGGGGTGAATGTGAGCGCCCGGGGTGAAGGTGAGCGCCCGGGGTGAAGGTGAGCGCCCGAAGTGAAGGTGAGCGCCCGGGGTGAAGGTGAGTGTCCGGGGTGTAGGTGAGCGCCCGAAGTGAAGGTAAGCTCCCGGGTTGAAGGTGAGCGCCTGGGGTGCTGCGGCGCACAGCGGTTTCAGCAATACAAGTACATCGTCACTTCTTCTTGCGCCAAGGACGTTGCTATGGTGATCAATTATCGCACGTCGCCTTCCCCTGTCCCCTATCCAAAGCAGCCATCTCATCTAGTGTTTCAAGATTGACAGCCGTTCTCCTGACTTGTGTTTACAACATCGTCAGACGGTTATTTTCACTGTTTCTTTAGGCCTTCCCTGTACTGTCTTCCATATGGATATCATTTATATGCTGCGTTATGTTGTCGCACCAGTGTGATGTTCTACAATTGTTGCACCACTGGCAAGAATTGAGGGCATCGATTTTGTTTGTCAACAGGTGGCGTTGCGCGTCGCAGTGCAATAATGATTAATCACCGGCATCCGATAATCCTTGGTCCGTGTCAGAGGGCCTGTTGTTTCACTGGATAATTTATGCCGCGTAGAAAACAAATAAACTGCCCATATATGTTGTTAGCCCGCGAAGTAGAAGTAATGTCGGTGTATTACAATGTGTGTCGAACAGGATATCGTTTTACTTCCACAAGACATGTACACCTTGCATGCAGTACGCAAGTGTCGGGTGTGCGCCTGATGAGTACTTGATTCTTCGGACAGGAAGCTGTTATAATTCTACCTTCCGAATCCTCTAATCCGAATTGTTGTATACGATTTCAGGCAAAACAATCAAATAACTTGTTTCGACACTTAATTATTTCGAAAACTTCATATCGGTGAACTGAAACTAGTGTGGTGTGTTACTGTTTCTGCGTTACCTCACGTGTGGATGTCGGTAGCGGACAATGTCTATTGTTGACAGATGGACCACCTGTGTCGCTACTTGCTCGACCTGAGTCTGTGTGACATCCACTGTGTGGAGCATCTGTCGTCGCTGAAGGCGGCCGCGAGCGTCTACGTCGCCCGCCGAGTCCTCACCGACGCTGGCGATTGGCCGGACGCCGGGTCGACTGTCGCCTGGACGCGCTCCCTGCAGTTCTACAGGTACTTGTTCTTCTTGTTCGTCTTGTTCATCTTGTTCTTTCTTGTTCTTTCTTGTTCTTTCTTGAACTTTCTTGTTCTTTCTTGTTCTTTCTTGTTATTTCTTGTTCTTTCTTGTTATTTCTTGTTCTTTCTTGTCCTTTCTTGTTATTTCTTGTTCTTTCTTGTTATTTCTCGTTCTTTTTTGTTCTTTTCGTTCTTCTTGCTCTTCTTGTTTTTTTAAATTGTTTTTTATTGTTCTTCGTAATCTGCCGCGTCTCTGCCTACAGTACGTACACGGAGAACGACCTGAGTCCGACCGTCGTCCGGTTTGCCAAGCTACTGCTGCGAGCAGAGAAGTCCAAGTTCCAGGTGCGTTGTACGTTGGTCTGTCCAAACACTCATCTAACAACAGGCATTTCTTCAATTTACCGTCCGTCCGTCCGTCCGTCCGTCCGTCCGTCCGTCCGTCCGTCCATCGAATTTGAAACCATTTTGTCTTAGTTCACTATCCAGTTTTCGTCCGATCCATTTATTTAGATATATGCCATGAAAGGATCTACGTTCCGGTTCCTTGGAATGTATTAGTTGAAATGGTAATCACCTCGCAAAAAACGTGCTGTATTATTTCCGAATATTTAGACCAACTTTCTTGAGTGGAAACATTTAACATGTCAAATAAATACGTACGGCTTTTTGTCCATCCATAAGTGGAAGTTTCCACCCACCAAACCTTCTGTCAAATTCAGCAGTTCTTAACACCACCAGTGTGCAGTCGCTGGAGACTTGCTCGTAGTTAACTGATCATCCAACATGCCCTACACCCACCTTGCTGGATCGTCTAACATGCCCTACACCCACCTAGCGGGATTATACAACATGCCCTATACACACCTAGCGGGATCATACAACATGCACTACACCCACCTTGCTGGATCATCCAACATGCCCTATACCCACCTAGCGGGATCATCCAACATGCCTACACCCACCTAGCGGGATCATCCAACATGCCCTATACCCACCTACCGGGATCATACAACATGCACTACACCCACCTTGCTGGATCATCCAACATGCCCTATACCCACCTAGCGGGATCATCCAACATGCCTACACCCACCTAGCGGGATCATCCAACATGTCCTACACCCACCTAGCGGGATCATACAACATGCCCTATACCCACCTAGCGGGATCATCCAACATGCCCTACACCCACCTAGCGGGATCATACAACATACCCTATACCCACCTAGCGGGATCATTCAACATGCACTACACCCACTTTGCTGGATCGTCCAACATGCCTTACACCCACCTTGCTAGATCATCCAACATGCCCTACACACAGCTTGCGGGATCATCCAACATGCCCTACACACACCTTTCGGGATCGTCCAACATGCCCTACACCCACCTTGCTATATCATCCAACATGCCCTACACCCACCTTGCTATATCATCCAACATGCCCTATACCCACCTAGCGGGATCATCCAACATGCACTACACCCACTTTGCTGGATCGTCCAACATGCCTTACACCCACCTTGCTAGATCATCCAACATGCCCTACACCCACCTTGCTAGATCGTCCAACATGCCCTACGCCCACATTGCTAGATCATCCAACGTGCCCTACACACACCTTGCGGATCATCCAACATGCCCTACACCCACCTTGCTGGATCGTCCAATGTGCCCTACACCCACCTTGCTGGATCATCCAACATGCCCTACACCCACCTTGCTGGAGCATCCAATGTGCCCTACACCCACCTTGCTGGATCATCCAACGTGCCCTACACCCACCTTGCTGGAGCATCCAATGTGCCCTACACCCACCTTGCTGGATCATCCAACATGCCCTACACCTACCTTACTGGATCATCCAACGTGCCCTACACCCACCTTTATGACGTTGTATACTCACGCTGGCCGGCTTCGTTGCGCTGGGGAATATGTTACCGTTGATTATCTCTGCTGTAGTAACGGTTTTACTCGGACAGATATGTGACCATCACGACATGTAAAACGGTCGTTGATTAGATGACACGTGCAAAATGTATGTTTTTTACTAAAAACAACTTTTATAACAATTTGTTAGCACTACACCGATGAAATAACTGTTTAGAGATTTAGAATTTGAATCTCTTGAGCAAATGTTTCTTCAGATGTTTGTGAAAGCCGTATACGAACGCGAACAGATTCACCAGCGGAACGTAATAAGCGATCAACATTATAAACAGAAACACTTCCCGCTTCAGGTGGAGACAAATGTCAAACATGCACACATTATATGTCCACAGGGCGCGCGGTCCAAGTACACGAGCCAATCGAGGTTTGGGGAGATCAGCCAGTGGCCGGCCGCCAACGACTCGGACCTTCTGCGGACTCTCGCCTGCTTGCCTTCCAGCAGAAGATCCTCGTCGGCTTGTTCATTCAAGGAAGTCGTCCCGGGATTGTGACATCGCGGCATTATAACGTTGCGGAATCGCAACAGTGAGATGTCGACGTGAAACGTGACGTTAATAAGAAGTCGCGGGAATGTGACGTGGCGACAGTGTGACGTCAGAGGATTGTGACGCTACCTTAGTTGGAATCGCTGGAATCTGACGTTGCCGCAATGTGACGTCGCTGGAGACGTAAACTGAACGGATACCGAAAATGAAATTTTTGCTTAGCGTTTTATTTTTAAATCAAGTTAAAATCACACATTTGTAAACGTAACATTATTCTCGAAGGTGCATAAATGTGAATTTCACGATTGCACATCACGGCGAAGTGAAATGGAAAGGTTTTCCGTAAAACCTGTTGCATTGGGTAACAACATATCGTACAACACTAATATTATGTTGACGGGAAGCTATTTCTCGATGTAGAAAACTGCATAGTTATTAATTCGAGTTAAAATTACCCGTTGCTGTTTGATGTACAAAGTTACATTCACTGGTACGTTTTCTACAAAGCACTCTCCGATTTTGGATGTGTTTTATTTAATTTTACAACACTGTTTACTACGTTATTTTATTACGTTTTATGCAGCAAAGTTTATATACTGTTTTCATTGTGGGAACACTGTTCATTTATTAACTAGTTCGTTGACTCGTTCGTTTTTATCATTGTGACGGGAACTACGAATTATTTTCGGTGATATTTAGTAGCTGTTTTTCCAGTTCAAATGGTTGACGTTATTATTGGCGGCGTCTACGGTTCTCCTGCTTCATAAGTACACCTGATGCATATATGTAAATGTACCTCCGAAATGTGGCATGTTGTGTTTTCTGTGATATTTACATTTACTTATCTTTGCCACTGAAATATATTTTATCAAGATGCTTGTGTTTCGTTTGTTCTGTTGGAAGCCGCATCTACTGTAATGACCCATATCATCACGACATGAGTTCCGTTGATAGTTTGCTCAGAGTTTTCGTACTGCGTGTGATAATCAAGTGTTTTTTTCGTGTGAGAACGTAGTATTGCTTACTTGTCTTCTTAGTGCCCAGGTCTGGCACACAAGGTCGGACAATATCTCACCAGTTACCTCTGTCTTAGACTCTCCTTGCTGCTGTGCCTCGTGTCAACCCAGCAGCATTCCGTTCTTCTTTCTTCCGAACGTGGGGTAGGGTGGGGTAGGGTGGTGTAGGGTGGGGTAGGGTGGGGTAGGGTGGGGTAGGGTGGGGTAGGGTGGGGAAGGGTGGGGCAAGGAGCCAACCTAAGGGAAAATTGCTATTATTTTGAGGTGCCGATGTCGTCATGCGATTGTTGGGTGGTTATTGTATGCAATTCCCAAAACATCAGTGTCTATTGACAACACCAACAGTATGTTATCGTTAATTAAATATATTGTGCAGTGGGGACTTCTTGCCCTGGGTATAAGACGCCCCCTCCTAAGTTATTTCTCAATTATCTGATATACGAATACTGAAATGAAACAAACTGTTGCTAAATGTAAAAAAGTATCCAAATAGGTAACATGCATTAAAAATGTATCCAAATAGGTAACACCTTTATAACCGATGATAACGCGTATATCACTTGTTAGTTACCTGGTAAGTAATACAGTGGTATCCGAATTGTCACGTATCATCTATACGAAATGATAGATTGTACATTTGAAAACACGTAGCGTCTTACGCTGCAGTCTAATTGAGCGTCTTGCCCCATGTAGACATGGTGTAGACAAATTTTAATTACTGAGTTAATTCTAATTATACAATTTTTTTCTCGAAATAATTATGCTACAAAACGCCATCTTAGTTTCTAACCATGATTTTGTTTTGCTTTGCTGTATATGGTCATGTATATCTAGAGTAGAGTGGGGCAGAGCGCACCCCTGTAGGGGCAACCATTACATAATAATCAGTAGAAAGACACACAGTATAGAAATAATTCAAAAGATATGCAGTTGTAAAAATATATGTATTTAAGTTGAAGTCTGCAATGTACCCCCAGGTTTACTATGTTGTATGGTCAACAGATTGTACGAGACATCTTATATGGATAAATGTCTGAACATGAGAAGTGGATATTTATGATTGTGTCACAGCAAGATTTTCCATGACATAATAATAAGTAGAAAGACACACTATTTAGAAATAATTCACAATATACACAGTTGTAAAATATATGTCTCTAGGTTGAGGTCTGCAGTGTACTCCCGTGTTTACTATGTTGAACAGTGTTATACTCACCAAACCAGTTGTATGGTCAGCAGATTGTATGATACTTCTTACGATGAATCTTGACTAGCTCAGAATATCTGTTCTGCAAAGGCAACGAAAGTGAATAATACACACACGCACGCACGCACGCACGCACGCACGCACGCACGCACGCACGCACGCACGCACACACACACACACACACACAACCACCACCACACCACCACCACGCACGCACGTACCACGCACGCACGCACGTACCACGCACGCATGTACCACACACGCACGCACGTACCACGCACGCACGCACGCACGCACGCACACACATATGGGTTAATAATACCTTACTAATCTAACACAGATATAATATGTACATTAAATGCATCAATACAATTATTATCAAAGCCAATGCTTAATACCATAAGGCATGATGTGTAAAAAGTAGACGTCTTGACACTGTTTTCACATTTTAATTTCTCATGGCACGGCTGCTAATATATAATAAAAAACAGATATGCAATTTGAATTTTTATTGAAATTCCTAGTGAATATCAAATGCAACACCGACTTGGCAATAACACTGTTTAACTTTGATGTCTTCAAACATGATATTTAAAAGAATACTATATCGATTTTGAAACTTTTTTTTCACATTTAATTTTCTCATATGTACTACCATATCATAAAACTATTTTTAAAACCAGGTCTGCAATTTCAATTTTTTATTGACATCTTAGTCAATACCAAATGCAACCCAGACTTGGCATATAACATTTGTAAAAATGTTGACATCATTAAAAAACTGTATCTCGAAAAGTACTTTATCGATTTTGAAACATCTTTCACATTTCAGTTTTTTATGGATACTATCATCTCATAAAACTATTTTAACAACCAGATCTACAATTTAATATTTTTATTGACATCCCAATCAATGTCAAATGCACTGCAGACTCTGCCTCTGGGGCTAGGTCTAGAGTCAGAATACAATATATCAAATATTGATGTCTTCCAAAACTCATATCTCGTTCTTTATAGATTTTGAAATTGTTTTCACATTTCAGTTTCTTACGGTTTCTGTCGTACCGTAAACATATTAAAAAACAGTTCTGCAATCTGAATTTTTTATTAACATCCCTAGTCTAGACCTAGTCAATTTGTAACGCATCACCGAGTCGGCTGATTTTCTTAATAATGTTCTGAATTGTACATACGCGATTAGTTTTTACCGAATTGTGTAGGAAACATTACTTCACTTGATTTCTAGAATACAATTTATTACTACATAATGATATTTTCTGATTACATATGCGTAAACTATGCTGTTTTCAACGAGAAAACACGCGCACTTTTGACGTACCTTCGGCGTGTTTTACCAGAGCTAGTGTATACACTAGCTCTGGTTTTACTCTCAATTGGGTCACATCCGGCGCTTGAAACGGCCTTGACATTGTCTCAACTTCCTTATAAGGCTAAACTGCAACCTCGTGTTTTACTTCGATGAAGAACATAAAAATATTTCACATTACACGTTGTAAACTGGTTAGAAATAAAACTAATATTTTATTAGTAGATATACGTAGTGTTGTATTGCTTATAATGCTCTGGGGCTATCATTTGTTACGAAGCGAATGTCAATTCCCGTTGCTAAAAAAACATGTCGACTGCAACGGCACTGGCGCTGGCACTGGAGCTATGTCATGGCTGCTCAAAATGAAAAGACTAAGGTATTGTCACTGACATACACACCTATGTACATGACTGTTCGCTTCGCCTGACGTGGCGCTCCCTAATAATAATAATTCTATGGCGTGGGGCGCGGTGGTCGTTAGATAGGGCGTCGGACTTTCGGTCGAGGGGACCGGGGTTCAACCTGCTGCCGTTTCGAAACTTAGGCAATTTCGTTCACCCCACTTTGCCCGTGTCTTTCGGAAGAGACACTAAAGGCCGCTGGTCCCTTCTATCTGGTGTCAGTGCCAGGGGAAGTATGGCCTAAAAGATCCCACACAGGGAGTAAATGTGTAACTACCTCGCAAGAGGATACGATTGAATGAAAAAACTTCTGTCTAAGTCTAAGCCACTAAGCCAAAGCAAAGGCAAAGGCGTCAATTTCCTCAGGAACTTTAGCTAGAGCCCAGTAGAGGCGCAACAAAGCAGATACATTAAGGCCCAAGTTAAGTTTTGTTTTAGGCACAGTAAGTTGTTATGAAATTTATGATCTGAGCTGCCTACGGATATTTGAAAGATGCAGGAGACTAGCCATGTAGGATGGTTGTAGTGTAGATAGAGCACGGTATGTAAGACTGGACAGCTTAATATTAATTCGATAAGTAACAGGCAGCCAGTGTAATTGTCTAAGTAGTGGCAGTGGTGGTGAAGGGGTGAGGCGCCCTGAGTACCACACGTGCCAGACAATTTTGTACTCGTTGGAGTTTAGCCAAGTCTCTTAGCAATGCTATTTAGTAGTGAATTACAGTAGTCAAGGCGGCTACTAATTAGTGCCGTTGATGTTGTTTTAGCAGTAGATATAGATGTGTGACGCCGAATTCGATCACGTATATGATAGAAACAGGGTTTACATACTTGAGAAATATGCTGGCGAAAGTTGAAGTCACTATCAACGACAACACATAGATTACGAACAGTATCTGATGGGAATGTATCACTGCCAAGCAGTTTAATTGGAAAATGGCTGATGACCCTATTTCGTTGTTGCTTAGTGCCAATGTTTTAATAAGGTATGTTTCATCTGGATTAAGCGTTAGCTTACTTGATTCCATCCAAAACAAGATATCAGTAAGACAATCACTTAAAGTCGAAACAGATTCTTGTGCATTTGATTGTGAAAGTGATGTGTATACCTATGTGTCGTCAGCATACAGGTGATGACTAAGATTATCGTTAGTAGTGACTTGGCTGAGAGACGTAGTGTATAAGCTGAACAGAACAGGGCCAAGGGCGGATTGTTGCGGCACTCCGAACGGAAGGTGTTGTGGGCAAGATAATGTGCCAGATTTGTTAATGCTTTGGCATTTGTCTGAAAAATATGATTTGAACCACCGAAGAGCTGCGTCAGAAATGCCAAAATGTCGATGAAGGCTTTGTAAAATTATTAAATGACCAATCGTATCAAAAGCAGCTGAGAGATCTAGTCAAGTGAATGCTGTGACTTTGCCATTGTCCATGTTGTCAAATATATCATTGTGTAATTTGAGAAGAGCTGTTTCGGTAGAGTGGAATCGTTTATATGCAGAGTCATTGCCGACTGTAGATCATTTGATAAGTGATGTTTATAAGTATGTTAATGGAGGCGATTAGCAACTACTTTTTTTCAATACTTTTGACAGAAAACTGAGATCGGAGATAGGACGATAATTCTTTAGGTAATTTTTACACAGAGTTTGTTTTTGAATAAGAGGATTTACACGAGCTTGTTTGAAATCCCTTGGTCCAAATTCGCGCTGCATTGAAATATTTATTATAGTAGTAATGGAAAAGAAGAGTTGATTGATACAGCTTTTTAGTAGAAGTGTTGGAAATGGGTTAAGATCACACGATTTATTAGGAATTTTTTTGACAATGAGAACTTCATTAGTAGTTGCACCGTAGTGTATTTTCAGAAAGTGTTGGTTCGGGAAAGTAATTATCATTAATGACAAAATTCGATCGAATGCGAGCAATCTTATCTGTAAAGTATTTTTTAAAAGAACTACACAATGTATCCAATGAAGAATGTCCAGGCAGTGCTTTTAATTTCTGCCGATATAGAATTGTGTTTGCGGATTTCCACATCTGGCAAGGGTTTTCAGAATTTGTTGAGATAAAATTTGTATAGTAATCGGACTTTACTTTTGACATCGCGTCATTGCATATATGTAGCTGTTTACGATAACGGGATCGATCAACTGGAGAACGAGTTCGTCGCCAAAGTCTTTCAAGATATTGACGATGTCGTTTTTTCTCTAACTATGTGTAGTGACATCGATGGCGATGGAGGGCATGTTGATGGCGATTGAGGACGTACTTGTACACTTTCAGTTTGTTTAGGGGCATGTTTATCGAGTAGTTTACTTAGTGTCACTGACATACACACCTAAGCTACGTGACTGCTCGCTTCGCCAGCTACGCTGACGTGGCGCTCACTATAATAAAATTTCGCAGATGTAATACATTTGTGCGAATTTAGATGTAGGAACCATAATTTAACAAGATTTAACAAGATTGCCATCCAAGGCAAAGGCCCAGATGGCAAGTGGATATGAAGCCATTGGTTTATCGAGAGTCCAAAATTTTTCATCTATGTGTAACCTGCCCTCCTGAGATATGTGTCAACCTCAAACATTTATGTTGATTGCTGAGCGGTTTCGGGCAATACGCTAATTCCGTTTATCAGTCTAGCAATCGCAAGCCCTCCATGCACGCACCAGTGATCACCATTTTAAACTACGTTACTGCGTCTCTGTACAGCTGTCGGTATCACCGGGTATAGAAAGGCGCCCGCTCATTTGTCATAATTCGGATTCTGACGTCACAATCTGGCTCCATCAATTACGCAATGCACACTCGCTACGTTCACGCGTTGTCCAGAAGTGGTAATCGCAATTATATAATTTAACAACGTTTGTATCACAGTTGCTATATAAAATATTAAACGATTCTACTATATATCACCGTTGACAGATATAGTATTTAACAATATTTTTGCGTCACCTGACCGTCAGGCGTAGTATTGAGAAAAAAAACTTCCTTAAATTTAAACAGATATTGCCAGTTGGCATTGACTTTTTTGCCATTTTAAGTTCAATTGTGATAAGTGATTTCAATAAATAAACCATTATCTGGTGGTACATTTCAGAGACGACAGTTTGCTCAACAGATAGAGCCAATGCAGTTGGGAAGAGCTGGTTCTGCAACGAAGAACGATAACAATAATTGACCTTCGTCTGCTGAGATTGTGACCGAGTCTTCATAATGAGGCTGCGTCGATCAAGTAGAAAACTTCCTCAAATCGCTGGGGTGATCATATTAGTTTGTGCACTGCTACACGTGTCTGTAAATTTACACGAGAACTATAAAGTCGATGAGAGAACACAGCATCGGTTGCAGCGTATTGCCGTACATTTGGCGAAAGTTGTTGAATTGACCACCAGGCGAACA